>OZ012696.1:37038391-37233391 GCA_963942565.1 Maea johnstoni
TCAAAGAATAAATCTCTTTATTGGCAAATTGCCATTTTTCTCTAATTTTAAACAAGATTACTTCCTTCTATTCATATCCTGTTTTTACTCCTGTATGTTGATGATGATGTGCTTACATATGTTTGTGAGTAGTGGAGCTGGGGCCATTGTAAATAATTAGGCCTTTCCCATGTATCATAGGATAGGGAGGAGGTACCTTTACCTTGCCCTGGTTGATTGTAGACAACTGAAAACAGAAATAAGGTGGCAACCAAATTATGAAATTCATAAACTTAGAAATGTACCAGAAAATGAAATGAAGATGTTATTTATCATTATCTCTCTGTAAAGGATGGGCTGGAAAATATTTTTTGCCTATTTTTATTATTTGTCTTGTCCATCATAATTCCAAAATGGGTGTATCATTAGTTGTTAGAACCTACTGCTGCCATCCCTGTCTTTTTGTTCTGTGGCCAGCAAGCAAACATGAATGTATGTTTCAAGAGTGTCTTTGTATAGGTAATACTGCAATTGGAAAATAGCATCTAAGTGCAAGTCCTTTCATCAAAAGCAGGCAATTTCAGTACTTTCATTGTACTGTTTATTTGACCATGCTAGTAGCAACAATAAAATATTCCAACTGTAACATTTTTCTGAAAATATTTGAGAAAAATAAATCAGAATCATACAAACCATTCTCCTTGAATTGTGAACTTATGCTTAATTCCAAAGTCATTTCCAAAACATCAAACATCATACATCCAAAACGCCACTCATAAAGAGAATTTCTATGCATACATAATTAGTGTATATATGCCCAAGATGTTACAGTGAGCTGACAATTTGGGAGGTTTACTTTTTAATGAATGTAATACGAGAGCATCAAAACTGTTAATGGGAGATTATAAGCACCAAAATTGGAAAATACAATTATTATTATATTTGTTTTGTGAACCATTTGCTGATTTGGAAATACTTGCATTTATAGCAGAGGTTTTTGTCTCTGTTGGTGCGAATCATCTTCATTGTTCTAAATTGGCCTCTAGAGGTTAGTACCAATACTAGATAATGATACCAAAATCAGTAATGAATGGGGAAAAGTGTCCTATTGTTTAAGGATCTATGCGATGATATTAAATCAACTGAACTGCTACCAGGATATCTCTGAATAAAGGTAGTTTATTACCAAATTAGCGAAGGCGCCTATTCTTGTTGTCCTTGTAAGTACACATCTCAAATTTAGGTACATAAAACATTGCAGTAATACTAGGTGTGGATTACAGGCTATTTATAGCCCAGCCTGCTTCCTCAGATACTTATAGGATCTCTCCTGCTGTATAGTTTGGTACCCAGTCATTGTTGATAATGACAGTACCGAACTATTTATAGAGTGCTAATTATAGCAACACCAGAAATGGTACACGTTTCCTGCCTGACCCAAGGATGCAAGGCCCTGGTTAATCCTGACTGCAGTCATACGCTTGTCTCAAATATCAAGCTATGCTGGTCTAAGTGCTACCCACAGAATTAACCCTTTAAATGCTGGTGGCTTATTTGGTCAGAACGAAATGATGCAAACGAGCTGAATGCATCTAGAAAACCCTACCCATCTGATAGTACTTTGCAAGAGCTTTCCGATGAATACCAACGTGATAGGTTTAACTTAGTTAAGCACCAATTATTTTTGTGTGTTAAAGCGTTTGAAAATACAATCAATATATGGTGTCTTCCGGTGAAAATATGATCAATGTACATTCTGTAATGGTTTACACTGGCTTGCCCCCTATAACATTTTTCAGAAAAAAGGAGGGGTGCTTATTTTGGGTCTGTGAGTTTAATCGGAGGACTACAATAATTGTTTCCTATATAAACTGTGATCAGGGGCTTATCATTAAGTGCTACTTAAGTTGAATGCTGCTAGATTTTAAGGATCACTAACTGAAGCTCATACCTGCTGACCATGGTGAAACAAAGGTTCTAAACCTTTACTTATCAACCAACTTACCATTGATCTCTTGTTAAAAGTTTTCCTTTAACTCATTTCTGCCTAAAGTTCTGCGGGTCAAGAGTTGTCTGAACTTGAAATTAACTTTGGAATTAATCATAATTTGGAATGCTATTTGAGGGAGATTTGTTAGGTCTCTTCTGATCAGGCTTTCCCCTTCGAATATTGCCTTAAAGTTGCATTTGTTAGATGGATATCAGCAAAAAGTCAGGCGATTGTGGCTGTACAGGCATCAATGGGTTAATAATATCATAGAAAAAAACTGGCAAATTGCTCTATTTTATTTTGTTGAGAATGCTTAATTAGTGTCTAGGTGGGAAGAATTTTCCTGGCTTGGTTTATTTCCCCTGGCATCTGCCCATAGGTTTACAGCACTGTGCTCTTATGATTGGGACACAATGGCACTGGGGCTTGCCAAATGTAATATAGGGGATCTGGGGTATCACTGATAGCATTGTTTTAATTTCCAGCCACATTATTTATAGAAGGTCTAGCAATTGTTTTGGCTAATCTGATGCACCTGAAAAGGTTTGATTAACTCTTTCATGCTCAGAGTCCCCCTAGGAATAATTAAATGCCTAGAAATATGAAATAGGGCACAATTGATCTTCTTGACCCAACACCTTGCTTTTCATAACAAAATCTTACATTTCACACCTGGGGGGGTCACTTAGGTATTTAGGTGGGTGCATACGCTCGTTATCAAAATTTAAAAACACCCCTAAAGCACTGATTTCTGGCTAAAAAAGCACCCTTATTTTTAAAAAAACGCTGACTTTTTCCACTAAAAAAACACCCCTTCTTTTATCAAAACACTGACAGTGGATGAACGGGAACACATATTTTAACTTAAGATGTTATAATCCTCTGCCTGTTTAGCCGCAGCAGACTCGATAGTTCAGACAAAAACATCGACAATAACAACATCAGATGCATAAGTAAGGTTTAATATTGTTGAACTACAGGCTTGGAAGCCCAGTCACCTCGGGAGTCACTAGGCGTCAGAGCCGCGTATATTTAGTAAGGGGATTTCCAACCCCCGTTCTTCGTATCTGGGTACAAAAACGTACCCTTCTTTTACAAAATCACGGACATGCGGAGGTCTTAAAAAAGAACCCTTTCACCGCGAAATACGTAACGCGGGTGCGGCCCCCATCTGTCCCTGAGTGCCCCCGCCGGGATTTCACAGGAGTAGACACTTTCAATCCCTAATATGCTACTGTAGAATATGAGGAGGATTCCTTGTGTTCAGCATGAGAAGGTTTCCCCAGCAAAAATCCCTTTTACTTCAGAACCCAAGGCAGAAATAGTTTTATGTGTCAGTATCTACACTGTGTCCACTGGTCAGTGGTAGACCTACACCTGAGTGACCTGGCACTGTTTGTACACAGCAGAGTCACCCTGAGTCTGACACAGGTTTGCCAGAATGCTTGGTTGGTGTTTGGAAAAAGGTGTTCACGTATCAGATTTTGGTGAACGCACTATTTTACATCTTGTTTAAATCAAACATATTGCAAAAAAGCACAGAACAAGAAATATATGTTCTCCCTACAAAAAAAATGTGTATTTCTGTGACACTTATTTCCATTTGTTTTTCAGCTCAGTCCAATGGTTACAGTGCACCAGCAGCAGCAGCAGCGCCACCTGTGGCCTCCCACGGAAACTCAGGACGCAACTTCTTGAGCACGCTCAGTGAGTACCCATTCTACACAATAGGTGGCAGCACTTTGATACTCTAGTGACTTCCATATTTTTGCTTTCAGATGTACTATTAGATAGGGCTGTCATGGACATTTCTTTTTTATTCCGATTATTTCGATTTGATTTTGAAGAACTGCACTAATGGGGACAAAGTAGCTCAGTTGGTTAGGTGTCAGACTATAGTAATCAGAGGGTCGCTAGTTCGATTCCCGGCCACTCCGGGCACTTTGGTCGTTCTTGGGCAAAACAGTTTATTCCATATTGCTTCAGTCTACCCAGCTGCAAAATGGGTACCTAGCATAAATAAGGCAGTGCTTAGAGTGTGTGCGCTATATGCTGCCAGTTGCTCTGGAATATCCCCCGGTGGATTGAAATGGTTTCTGTATGTACAGTGCCTGCTAGGGGAGGAGGGTCGTGTGAGCACTTCGGTGGATACAAGACTATAAACCGAATACCTTTACTAATAGAATATTTTCTCATGATCCACTCTATATTTATGTTGTTAGGATCAATGTTACCTGGTCAGGTCTACGAAACTTTTCAGATCATCACTCAGAAAGCTTTTAGTGGCATTGCTTTCATCAGTTTATGTATGGTCACCTGTCTATTTTACCCTTTGAAGCCATTCCTTTAGTAAGGATGTCCGAGGCATTAATTGTTGGTGACTGACCTATATATGTTGCCAGTGGTGATACTTATAAAAAGTAAACCTTTGACCACAACAGGAGTAGTATATTCCTTTCTGAAACAGGTACAAAAGTTAACCCTTATTCTGCTGAGGTTACTTTTAACCTATGTACAAAAAAGCAAAAAAATATGAAAATCAATTGAACCCTGTCATGTTGGCATTCATTCGAAAGCTCTCAATGAGCACTATCGTATGAGTCCCCATTTGCCAGGGTTTCAGTAATTTTTCAGCTTTTTGTCATCATTTCATGTTGACCAAATTAGTAGTCAGCAGCGAAAGGGTTAAGTGGGTTTTTTTCACACATATTTTAGTATGATTTATAGAGTGGAACCTGAATCATTAAATGTTGATAAGGCAAAACTCTGAATTGAAGAACTATACTTATATCTCTTCTTCAAGAATTTGTAAAATAGTTTTCAAAACCAAGGATATTGGTATTTTATAAGTCCAGTAGACATTTTCCCAGGAACTCTTTAAGCATTAATGGGTTAAGTACTCGTTCCCTCTTGAGTATAGTTGTGGAGTTTAGGTAGACAGGTCCTTGTATTGAGCTGACTGTAAATATGAGTTAGCTTGGGAACAGCATCAGCTGGTTATATGTGTGTTTTTTCTTTTGTTTTCTGCATATGTGTATTTTCTCATCTTGATGAAATCCGGACCAAGGTCTCACTGATCAACACAAGGACATGATGGGGAAGGAAACCTGGCCTTATTTTTCTTTGGCATTTAGAATTGATTTTTACCTCAAAATTGACTCTACACAGAAGACTTGCTGTGCTGCAGACACGCTAACCAGTTACTCTGTGAAAGCACTTCTTTAAAGAAAGGACAACACCAAACTTGAATACAGAATGCGTTTCATAGAGAATATTTTGTAATGAAAAACGCTTCATTGGTCTTAGTTTCTATGATACATATTCAGGGCTCGACGCTAACATTGAACCGCTGGCCCCAGGCCAGTAAGAATAGCCAACAACGGCTTTGGGCCAGTAAAAATAGACCTCAACTGGTCCTACAGGGCCAGTAAACATTTGGGGACATTCTTGTTAACATGTTTCCAATAAGAATGTCCCCAAACGTTTTTGAAATAAATGAAGATGAAATAAACAAAAACAAATTGTCAGTGAATTTAATGCAATATTTTTCTTAGTATGTTATTCCAAAGTAATTGTCAAATGTATCATAGATCCAAATGACATCGACTGGAAGAACTCTTAAGCATTAAATGGGTTAAAGAAAAAATTGTAGGACCAGTAACAATTTTGCAGGACCAGTAGATTCTAGGTGTTGATGGTCTTATAGGCCAGTAGCATTTTCAGTTAGCATTGAGACTTGATATTTATAAAAGGTTGTGGGGCTGATTGATCAAGCTTGAATTCAATGAATGTGTATGAGTTCTTCAAAACCCACTTTATTCTTATAAGTTATTATCATACAGGTATATACAATATACAAGTAATACAAGTACATATATATATATATATATATATATATATATATATATATATATATATATATATATATATATATATATATATATATATATATATATATATATATATTCAGTGTGTCCTAGAGTTGGAGTGTATACTGGACATATCCTTGAGTTCCATTTCATGTTTCTGTTCATGTACTTGAGCAAACCGTGAAGTAAAGGACGGTTCACTGCTGTCCACCCTATTACTCTTAAGGTGCAGTATCTTCCTAAACTCCTTCTGGAAATCACGCATGCGTGATGCATATATTATGGGGTTCATCGCTGAATTCATGATCACCAAAAATGTGAAGCATGAACGCATCGTGTTTAACACTAAGTTATCATTCATACCTGTGAACACTTGCGTCATAAGAACGGCGAAAAACGGCAACCAGCAGCCGTAGAAGATACCTAGGACAATGGCCGCTGTTTTTGTTAATCTCATATTGCGTTTCTCTCTCTTTGTTTGGGAAGTTTGGTTGTCCTGAAAGATGGCCTTTTCGAGTTTCTTGATCTTGATGGTTTGCCGGAAGATGCGTAGGTACATGAGCAGTATGCCTAAGGCTATGGTGAAGAAGAAGGGGAAGGCTACCATGATGAGGTAGTCCTCCTTGAGCACCAGCGCCAGTTCACAGTTCCTCCAGTGCCCATCCTTGAGCTGGTTGTGCCAGAGATAGGGGATCATACTCCACAAGGCCGCGATGAACCAGTTGGCAAAGACCACAATGGTCACACGTTTTTTGGTCACAATGAAGTGGTAGTGAAGTGGCCAGAATATTGCCAGGTAGCGGTCGATGGTTATTGCTAGTAGCAGCTGCAGCGATTGTCCCATGGTGAACATGAGGGACACATAGCGGGTGACACACACGTACACGTTGGTGAGCACCTTGGGGTAGATGAACGTCGCCATGTGGAAGGGCATGAAGAGTCCCACCAGGAGGTCGGCGCAGGCAAGATGGAGGATGAAGGTGTTTGTGATCACCGCCTGCAGATACTCTGACCGCTTGAACGCTACCAAGACCAGGCCATTGCCAAAACATATCGCAATCATCAGTACAAACTCCACACCCGCAAAGATATAATACATCATAGGTGTAGCGTCGTCGTGAGCGTCGTCAATGACTTTGGCCAGAGTGCTGCTGTTGTGACCCTGCGTTGAAGTGTCCAGCAGCATTGTGAGAGAGGATACCATCCTGAGCCAGTGCTGGAAAATCCTTTAACCCTTATGCTGCTGGTGGCTAATTTGATCAATACAAAATAATGTGCAAAAAGCTGAAAAATGACCGAAACCCTGGCAAATGGGTACTCATCTGAGAGTACTCGATGAGATCTTTCCAATGAATACCAAGATGATAGGGTTTAGAGGATTTTCAAAGATTTTTGAGTTCTTGTGCCTTAGACAAAAGTAGTCTCAGCATTGAGAGGGTTAATTGATATCACACAAATGGCCGAACTAGCCAACAGTTCAAGAATTGATTATCACTAGAACGGATGCTGTCGCTTTCACACATACACTTCCAAATGAATGGATATTCTTCTAGGGACAGCCATACAATATCAACGTGATATCTGTATCTTAGCAGTGCTAGTAGAAAAGCCAACAATCAGAAATAGAAAGTACTAAATCAATAGACAGCCTGCCTTTTCTATATCACACATTTTATTGTTTTTAAATGGTTTCAATGTGAAATCAGGAATTACTCCCTATGAGTATGAGTAAAGCAAGTAATAGTTTAATGCTTATTTAACACCCAGTATAAATCAGTCCCATATTTACATTTAATTTAGCTTATTTGACTAGACTGACTAGAATATTGATTTGCAAGGGGATTGATTGTAAGCACTCAAGTAGCGTGATGAATAGTGCTTAAATTAAGTAACCTAGCACTAACAGTATATTCAATATCCTGGGAAAATCACTTGCACACTGCTTTCCAAGGATATCTTTTAGTGTTGAGCTATAAATATATGCACGTTTTTTTAAATTTGATTTTAAACAGGTATTTCATCATAAAAAACCTCTCAATTTTGCATACTAAGTTCTCAGGTTATTTTTTAATTGTGTGAGAAGCTGTTGCCGTTTCTGTTGAGGCCAGTTGATGCTAATGAATCATGAAGTGGCCCTCGTAGCAATCCTTTACTTTAGTGATTTGCAATTAATCACACCTTGGTGAATATGTAACAGTACGCTTGTTTCAATAGCAATTAAAACTCATAAATCATTGTTGATAAAGTGAGTACTTGAGCATGTGTTCTATTACCATAGAACTCAGTATATCATTGAAGGTATAGTCCCATACAGTGTTGTGAACCTAGAAATAGATGCTCTGGGGATTGTGCATCAGTGACGTATCGTATGGTGTGTACCAAAAAATTCCAATGTTAAAACTTAATTCCAGCTTGGTGGAGAGGCCTTTTCGATTTGGTACTCTTTAGAATCTTTTATTCCAAGTTTTGGACTGCCCTGAGTGTGAAGGGATCCAGCACACAAGATTCTGTATAGCTCAGTGTGCCACCACGAATGATAGTTCAGGTTTTTGGTTGTCAGCATAGATTGCGTCTCCTATGATATCCTGACTTAGCCTTAGGCCTTCACCGTTTGAGCCAAAATGAATATCAAGAAAATCAACAGTTTTTTCATGATTCCTCACTTTACTTTTGATAGTTTCCAATTTGAGTCATATGGTATAAGAATATATTCTTCGCTGATGTCTCAATAGTCAATAGTTCCACAATTTATCCTCACCACATACATTAAATTCCTAAAATGTGGATATGATACTTGTTCACTATATATAAAGGGTATGTGCTCTATATATGTGCTGTTATATTCCTCTGATTATAATCCAACAGTGCTGAAGTGGCTCCTCTGACCACTGGGATGCTAGGGGGAGAGAGGAGGAGTTATTCACTGTGTGTACCAGCAGCAGCCGTGCTCATTGATCTCAGAGTGATGACACGTTACCTTGAGCGGCACACTCACGTGTAGGAATGTGCAGTACCGTCGTTCCTTTCTTTGTCTGATTTCTGGTTCACCTTGCCACCCACACGCCCTTTGTTTATAGTACACAGATCTTTTGTTTTTTCAGATTGTTTATGGTAAGCTTCTTATTGAAAGAAGCAACCTTTCGTTCAATAATCTGTCAATGAAGAGGTTTTAGGATAAGTCGTTTATTAAAAGTTTTGTATTCCCTTTAAACGTACAACATTCCATCAAACCTTTCTGTGATATTTCTTATGTTTGTGAGATAGTAGTCAGACTGCTGTGCTGCTCTTGTTATTCTTGTTCCTCTTATTTGCCCTTGATCTCAGTTTCCAGTAGCGATCTGTTTATTGACTCAAACATGCACTTTAGCTTGCCTTTGTTATGTTATTGAACAGAGTCCTTAGATCCAACTGTGATGTCCTATACATCAAGGTGCTAAGCTTTGATGGTGTTTCTTGGAGATTGGTCTCCAGTTCTTGTGAAGATCTCTGAGGAAAAATGGAAAAGAATAGAATACATTAGCGGGAAATATTTCCAAGGCAATCAATATGATTATTCTGGATGTATTTAGGTGTGTAAGTCCTGGAGTACAAATAAACAGTTTTGTTGCACTGAACTCTAACTTTGTAGTAGCTACATGATAAAGTGTATGAATAGGGGACAGCAGTGATTATAGTGTATCTGTAGACAGCTTGTTTGATCACAATATCCATGTGAGCAATACACCCATTTGGGAAAGTATATAAGAAATGTTCTTTTATATTCCACCAACTTCTCCCCCTCAAATGACTTTAGAGTTACTGCAGCATTTGATATCAAAATGCCCATGCATTGTTGATATCTCAATAAAAATGGCCATTTAAAAAAGAATTTGAATGCAAAAAAAGTCCCCTTGACACCAGCTCACGAAAAAGCTGTCATTTTCAAGTTATAGTTCAAAACTTTCAGGAACCTCTGATAATGAATGTGTTAACCCTTATGCTGCTGGTGGCAAATTTGGCCAATACTAAATGATGCAAAAAACATGAAAAATGTCTGAAACCCTGTCTTATGGGTACTCATCTGAGAGTACTCAGCGAGAGCATTCCAATGAATACCAACATGACAGGGTTTAGATGTTTTTCATTCTTGTGCATTCTTGTGCTTTGGACGAAAGTAGCTACAGCATTGGAAGGGTTAAACCATTTAGATCTAGACTACACATTGTAAATAAATTGTCCAATAGAGTATTTAAAGAATATTTGTAGAGGGATTTCGATCAAATATTTCTCTAATAAATCATATTTCATATGGATATTACCATATACATGTATGTCAGGCCCACTATGTGGGCTTGAGATGACGCTGGGTTAATGTAGTTCTTCTGGGCAACAGGGGAGTATGTTGTTGGCTGGTTATCAGGCACAATACCTTCATGAATCATGATAAAATCACAGCAACAGGGTGCTGTATATTCATCAATATTTACCTTAAATCACGCGTGAGGATATTTTTATTTTTGATAGCCCAGTTGGTTTGGATAATGTCTTGCACTCAAGACTTCAAAGAAGAGTAAATCAACTTATTATTAACCCTTAATGATCAGCCTAAGTGCCTAGCTGTAACCCATGATCACCTACTGTAAAACTGGTAATGATTGCGTGATTTTAATTATTGCGTTTTAATGCGAATGCATAAGGACGCAATAATTAAAACACGCATAAATGTGTCCCTTCTGTTTCAGATATCTGACGTCTGGTGGCGATTCGCATTAATTAAAACACGCATAAAAGAGAAAATGAAAAAAACGCAATATTTACTACACGCAAACATTACCAGTTTTACAGTATTGCACCCAGAAAAGGCCTCACCATACTTTTTGATATATTTTTGACTAAAGCGTCTTTTGAAACTTATTTGCCAAGGAAATGTCAACCAGAACTCAACCATCAGCCTTTCTTAACCCATTCATGCTTTGAGATTCCCTCGACTATTGCCGTCTAGAATTATGATACTTAAGAAAAAAAGAACTTTGAAATTAGCATAAATTTGAGAATATTTGTAGGGGAGTTATTACTTAGCTTACATTTCTCCTTCAAGTATTTTTTGAAATATGCTTTTGTTAGAGAGATATCATGAAAATAGTCAGGCGGTTTTGGGTGCTACAGGCATGATGCTTTTAGTTACAAGTACGTGTAGATTTCAAAAGTATCATAGACATGGTTTCAGATGTTGATTTTGAAGGGGAACTCTAGGATGGATTTGGTTGTCAGGTTGTTTATTCAATCACAAATTTTTTTTAAATATATTGAAAGTATTTGTGTTCTAAGAAGTATGGTTTTACAGTTTTGCTTGTAATTTTTCATCTGAATTTGGTACTTATCCCTTGTGAGTCCAAATTCACCACAAACGCCTGATGCCAAATTGTAATGGGATTCATTGGCCAAATATATTAACACCTCGTTCATGATCCACGTACGTACCATAGTTATATCAAAATGGACCTTGAATAGAGTACAACATTCAAACAGTCAATCACCTTAACTTCAATCCACTGTAGTGGGGTCTTTTAGATTTGTAAGCCAGGCTTTTCTAACCGTCTTGCATGCATATATGCATGCATGGTTCTCTAGGTTATGTTACCACAGACACATATATACGCGTGTGGCATTGGAAGGGTTGATATACCCAGGGGGTGATGCTTTAATTTGAGTTGAACCTAAGACAAATCTAAATATTTTTAACATAACCGCATTTAGGCCGGTATGCGCCGCTCCTGCTTAGCAGTTACTCAAGGCAAAGTGCTACTTTGCGTATGCACCGGCAATGCTTAGGAGTTACTCTTGTGAGTAGTTACTATGCGCCCGCTTAGTAACTACTCTCGTGAGTAGTTATTATGCGCCCGCTTAGTAACTACTCTCGTGAGTAGTTACTAAGCGCCCGCTTAGCGTGGCTTTCCGTATGCAGCACTGTGAGGAGTTCCTAAGCAGCCGCTGATAACAATAGAATGCTTAGCGGAGGTTGAGTAGGGTTTGGGGTAAGCTAAAGTTGCACTTTCGGGAAAAAAAGTCTTCAAAACAAAAAGTAAAAGCACTAAAAACAAATGAAACACTCCTAGGTGATCATTTTGAGAATAAAGATGAAGGGTGGCCTACAAAAACCAATGCTAGAAGTCACAGTTTACAAGAAATATCTTCTTCTATTCTCAATGCAAATTACACCTATTAAAGGTTTTATTTTGTCTGAACTAGAATTCTAGCTGCAGCAGATATGGATGAAGCAATGATTACTATGCAGCAGTTCTCTTATGGCTTACAACAAGCAATTCTATACTTATGTGAAATGAAATAAGATAATATAATCTATTTGAAATAGAAATAGAAATTTTCAACGTGCCTGATTATAAGTCCATTTATTGTGAAAATATCTTTTGGTCTATTTCTGTTTAAACTCTCACCTTGAAAAATGATATTTGGAGCTGAAACACCTATGTTAATTAAAATGAAGAAAAGCATGAAATTGAAGAATAAGCATCAAATATTTCGTTAAGATGCTTCTAATTGGGCAAGATAAAAACTAAAATTATCAAGCCATTTATGTTGCTGAAGACAATAATTGCTTAAGGTTGTACAAAACTTTTAGAAATTTCAGGTTTAATGTTCCTGAAACTTTGCAAGAGTAAAGAATGAAGCTCATGAATCTTCAAAATAACTTTTATTCATTGGCAAATTGACCTTTCACAGATTTAAAAAAATATATTGCTATTTAATTTATGAAAATCTCATTCGTCAAAACTGGTTTCTTTCTTTGTTAAATTTATCCCTGCAGAGATACTGTCACTGCTCAGAAATACTGTTCTGCCATGGTATATATAGGAATTATGAGGTAGATCAAGGAATTCAAGAAACAAGTTTTTAATCCAAAACTGGTATGAGAAATGAATTTTGGTTAACAAAAAATTACCTTCCCCCATGGATAAATAGATCTTAGTTAACATTAAGTTGTAAATAAATGCACAGTTTGTTTGTCATAGCAAAGTGCATTAACCCGTTTATGCTCGTAGCTGCAAAAAACAGGCCTACTATTTCAGTGACAACTTTTAAACCAGAGCATTTTAGGCAAATATTCAAAGGAGATAGCATAACACAGCCAACAACCCTACTTTAAATAATTACTGAATAGATACTGTATTCCAAAATCATCTTCAAACGTAAGATGGATCCAGATTTATCATTAATGCATTATTAGTGTTATTAATATTTAGATAGAAATCATGAAGAAAATTAAACAAAATTATTGTTAAATAAAACTTTTCTTGTGAAATACTCCAAGTTAAGTTAGGCTATATCAGTCTGTTTTATCCTCTTCCAAATCTTCAAAGTGGTTAATGAGTGAAGAGATGTGTGTGGTAGGTGTTTGGTTTGTGCACTGACCAGTGACCAGTGCAGCAGCACACCTGGGGCTGACCCACTTACCATGATTTGGTGGGAGAGTAGTTGCTTAGCAGAGTTGGGCTTGAGTAACTCCTCTGCATACCAAGCCAGTTTTTGCTAAGCAGCCGCCTTGGTCACACTTTGCTTAGCGGGCGCCTTAGCCACATTTTGCTAAGCATTAGGTTCACGCTAAGCGCCCGCTTAGTAAAGTGTGACCCGCGCATACGGGCCTTAGTGTTGTTGTCAGTCTTTCTTTAATTGTAGATCAGCATAGTTTAGTTTTTCAAATGTTGTCGATTGATTCAAGGACTGACATGTAGCCAATCACTGTCATCTGAGCTATTGCATGTGTAATACCTATACACAGCCAAAAAAAAACAATACCCGCCCTCCCCTCCCCCCCCCCCCATTGTCACCTGCATTCTCTCCAATCTTTTAGGGACATACTGGTATGAATAGGTTAAAATGGATTAAAATCAATATTTCTAGCTATTAGGACAAAGCTCAGCTGTTAAACTCAAAGGCTAGATCTATTTCTCATTCTTATGCAAACTTGAAACCAGTCTGATATAAAGAATTTATGATTTAATTTGTTGTTAGGATTTGGAAATTGTTAGTACAGGTGAACTTGGATATGACAGACTCAATGGGACCAGGAAAATTGGTCCATCATATGCAAAATCCGTCGTATACATATGACGAATACTTGATATGCATCGGACTGGGACCAAGCATATCGTCCGTCATATGCAAACATCTGTCATACAGTGGTCCGTCATATCCAAGTTCACCTGTATAATCAGCTCTTTTGTCAAACATACCACGTGGCAATCTTTCCTGCATTTCTAAGAAAATACTGTTTCCAGCTGTCTAAGAACAAATTATCACAGGGAGAAAAAAGTATTGATTGTTTTGCAATATTTACAGAAATGCAACTTGAAAGTAAAGCATGATTTCATAAGATAAACCCGAAGGAACGTTATGAAAAATGGCAGAATATTCTTTTTTTTCATAATATACTTTCCAAATGAACTTTACATCAGAAAAAAGTGGTGTCTGGATATATGATACAGTCATGTAAAAGTAACCCAGGAAAAAAGATTGAAATCATGAAGCAAAGCATTTTTTTGTGATTGCATTGTCCCTTAAAATATTTCCCTACATTTGATTTTATCAGAATTCTCAAAAGGCCATTCTGCTGCAGATATTCATGGGAGAAGTAAAACCTGAAATGTAGGAATTAATCACGGGAGGTAGGTGATTGTGGCAATACCTGAGTGCCCGTCCCAGTCAGCAGCCAAATTCAAGCCCATGGGACATGAGGAATGGCCCTCAGTTATTTATTTTGATGGTCCGAGTCTTTAGAAATAAGTCAGAAATATGGTTAAAAAAAGTGTAGAGAGGAAAGGTGTCGTAAGTGCTCTACTTAATACTCTTTACTCCTTTATTTAGACTTGCCACTTATGTTTTGGCAATTGGAGCAGCATCGTGAGTAAAGCAAGTATTTGACCCATCTCCATTATATCTCACATAGAGCAGCCTTACGGTTTAGGTGACATCTTTAAGTTAAAAGCAAAGTTGGGAAAATGTTTGAAGGAAAAATGTTAATCCGAGCACTATTAACAACTCTCCTTTAAATATTGTATAAAATAATTCTGTATTCTCAAGTTATTGTCAAAAATATTATAGATCCAGACAACAATTTCTTGGCTTCAGGCTCTCATATACCCTGAAAAAAAGCTTGTAACATGTAGAGTTACCATGTGCTGTCTTTCTATTGGGCAAGCAAAAAAAAACGAAACTTTTCAGACAAGCAAAGATTTCTTTGAATTCTTTTTCTAAAATGACTTTTTGGTCAATTGTGTTTGGTCAATCTTTTCCTAACAAACCATCTTTTAAGACATGGCTGAAGTGTAAATTGCCCTTTTTGACGCAATGGGCTTTTTAATGTAGTCGCCATAAGGATTTAAAGTAACTAAGTAGCTAAATCTGGAGTGGCAGGAATTTTGTGATTGCTGTTTTAGACATGCATTTTTAAATCCTGCATTTTACTAATGGAAACAACTTATGCATGTAAATTTATAGTTGCTACAAGATGGAGTGGGGCTTGACCATTAAATGATTTCTTTGTATATTGTTTGAGTGATTCGTGTGCTAGGGAGATAGTCCAAAAATAACAAGATCTTTGTTGGTAGCACTTGATCATTTTTTTTGGAATATCCACCCACTAGTTGTCTTATGAAAAGTGTCAAAATCCAATCCATTCTTTATCGGGCTTGAATAATACAAGTTAATTAGTAATATGCATTAAATAAAAACTAACTTACCTTAAATGAAAACACCTACGTTTGGGAAGTCCAACACTGAGTTAATGAGTCGCACGTGTGCCTTGTTGATTGCTCCACTACAGGCTGTCATCTGCTACAGGTTAGAATTGCATCCCATTTTTCTCATGGCCAATCCACTTCCTGGATACCTGCTGCAGAATCCTGCGTCATGGATAATCTCCGCGAAGTAATTGGGGACAGCCAAACAAACTCAGGTGTGCTTTGCTTGGAGCACTAGCACTCAATTGTGATCGTCACCTCTGTTGCCGTGGGTGACGTCAGCTGCCAGCTTCCTCATTGTTATCTTTATGTTGAGGATACAGGGGCTGCTGCTCATTGGCTTCCTGCCAGCAATCAACCCCTCCTCGCTCTTTCAGGCACGCTCTGATGATATTTGCACTAATAGAATTATACGATGGAATACTGAGTATAAAAACCTGACATCTACACTGTTCAGATGGCCCCATGAAAATTCTAATGCTGTATTTTTTAACCCTTTTTTATGCCCAGAGTGCCCTAAAAATGTTTGCCTATTTTCATATTTTTTGAATTTCAAAATTGCCCATTTTTACTAAAAAAAACTTCCAAATTTCACTAATTCCTTTTATTACTTCTAGAAAAATAATTTGTAAAATATTATGAACATGAAGTGTTGAGCAGAAAACAAACAACAACTGCTCATCAAATATTTTGAAAGTCTTTGTTTTGTTCTCAAAGTTGACGTATCGGAGGATTCAAATGATTCAATGTTGAGGTCATCAAGTTCAAGCAAAAATAATAGGAACAATTTTAGGTTTCAGAATTTCATAAATTGTTTCATGTTTTTCATAAATTGTATCTTTTTTGTCACTGACCTCAGCATTTAGGGTAGCTAATACTCAATGACAATTGCGGAAGTCATTTTAGCGGAAATTGGGTTGTGGGGATTTTTGCTTCAGTGACTGATCCTCATTGGTCCTTTACTTATCTTAATTGCTTTATATTTATGTCTGGATTCTATGAAATCTGCTAGCGATTAAGGAGAGAATTAACAAGAAAACCCATTAGTCGTGAGAACCCCCCAGTTATCCATCTGCCAAAGTATTTAACCCATTGAGGCTCCGTGCTCAAATGGAAAACATATCTTCCCTAGGCTATGATACATTGAAAACATCTTCAGAATGAAGCATGAATTTACAAAATATTTGAATGCGAGTTGTTTCAGTTCTGCTGAATACCTCTTCGTCAAATATTTTTTAAAAAGATGTTTTTGTAAGGAAAGATATCAGCAGAATAGTCCGAGCATTTTTGGCTGCTGCGGCCGGGTGCCGATGGGTTAAGTAAGATATGATGACCATCAGCACCTCAACAGTGGAGAGCCAGGAAACATTGTACTTATGGCCAGACAGATTAGAGAGGGACGTGATGTAGGACTCATGGTAATCAAACCATAAGTCTAGCATGTTCTGAGAAAGGTACTTATATATATAACCAACACACATCATGGAACTTAACCCATTCACACTCAGAGTTCCCCAGGAAAGTATTGTCTGCTATTTTCTGCTATTTGAAAATAACTTTTTCAATTAAGCAAATTCTCACAAAATATTTGAAGGAGAGTTGTTGGTAATATTCTGATAAACATTTCTCCTTCAAATATTTTTGATAAAAACGCTTTTGTGAGGAAAATATCATCAAAATAGTCAGGCCTGTTTTGGCCGCTCTGAGTGCCAATGGGTTAACCCTTATTCTGCTGAGGTTACTTTTAACCTATGTACAAAAAAGCAAAAAAAATATGAAAATCAATTGAACCCTGTCATGTTGGCATTCATTCGAAAGCTCTCAATGAGCACTATCATATGAGTCCCCATTTGCCAGGGTTTCAGTAATTTCTCAGCTTTTTGTCATTATTTCATGTTGACCAAATTAGTAGTCAGCAGCGAAAGGGTTAAAACAATAAAAAGATTTGAAAAAAAAAGCCAGGTGTGAAGTGAAAACATTTTTGACTACAGATTTTTTTTATGTTCAAAAAACAGCAGACAATAAATTGTGACCTCTTTTAGCTGAGGGAGGCACTATACTTTATTGCAAAGATCAAGTGCACTATTGAGGGTGGAAAAAAGCACCCATAAAAAACTTCATGTGAGATATCTGTAACATGAAAATAGCTGATAAGTAGAAAATCTGAAAGATAACTTATGTGAACTCTGATGGTTTGATGAAATGAAAAGCACATAAAATATTTTTGAAGAGTGTTGGGCATCGGAACAACAGTGCTTTATAACATTTGTTCATGAAATGAGTAAGAATGGAAAAATGGAAAAAAATCCAATCCAATTTGATCAACACAAGGAGCCTGAAATTACAACATTACTAGCTGCAACCCGTGCACAGCACGGGCATTATACACAGCACGGGCATATACACAGCACGGGCATATACACAGCATCTTAGTCTTATGAGATAAGAAGAGCCAACATTAGCAGCCAAGGGAAGATCTCTTTATGATCTTTCTAACAATGTCGTGATTTTGGGACCCACAATTGCAATTTTAATATATTCTAAAAGACTATATGACAGCCTTTCTAAATGTATAAAATATGTTGTCTTAGGCCCAGTAATAAGTGAGAAATCATCAAATGAAAACGGACATATTTTGCCGAGAATGTTGGGAAATCAAAACGTTTGTTCAAGGCGTTTTCATTCAATGATTTCACTGTGATTACTTGGCTTAAAATCACGATTTTAACTTATTTTAAAAGAACATATTAGGGACTTTCTAGATATATACATTTTGTTGTCTAAGCTCAGTAATGTATAATGCAATTTATAAGATATTTTGTGGCTGGGTGGTAGCCATGGTATATTGTAGGAATTGATCACGGGAGGTAGGTGATTGTGGCAACACCTGAGTGCCCGGGCCAGTCAGCAGCCAAAACCTTGCCACAATTGCCTACCTCCCGTCATCAATTCCCATTATTTCACAAGGCTTACAAACGTTTTTTGGCAAGTTTTCTGCTTTAAATGAAGATCTAAACTAAGTCGTTGTTGTAACATTCTGGATGGTGCAACAATCAGAACATCATATTACAATAGGAATTCCTATTGTTGGAAGCATGTGACGCTCCCATTGTTGAGGTAGGAGTTTATTTACAATAATAACCTCCTCCCCAAACAATGAGAGCGTATCACATGCACATGCTTCCAACAATAGTAAATCATATTGTTCTGATTGTTGCACCATCCAAAATGATGCAACAATCTGCTGATGCTCAGTTTAGTTTAGATCTTCATTCAAAGCAAAAAAAAAATTACAAAAACATTTTTGTAAGTTATTTTTACTTCAAACCTAGCTATCACAAAACTTCAGCCCCCTACTAATAGACATGCAAAGTCACAGCATCAGGCTTTCAGCTGTTTCTGATGAGATACGGTCACAACATTTGCAACTCGCTATTAATATAGAGATTACATTGAGATTTTTAATTGAGTAAGGAAATTATGCTGTGAGGGATTAACCTAACCTGTTACCAATTAATCCAAGCCAATTAACAATACAGATATTTCTGATGCAATTGTTTCATTGCATCAGCTGTGCAAACTAGCTAGCAAGTATGTAATTTATTGCGGCACTGTGTTTGCTGCCATCAGATATGGTCGTTCTCAGACCCTCCAGTCCTGGAGTGGAGGGAATATAATCATTAACCCATTAGCACTCAGAGCAGCCAAAACAGGCCTGACTATTTTGTTGATATTTTCCTTACAAAAGCGTTTTTATCAAAAATATTTGAAGGAGAAATGTTTATCAGAATACTACCAACAACTCTCCTTCAAATATTTTGTGAGAATTTGCTTTATTTCCACGTTATTTTCAAAAGTATGAAAGTGGGTTAAGATTGTATATCATATCTGGGGTGTGGTGCTATTAGCACTTGTCAGCTCATTAATGCCATAATGTGACAAAACATCTGACTATTTTTGGGATTTCATTCTTATAAACCATTCTTTGGAAAATATTTGAAGATGAAATATATATCATAACCAAACCTACAACTCTCTAGATAACAAGAAATGATGATATGAATTTCAGGAAATGCTCTTGTACCATGACCCACTGTGAATCACTTTGTAACCACAGAGCATTTTAGTTTGTGTTATATGCTGCATCTTACACACATATAAAGAGAAAGGGGGTTTACAATATGACATTGATAATAATTATAATTATATAATAATAGTGGTAATGGAAGTAGAATGATAATAATGATTATGATGATGATGATGATGATGATAATAGTAATAATAATAATAATAATAATAATAATAATTATAATAATAATTATAATGATAATACTGATATAATAGTAATAATGATGATGATGATAATAATAATAATAATAATAATAATAATAATAATAATGATAATAATAATAATGATAATAATGATAATAATAATAATAATAATGATAATAATAATAATAATAATAATAATAATAATAATAATAATAATAATGATAATAGTAATAATAATAATAATGATATTAATTATGATAATGATAATAATAATGTATACTATGATAAAGCTTTGGAATTATCATATTGGTTAAAGAGAATTCATGAAGAGTTATTGTTTGATTGATTAGAATTTTATAAGTATTTGGCAATGCTATCTCATGAACATAGCCTCCTCGCCACGGCAGCATCTTATTGTTTCTTGAATCCAAATAACATTTTATGTGGGTGACAGTTCAAATATACAATACCAATATTTCTTGCAGTAGCTGACATGTTTTTCTGCTTGAGGCTGTCACTGTGTGTTTTTAGAGGTTGTTGTACAAACAACAACCTATATTCAGTTCGCTTTTGTTGTCTTGCATTCCCGGGGGGGGTCCTGGGAGCTGGTTGATGCATTTTCCCTATGTTGTCTTACATGGCATTTTTGGAAAATTCTAGGCGAATGATCTGGAGAGTGGGGTGTGGTGGGGTCGTTTTGTTTAATGTTTCTGTTAGAGTTGGGTGTGTAGTTTATAGAGTTTGTTTCATTGTTTCTGTGGGTTGCCTAGTTTTTTTTTGGTGGATTTTTACGTGTTTATAAATTACGTTTTCTTCGCTCCAATACGATTCTGTAGCGCGTCTGGTCTGGTGGGGCGGCCGTTGGATGCGCATGCGTGGGTGGATGCGCATGCGTGGGTTTTCTGCATATTTAATGCGATCGGCTAATCACGTGACAGCACCACGTGGTTTGTCTCTGGTGAATTATCCAATGAGCGGTCTCACTGCCTCACCGTCACACCACGTGGTACTCTTTCCCGCGGTTTATTAACCAATGAGCGGCTATTTGTATTTCTTTTTGTACTATTTTACTTACGTGTTCATTCACGTATTTCTTACATTGGCTAGGTTACCCTCCGCCATTTTGAATATCGGTTTTGCCGAAATTTGCACCCCGATTTCAAAGCTTTCGTTTGTGGCCATCTCTAACTCTAAAATTCTGAAACCAAAAGAATTAACAAGCCAAGTATCTATATTATTAAGATTAATTCTTTTGGTTTCGGAAAATCGAAAATATTTTGAGATATTTGTCAACACGCATCGATGGTGGCGTGAACATGGCGATGGGTCGGGTTTGACGAAATTTGCACCCCGATTTCAAAGCTTTCGTTTGTGGCCATCTCTAACTCTAAAATTCTGAAACCAAAAGAATTAACAAGCCAAGTATCTATATTATTAAGATTAATTCTTTTGGTTTCGGAAAATCGAAAATATTTTGAGATATTTGTCAACACGCATCGATGGTGGCGTGTTGACCACGGCGATTAGTACATTCTCAATGGTACCTCGCCGATTCCTGTCAATTTCATCAAGCTATCTCCCCCCGATCACAATATGACTACCTACCTGGATAGATGAGATCCTCATCTATCTGATTCAATCATTTTTTTAATTCAACTTCAGGTTGGAAGCGAAAAAATAGCTTTTCGCTACAACCGGAAGTTGATTTTTTTGATATAGCGAGATTAGGGCATTGATATGCATTGTGTGCATTTCACACAAAAAACATACTTTTCTGCGATCGGCTAATCACGTGACAGCACCACGTGGTTTGTCTCTGGTGAATTATCCAATGAGCGGTCTCACTGCCTCACCGTCACACCACGTGGTACTCTTTCCCGCGGTTTATTAACCAATGAGCGGCTATTTGTATTTCTCTTTGTACTATTTTACTTACGTGTTCATTCACGTATTTTTTACATTGGCTAGGTTACCCTCCGCCATTTTGAATATCGGTTTTGCCGAAATTTGCACCCCGATTTCAAAGCTTTCGTTTGTGGCCATCTCTAACTCTAAAATTCTGAAACCAAAAGAATTAACAAGCCAAGTATCTATATTATTAAGATTAATTCTTTTGGTTTCGGAAAATCGAAAATATTTTGAGATATTTGTCAACACGCATCGATGGTGGCGTGAACATGGCGATGGGTCGGGTTTGACGAAATTTGCACCCCGATTTCAAAGCTTTCGTTTGTGGCCATCTCTAACTCTAAAATTCTGAAACCAAAAGAATTAACAAGCCAAGTATCTATATTATTAAGATTAATTCTTTTGGTTTCGGAAAATCGAAAATATTTTGAGATATTTGTCAACACGCATCGATGGTGGCGTGTTGACCACGGCGATTAGTACATTCTCAATGGTACCTCGCCGATTCCTGTCAATTTCATCAAGCTATCTCCCCCCGATCACAATATGACTACCTACCTGGATAGATGAGATCCTCATCTATCTGATTCAATCATTTTTTTAATTCAACTTCAGGTTGGAAGCGAAAAAATAGCTTTTCGCTACAACCGGAAGTTGATTTTTTTGATATAGCGAGATTAGGGCATTGATATGCATTGTGTGCATTTCACACAAAAAACATACTTTTTTCAATAAATTGTCACGTCGCCGTTTCTGGGTCAAAATTTACAAATGGCCCATCAAAGTGTTCGCAACAAATAGGGCTTTTACCCTATTATCATAACTTGTTGCTTATATTTGTAATTTTTGAAAAAAAATGGCGACTTAGGAAAAAAACGGCAAAAACGGCTTTTTGGAATGTTGATTTAGGAACCCTGGCGAAATTCTAAATTTACTTATTAATTTCGCCACTAAAACCGGAAAAAAAGTTTCAACTTCAAGAAAACAGACTCTAAATAATCCATCCTGCCCATTTGTGGATTTTCTTTGATCCCCACAATCGTAAGAAAACAACTTTGAAAAAAACGGAAGTAGTAAATATTTTTATCGCGATTTCAGCAGTCAGTATATATACCCTTCTCACCATGAGTGTAGTATGCAGTCCTGAAGTTAGCAGACCTTTAATCCTGCCATCCCTTCCGTTCTCACTGTTGTTGTATTTTAGATAAAGATATGATTTTAATTGTTTTGGGTGACAGGAAAAGTGTGTACTGTTATAATTTATTGGTCACAAACTTATAAGCCCAAAGAGCATGTAATGCGAATGCATGGGATGGCAGGGTTAATGGTCTGCATACTTCAGGATTGCATTTTCACTCATGGTGAGAAGGGTGTCAAGGGACATAACTGCAGGCAGCACTCATAGAAACTGGCTTCGACATCATACTGCATCTACACCAAAGAGCATCATAGGAACTTGATTCACCTGACAACCCAAAATAGTAAGCCTACATTAAATTGAAATAAATACAAAAGTATCAATACAAAACTATCACTCAATATACAATTTTATAAAAACACATCCACAAAATATAGAAACCATGCAAATCTTCACTGTCCCTCAAACAAAACAATTACTGTTTAAAGAAGAGATTGTGTCGGTGTGATAATATAAGATTGCATTTGGTGAGATATGTTTTGTGTTGATATTTTTGTGTTGCTTTGATGGTATGTATGACTCTAAATAATCCATCCTGCCCATTTGTGGATTTTTTTTGTTCCCCACAATCGTAAAAAAACAACTTTGAAAAAAACGGAAGTAGTAAATATTTTTATCGCGATTTCAGCAGTCAGTATATATACCCTTCTCACCATGAGTGTAGTATGCAGTCCTGAAGTTAGCAGACCTTTAACCCTGCCATCCCTTCCGTTCTCACTGTTGTTGTATTTTAGATAAAGATATGATTTTAATTGTTTTGGGTGACAGGAAAAGTGTGTACTGTCATAGAAACTGGCTTCGACATCATACTGCATCTACACCAAAGAGCATCATAGGAACTTGATTTACCTGACAACCCAAAATAGTAAGCATACATTAAATTGAAATAAATACAAAAGTATCAATACAAAACTATCACTCAATATACAATTTTATAAAAACACATACACAAAATATAGAAACCATGCAAATCTTCACTGTCCCTCAAACAAAACAATTACTGTTTAAAGAAGATATTGTGTCGGTGTGATAATATAAGATTGCATTTGGTGAGATATGTTTTGTGTTGATATTTTTGTGTTGCTTTGATGGTATGTATGATTATTTTTTCAGGTTGCATGGTGTAGGTGAAGTAGCAGACCTGAAGTATGCAGGCTTCTACCCTTTGATGCCGATGCCGGTCCCATACCCCTTCAACCCAGTGCTCGGGCCCAAGCAGCATCTCCCTGCATTTGTATCGCCCAAGATGCAAAACAAACGAAAATACTGATCAAAATAAAGGGAAAATTACAAAGTTTGTGTTTCTGATGTATTTTTTAACACTATTAGGTATGATAGAAAGATAAAGAAGTTCAAAGAATGGGAATTTTTTTTGAAATTGTTCTAGACTGATATTTAATGTACATTCACAAACTGGCTCTTATAGTTGTATTTCTTGGCACTATTAGGTGTGATAAAAAGATAAAGAAATTCAAAAATAGGGAAGTTTTTTTAAGTGCGGATTTAGATAGAAATCTTATGAAAAGTTTGGAAGATATGTGTTTCAGATGTATTTTTTGGCACTATTAGGTGTGATAAAAAGATAAAGAAGTTCAAATAAAAGGAAATTGTTTTAAATTGCTCCAAACTGATATTAATGTCTATTCACAAACTTGGTTTTTGATTAAAAAGTCTGTAAGTATCATCAGCAGCATTACAAGTGTGTATCAGTCTATTTTAGGTTTAAGTACAAAGTTATTGCATGCATATTGGGTTTCTGGTAGTGCTGGACCTGCTTTAGTGGCGGAAGATCATGGCCAGGGGCATATGTCCCTTAAGGGGCCATATGGTTGATATTTGTGCATGTTTGCATTCAGGCAGTGTTTGGCCATTTTCATGTAAAGGTAAGTCACGGACTAAAGTTCTTCAGGCAGCAGCATATTAGTTGTGGCAAGCATGCTGCTGGTGGGGTTTTGTTGGCTGTCATTTGCAGTGCTGGTTGTAGGCTTTTCCCATTCATGTTTGGTGATCTACTGGATTAGTGGTGGTGAGTTTGCCATAGTTTCTTGGATAGCTAGGAGTGGGTTATAGTTTTCGAAAATATTTGAGGGAGGGTTTTAGATAGAATTCTTTTGAAAAAATTGAGGGATATGTGTTTCAGTTGTATTTTTTGGCACTATTAGGTATGATAAAAAGATAAAGAATTTCAGTGGAAGGGAAATGTTTTAACTGTCCAGGTTTGGGGGTTTTGGAGCATTTTTCCAGGGAAAAAATTGAATAGTTTGTGTTTCTGATGTATTTATTGGCACTATTAGGTATGATAAAAAGATAAAGAAGTTCAAGAAAGTTGAATTTTTTTTAAAATGTTCTAAGCTGATATTTAATGTCCATTCACAAGCTTGGCTCTTATAGTTCATCATCAGGTAGCAAAATCACATAATCCAGGAACATATGCCCCTTAAGGGACCATAAGGTTGATCCTTGTGCATGTTTGCACTCAGGCAGTGTTTGGTCATTTTCATGTAAAGGTAAGTCACGGACTAATGTTCTTCAGGCAGCAGCAGGTAAGTTGTGGCAAGCATGCTATTGGTGGGGTTTTGTTGACTCTCATTTGCAGTGCAGGATGTGGGCTTTTCCCATTCATGTTTGGTGATCTACTGGATGAGTGATGGTGGGTTTGTCATAGTTTCTTGGATAGCTAGAAGTGGGTTATAATTTTGGGAAATATTTGGGGGAGGGTTTTAGATAGAATTCTTATGAAAAAATTGTAGGATATGTGTTTCAGATGTATTTTTTGGCACTATTAGGTATGATAGAAAGATAAAGAATTTAAGGAAAAAGGAAAATGTTTTAAAATGCTCCAAACATATATTTAATGTCCTTTCACAAAGTTGGCTCGTATATTTTTTCATCTGGTTGCAATATCACATGAACCAGGGGCATATGCCCCTAAAGGGTACATAAGGTTGATCCCTGTTCATGTTTGCTTTTAGGCAGTGTTTGGCCATCTTCATGTAAATGTTTTGTGTTACTTTGATGATATGTCAGATGTCAAATTTTTAACCCCGCCCCCCATCGCTCTCTTTTTCTGAAGTATGTGTGTTAAAATGTTCATGTTTATATTTGGCGGATAGGCTTAGTGATTAGTTTAGTTTGTCAAAAGTTGCATTTTATTTATGCGTGCTGAATTTTAGGTTATGATGAAATTTTTTATTCGCTGTTTAACTGTTGGTCTTTTTTAATATTTGAGAGCCGGCACTTATTTTAATGCATGGGCTTTGTTGTATATACTTAGCTTATGTGTTAACATTTTGTGTTGTGGGGGAGAGTCACAAGCCTCTGTTAAGGGGGAGTGGATTTTTGGCTGTTGGCAACATGTTTGATTTTGATGTGGTGTTATTTGCAGGCAGCCAGTCAGTTTGTTACATGCATCAGTGATTGACTTTAACATTTTCAGACAGGAGCAGATTTGGCTCCCAGGATTTTAAGTTTAGGGGCTATTAAATTCCTGTGCGGCCACCACGACGGTATGGTTTTGCCAGGGGTGCATTGTCCAGGTTTGGGGATCTTGGGGCATGCTCTCAGGGAAAAGTTTGAAAGGTTTGTGTTTCAGCTGTATTTTTTGGCACTATTAGGTATGATGAAAAGATAAAGAATTTCAAAAAAAGGAAAAGTTTTTAAAATGCTTTAAGCTGATATTTAATGTCCGTTCACAAACTTGGCTCCTATAATTCATCATCTGGTAGCAAAATCACATGGTTCAGGGGCATATGCCCTTTAAGGGACCATAAGGTTGATCCCTGTGCATGTTTGCATTCTGGCAGTGTTTGGCCATTTTCATGTAAGGGTAAGTCACGGACTAAAGTTCTTCAGGCAGCATTAAGTAAGTTGTGGCAAGCATGCTATTGGTGGGGTTTTGTTGACTGTCATTTGCAGTGCAGGATGTGGGCTTTTCCCGTTCATGTTTGGTGATCTACTGGATAGGTGATGGTGGGTGGTGAGTTTGTCAAAGTTTCTGGATAGCTAGAAGTGGGTTATAGTTTTGGAAAATATTTGAGGGAGGGTTTTAGATAGAAATCTTATGAAAAATTTGAAAGATATGTGTTTCAGATGTATTTTTTGGCACTATTAGGTATGATAAAAAGATAAAGAATTTCATAAAAAAGGAAAATGTTTTATAGTGCTCCAAACTGATATTAATGTCTATTCACAAACTTGGTTTTTGATTAAAAAGTCTGTAAGTATCATCAGCAGCATTACAAGTGTGTATCAGTCTGTAACCACTAACGAAAAAACACAAAAATCAGAAAAATTTCAAAATAGCAAAATATTAAAAAAACAAAAAATTGCAAATGATTAACTACAAAAAGACATACAAGGAATCAACCTCTTGACGCCACTGGCGTCTATCTTGTTGTATATTGCACTGAAATCAAACAGCAGAGTTGTGTCAATACTACAAGACGCTGTTTGATCTAGGCCAATCTTCAGAGCATCAGAGGACATAAAGAGCTGTCATTGTTAACCATTCCAGACCTGTTTCAGCAAAACAGGCCAACTGTTTAAGTGATATCTCTTTCTCAAAAGCGCCTTTTAGGAAATATTTGAGAAATGTGTGCCAGAACTCAATTTAAAGCTTCTGAGTCCATGCCTTATTCTTTGGTTATTTTCAATAGTATCATTGATGCAGGCTGTACTTTAATTGACAAGGAGATCTGTGGGCATGATGGTGTTAACCTATTCATGCCGAGACTGCTGGATTCGTTTGCAGATTTCCCTGTTCTTTCTACCTCTATCATCTGAGATTTCACAGTATAGGTCTGCTTTTTTCCATTCTGGTGCGTGTCTGTCTATTCTTGCCCATATTTTGGTCTCCAGGGGTAACCATGCACCATCATCACATTAGACTTTAGCTTTAATAAGATTATATAGATTGCTGACTAGCAACCTATTGGACAATAATCTAATTTAAAGAAGGCAGAACCATCTCTGGTTTGGCATTCTATTTTCTGTAAAAACTTGATAAATTTTCAATAAATATTACAGAAATTGCATGACCTATAGCAAGGTGATATCTATATGTAAAGGAACTTGTTTTTGAACATTCCATGTTTATCAGGACTTAAGGAAACAATTCCACCTATTGTACCTCACCTTTGAAAGCA
Source organism: Maea johnstoni (assembly GCA_963942565.1). NCBI lineage: Eukaryota > Metazoa > Annelida > Polychaeta > Spionida > Magelonidae > Maea > Maea johnstoni. The sequence continues at coordinate 37,066,489 of OZ012696.1, forward strand.
ATTACAACTGTTGATCAATCACCATGGTCGGTCCTCTGGGCATACAAGGGTTTATGTAAATCGTACCCTGCTCGGTACTTCTCCATCATAAAGCTTATCCTAGTGCAGACAGTTTGTTGATCCTTTTATTTCCATTGCGGCTTACAGCAAATGCAAAGTTTACTTAACCCATTCATGCCCAGAGTTCTTGTTTACAGTTGTCGTCAGGACCTACTGTACTTAAGAAAATAACTTTGGAATAAAGCATAGATTTACAAAATATTTGATTGAGGGTTGTTGGTTAGGTTATACAGCATTCACCTTCTTATTCTTTTTGAGGGAGAGGGAAATGCTCTGTTTACAAAGTTATCACCAAAATTGTAAGGACACTTTTTGGTCTCTGCAGGCATGACTGGGTTAAAGCTGAGTTCAACTTTCCCTACAGGGTTTAACGGGCATAAAAAATCCTATTTATCTCTATTCAATTTGCCTTTTTGATCTCTGCATTGATTGCTGATATTTCATCCTCGGCTTATTGCTAACCTGTGTTGGTGCTCCTCAAAACCCATAGAGTATCACCTCTTCCAAACTGCATTCAATTGTGCACTAGATTTTGCAGAATTGTCTTTTGTTCTGTTTTTGTAGTTTATCATTAAGCTTTATTACAAATATTTGCAATAAAAAACATTAATTGAGTTGGTCAAAATGAGGGACCTACATCAATTTGCTCATTCTGTTTTGAGAGGCCATCTATGAAAACTATCTATTTCTCACTACTGCTTCTGATATATTGTATTTAGCATAATATTTGGCACCTGAGGCTCACCATGATCAACAGAATCTATAAATTATTTTCATTGAGCAAATTTTTCTTTTAAATTGCCGGCTACACGCCAACAGAATAAGAGCTTTACATTGATATAGATTGAAGACTCTTGAAAATTATACAAGCGTCATTCGAAATTACCTTTACTAGACTAATACCTGGACTACACAAGCAATATATATGTGTTAACAAACCATGCAGGAAGGGCATTTTACCTAGATCCATTTTAATCTTTGCATCGGTTTATTACTAAAATAAAGACAATGTTACATAAATGTTACATAAATACGAAATGTTTTGTCGCCATCTGACTTGGTCAGAGCTTTGAATGTACTTCAATCGATATGTGATGATGAATATTTCCTATAGATGGCACTGCGAGCAGCACTTTTCCTAAAGAGCTCGAGTAGTTAAAAAATCATAGCTGGTATAACTTTTCTTTTGACTTGGCAGTGTATGATCTCAAAATACATGATAGATTACACTGTAGATAACACTAAATTGTATTCATTTGTAAGGTTGTAAGCTTGAACCAGCTGTGATAGTGGATTATCTAGAAGATTTTCCTCACTTAAGCCCTGTGTACGTGCGAGTCATACACATCAGGGTATGATGACCGACATACCCAATAGATGGCATGGCAGTTATCAGTTTTCTCAACATAACATCCACAACTCTTACTAATAGTTTGAATTACAAATTATAACATATTTTCAAAATCATACATTAGTTTCTAAGATTGATAATAATAATAATGATAATAAAAATAATAATTATATATGATAATAATAATGATGATAATAATAATAATAATGATAATAATAATAATAATGATAATAATAATGATAATATAATAATGATAATAATATTATTAATAATAATTGATATTTGATATAGCACCCTTTCCACCTATTAAATGTTCAAAAGCGCTTTATAAGAATAGTCCATATAGTCCATTTGCTGATAATGTGCAAAACTTAAAACCTTGAAAGGAGTGTATTTGAATCTCGAAAGGAGTGTGTTTGACTATATGGACCAACAACATCTGTCCACAGACTTCTTTATAAAGCGCTTTTGAACATCATAGGGGGAAAGGAAAGGATGCCATAGCAAATATCAATTATCAATAACCAATGTTAGATGACAAGCATGACCTATAGATGGCAGCACCATCATTATTGGATTTCATTTCAACAAGCAGCCCGTCTGATAGATAGACAACCATTGAAAGGTATAGGAAACTGCTCAAGTTATGTTGTAAATCAGCAATTGAGTGTATGATGATAAAAATTGCCAAAAGCTAACATTTTCTTCACTGCCAGATTTTATTTCAACATTTGAACCCTAATATATTTCCATGAACTAAGATATTTCCTCAATATTGAGTTACAGGACTAAACAACAGTGTGTAAAAATATAGGTCAGAACATTTTCTAACCTTTCTAACCAATATCAATGTCCTTATTATAATGTCCAATAAAGGCTTGGAGAATTGTCAACACCATGAACTGACGTGCTTCAAATATTTACTGTGATAATGATTTTCTCACAAGTTATTTTCAACAAATTGGCATATTCCTGCAGCAGTATGCGGCTGTACTCTGGGCATGAATAGGTTAGGACTCAGTGCCATGTGTACCATACATGGTTTTGCACTGATTGAAAGGCAACAACTGCCCTTTATTCACAATTTGCACTATATTACATATTAATTTTGTCCAGAAGCATGCCAAGGCTACATATACATACACTCATTAAAGAGCACTGGATCACTTACTCAAAAACAACGCCTCTCTAAGCTGCACAGCAGGCAACTATAAATATTTATAAATAATCAAGCCTTCATGTGCTTAGGAGGGGAGTTGGTTGGTGAGTGCAGCTTTCAATGGCAGGGCTTAACATTAATGCTTGATTGATATAAATATATATGTATATTATATATATATATATATATATATATATATATATATATATATATATATATATATATATATATATATATATATGTGTATATATATATATATATATATATATATATATATATGTATATATATATATATATATATATATATATATATATATATATATATATATATATATATATATATATATATATATATATATTCACTTGAATTGGCGATTTACAAACCTAAATCCATCTTCCTGCCATTTTGTTTTCTAGGTATACACCATGTTGGCAGACTATAATGTGCAAATAATTATGTTTAAACGCCAAGGAATAATTTCTAGCAGCATTGTGAAGTGCAGTTGCCGCCATTTTTTTTGTTGTTAAGAGAAAGCGACATCTGTTAGGGGAAAATGTAGTTAGTCGCCATAGCAACCAATGTTTTTTTAGGAATACTAACAGTTGAACGTTGTGAACTGCATACTACAATGTAGTTAAAATTCCAATAAAGGATTATATCACCCTCCTAACATTGACAATTGTTAAAAGCAATTTGAAAAGCCCAATATAGTCCAGTAAGTAAGAAATTGACCAATCAGCTGCTAGTATTGGAGTGGAGCTGATAATATATATATAAATATATATATATATATATATATATATATATATATATATATATATATATATATATATATATATATATGTATATATATATGTATATATATATATATATATATATATATATATATATATATATATATATATATATATATATATATATATATGTGTGTGTGTGTGTATGTATGTGTGTGTGTGTGTTTGAGTGTGTGTGTTTGAGTGTGTATGTGTGTAATGAGATGAAGGATTTCCGAACATTATATTAAGTGATTGGGTTTGGCTTGTAGTTTGCTGGATCTATTTTTGTGAGTGATTTATGATTTATGAACGATGCATTTTGATTGAGATTCATAGGGATCAGTTGGGTGCATAGTGGATAAATGGATTTCCATTAGATCGAGTGTTGGATGATATTGCACTAAAGGCTTTAACCCATTAACACTTAAAAGTTCCTCGAGAAATTGTCGTCTGGGTCAATGATACTTTTGACAATAACTTTTGAATTGAGAAAGATTTTACAAAATATTTGAAGGAAAGTTGTTGGTAATGTTCTAATGAACATTTCTTCTTAAAAGACTTTGCCAAATCTGAATCTGAAATTTCATCAAAATTGTCAGGCTGGTTTTGGCCGCTGTGAGCATTAATGGGTTAACCCATCCATGCCTGTTAGTGTTAGATGCCCAAACTCTCCTCACTATTTTGTTGATATCTTTGATGCAAGAGCATTTTACAGAATAAATCTGAAGGTGGAACTTTGATCAAAACCTAACCCACAGCTACTCTCCATTTAGTGAGTTAACCCATTAATACTTAAGAGTTCAGCCAGGAATTGTCGTCTGGATCTATGATACTTTTGACAATAACTTTTGAATTGAGAATTATTTTACAAAATATTTGAAGGAGAGTCGTTGGTATTGTCCTGAAAAATATATTTCCTTAAAATGTTTTCATAAATATGCTTTTGCATAGAAGATTTTATCAAATTTGTCAGGCTGCTTTTGGCCGCTGTGAGCATTAATGGGTTAATGCTTAATTGCTGTTATTATCGTAAGACGTGTCACAGGTCCAGATGTCGCCTGTTGAGGAATCCTCTACTAGGCATTAATAGGTTAACCTACTCATGCCAGTAACGCCCAAAACCACCTGACTTATATATCATGGTGAAATCTCTCCAACAAAAACAGCTTTCAGATATTATTTAAAGGAGAAATGATGATCAGCCATTAACTAACAACTCTTCTTCAAATATTTTCAAATTTATGCCTATTTCAAAAGTAATATTTAGAAGTAATATTGATCCAGACGAGACTTATCAAAGAGATCTCTTGGAGGGGACAGTCAGTGCACATATTTACTCCTTCCTTCCTAGAGATCTCCCTGATGTCACCTTTGTCCAGATAAATCTATTATTTATGATAATTTTCCCATTAGTTTATAATCAAATGTTGATTCGAAGAATACTAGAGAAGAGTTGTTATTTGGGTTTAGATTGACACTCCTGTAACAAATACCTAGGGAAAGATGTTTTGGTCATAGAATATCACCAAGATGGTTCAGAATCATTTTTGTCTTGGCACTACAGATATGAATAGGTTACAGTCTTTCCTTCTGAATGCCAAAAAACACTCTGACACACAGACAAGTATGAAATAGTTTAACCCATTAATACTCAAAGCGGCCAAAACAGGCCTGACGTTTTGGGAAATATTCTACCTACTGAAGCATTTTCTGGAGAACATTTGAAGGAGAAATGTTGATCAGAATCTAAACAGCATCTCTCTTTCAAATATTCTGTGAACTTTCGCTTTATGTCCAAGTTATATTCAAAAGTATGAGAGTAGCAGACGATCGATACTTTGTAAAGTAACTCTGAGTGTGAATGGGTTAACCCATTTAGGCCTGGACATCTAGCTACTTGTCCAGTGCCGTTTGGATCATTCAGACTTTTGAAAGTAACTTTGATATATTTGAAGGAGAGTTGTAGAAAGTGTTCTGAAAAGCAATTCTCCTTCAGATATTTACTAAATATTGCTTTTGTTTGAGAGATATCACCCAAATTGTCAGGCAGTTTTGGCTGCTTCAGGTATGAATGGGTTAAGGGGTTGAGCTACTATGGATGCAAATAACAACTTATAGTTAGATATCCTGTATAATAACGATATCGAGTTTCATGTATGTATGTATGGTCCATGCAAAATTGGTAAGCCACTTATCCATATAGAGCCTTGGCAAGGCTTGACTGTTTTAGTGGTATAATTCTTATGAAAGAAAACAGGTCATATACAGCACAAATTAAACCTTCTTTTAGATTTTTGGCATGTTACTTTAATTCAGAATGTTTCTCCTAATGATCAGAGCATCAAGAGTTATTCTTCACCATTTGCTAAAACAATTAAAACATCAATATCATAAAATTATAAAGAAATGTGCTCCTATTTTGCCAATTATGGAACGAAAGTGTTTAGTCAAAGATTTGTCAGAATATTTTATTAGTAATAATGGTATTCACACTATATCCAATGTATCTCCAAAAGGGAATGGTTTATTCTAATACAGTGTGTATACGACTACTGGTTTGTCAGACAATTTGTTAAGTGTTGAAAACAAATTAGATGTATGATTTTTGCCATTGAATTATTGAAAACAATGTTTATAAACCAATTAACGCTCACAGGGGCCAAAAGTGGCCTGACAATTTTGATATTATCTTGCAGGTAAAAGCAAAATTTTGAAAATATTTGATGGAGAAATGTTAATCAGAGCATTACCTACAACTCTCCTTCAAATATTTTGTAAAATCACTCTCTATATCAAAGTTATTGTCAAAAATTATCATAGATCCAGACAACAATTTCTTGAGGAACTCAAGCGTTAATGGGTTAAACTAACAACAATAAAGTGTTTACTCTGTTGCCAGATCAGCTTTACCATCTTTGCAATTATTAGGTTTAATGTTATTCAAAGAACTGAACTGCCATTCCATTTTCCTTTTACACTTTTCAAACATTTTAAATCCATATACACCAGGAGTGCACACATTTGGAAAATTAATAAAGGATTATTCAACTAATCAGAAACAACGTCTCTTAGTCAAATATTTTTAAAAGTTTGTTATGTTTTCGAGATACGTCCCTATATATGTCAGACCATGTGTACGCACCAGTTGGGAATGGATTGAATTCACAGGCGATATCTTTCGCACCTTATCAGAATTTCTTCGCATTATTCGCACAACCTGTACTGTCTGGTAGAAAGATATGACACACTGAACAGTTTTGGGGATGAATCAGTTAAATGTTATGTATATAAACAAAACATTAAAAAAAAAAAAACAGATAACGTGTACAGTCTTGGAAATATATGGGTTAAAAATGATTTGAAGAACTTGATTACAACATATCACATATTTTTTTCACTTTTTCTAGTTTTTTTTATCAAGCATGTGTGATTGTGTCATCTGTGAACTGTATGGGAACCAAATATGTGTTAGGCAAATCTGTGCAGTTTAAGGGATAATTTTAAAAGTCTAGAAATGTATGATTAAAAATTGATATTGATAAACCAATTTTCATTCACCATTACACGTTTAGGGAAAAGTCAGTTTATGCAGTTTTAGGTATATACCCATTCATGCCTGTATTAGCCTCAATAGGCCTACCTATCTTTGTGATATCTCGCAGAAAATATTTGAAGGAGAAATGTTGATATGATCTTTATGATTAAATCTTCTTCAAATACTTGGAGAATCCATGCTCTATTTCTATTTTTTTCAAAAAGCAACATGGATCCACTAGACAACTTTTGTCAATGAGAACTCTAGGCAGGAATAAGGTAACCTATTCATTAGTGGTCGGACGATTAAGCGAGCACTCGAGCATTCGGTTGAGCTGAGGCCGACTTGACCCGTTCGAACGGCATTTGAAATAATCGATTATTTAAAATGTGAAATTTCTGAAGAAGTTTTGTGAAATTACGCAGCCAAAACTGACAAAAACATTAGAACTTTCGTTTAAGTGACACGGAACGGCTCCGTGTCAACACTCAAGAGTAAACAAATCTATTGCGCCATATTTGGTGCACCGATTCATCAAGTGCCGCGGTACACACATGTGTGCCTGGCATGTGCCGGCGCACAATAATGTTTAAAATCGTTTGCCTTAAAATTACGGCAATGTGGCCATAAAACTCGAACCGAATCGATTAATTGTTCGAAATATTTTTCAAACAATCGATTCAAAAAATCTCTTCGCATCCGAACCCTACTATTCATGTCTGTAGCACCCACAATTGCTTGACTATTCTGCTCATATCTCTTTGACCAAAGCAATGTTCAGAAATATTTGAAGGGGGAATGTTTATCCAAGTCCAACCCACAATTGTTAACTCTCCTTCAAATATCTTGTGAACTTATGATTATTTCCTAAGTTTTTTATCAAAAGTGTCGAAGGTCCAGCAGGGTACAACATAGCTTCCCAAACATTACCTGCCAAGCAGGGCAACAGGGGTGTCCAAGAATAAAAGTCCTGGAGCACAGCATTCCTAGTACAGCAAATGGTTCACTAATTTATCATCAGTCAGTACTACTATATCAGCCTTTGTTGAATAATGGACACCCCAATTGAGCAAAACATAACACCATTAAAATTATGCATAACATAATACATTTGAGAATATATAAAAGGCTTTACTGGCAATGCAGTTTGATATTTTGGCGAGTTAAGCAGTGCTTGATGGATTGAGCAATTAAGCAAATGATGACACCCTTAAATGATGGAAGTTCACATGTCTAACGCAATCAGCATTTGAGAATATATAAAAGGCTTTACTGGCCATGCATAACTAATTTGTCGAATTAAGCAGTGCTTAATGGATTGAGCAATTAAGCTAAAGATAACACCCTGGAATGATAGAAGCTTGCATGTCAAACACAATCTGCATGACATAATACATTTGAGAATATATAAAAGGCTCTACTGTATGGGGCGCCATTTGTAACACCACACTTTTGCTGACAGAAGAAACATTTGTAAAGATATAAGTCACTTTTGTTGACAAAAGCAACTTTTGTCCACAGAAGTTATTTTTGTTGGACAAAATAAACTTCTGTTGACAAAATTAGCAAGACAGAAATTGCTTTTGTCATCAAAATTTACTTTTCTTGACTAAAGTTACTCCTGTCTTGACAAAAGTAACTTTAATCAACACAACTAACTTTTGTTGGTCAAAAGTACTTTTGTCAAGACCGAATCGACTTTTGTCAGACAAAAGTATATTTTGTTGGACAAATGTTCTTCTGTCGACAAAAGTGTAACATTTGGCGAATGGTCATGCAATCTGTAACAGACAAAAGTACTTTTGTCGATAAAAGTACTTTTGCCCAACAAAAGTTGCTTTTGTCTGACAAAAGTCTTGTCTTGACAAAAGTACTTTTGTCCTACAAAAGTTACTTTTGTTGACAAAAGCAACTTCTGCCTTGCTTTTGTCAACAAAAGTTAATTTTGTCCGACAAAAGTTAATTTTGTTCAACAAAAGTAACTTATGTTGGATAAAAGTGACTTTAGTTAACAAAAGTGACTTCTGTCTGGACAAAAATTGCTTTTGTCAACAAAAGTATGGAAGGTACAAACGGCGCCCCATACTACTGGCCAAGGACTTTGATAATTTAGTGATTTAAGCAGAGCTTGATGGATCTGGCCTGTTGCACGTTTTGAAGCCTATGTCGCACGCTGGTGTGACAAGAAATAGACTTCGGAAATGTTATCAATCCATGTAAGAAGTCTAGCGACGGTAACAAAAAACGACGCATTATTTAAATTTATATTTGATTTTTTTTTCTTATTTCATTTCTTATGTTCAATGTTCTACATACCAATACCATATTGTTGTATAAGTATGATTTTGTATATCCTAGTCAATAAACATACGATACAATACTATGGATGTTACAAACGGCGCCCCATAGTACTAGCCATGCACTTTGATAATTTAGTGATTTAAGCAGTGCTTGATGGATTAGGCCTGTCGCACGTTTTGAAGCCTATGTCGCACGCTGATGCGACAATGCGACAGTTGGACATCCCTGGGCAAGCTGCCCCTAAAGTTTACAAGCCCCACCGGCACTTCCACTTACCCCACCACTCAAAGGTGAGTGACATTGCGAGGACTCTGCCCAAAACATTACATGCAGGGCATGGCAAGTTAGGGTCTTGTTCTGCTTGCCCAATTGCCATTTTTTGCTGAATTCACTTGCAAGTTGCAACGTACGGGGCAATTAAGTGGTTATGTTGCACGCTGTCCAGACAACCCTTTTAAGGAGATGTCCAGGGGTTGGGGTAATTACCTAAACACAACACCTTCACCTCACATAGTCACTAGTAGAGTCAACGTAATCCACTCGATTCACCTTCAACCTCAGTATCTTCATAAATTCCACTTTGAATGATGGAAACCTAAAGGCGTAAATAATGGGATTAAAGGCTGAATTCAAAATTGCTAGAAATGAACCAAATGTACGGAAGTTGTTCAAGAGGCCATTGTTTATCCAGTTGCCATAAACCTGAATAGTAACAATAACAATGAATGGCAGCCATGAAAAAAAGAAGAGTCCAATGACGATCGCTCCAGTTTTTGCCAGTTTGTAGTCTTTTTTAAAGGACCTTTCCTTTTTTGCATTGTTCACATTGGCAATTGGTTCAGTCCTCACTGTTTCCTTGGCAACCTTGTTGGCAAGGTGAAAGATGCGAGCATACATTGTGACCATGACGACACACACAATCATGAAAGATGGCACCATGATGTATTTAATGTATTCCGCTTTCATTACGATTACAAAATCGCAGTGCTTGTGGGCAGGATTAGGCCACTGGTTGTGCCATAAGAAAGGTATCGTCATTGAGAATATGAAGGGTATTATCCAGACCCCTGCTATGATGACCCTGACCCATCTAGGGGTCATTTCCTGTTCGTAGTGTAACGGTCGGAATATTGCTTTGTGGCGGTCGTAGGTGATGGCTAACAGACACAGGAGCGAGGCAGACATGGTCGTGTTCAGCGATGCGTAACGGAGAACACAGACATGCAGGTTTTCCAATATCGATCGCTGGATGAACATACAGATATGCATAATGAGGAAAAGCCCAACGCAGAAGTCTGCGATTGCCAAATTGGCAACGAAAAAATTTGTCACAGTACGGAGTTGTTCTGAGCGCCATATTGCGATAATGACTAGTCCATTTCCTCCTATGATAACGACCATCAGGAGCACTTCGATGGCGATGAAAATGGCCTGGAAGATGGTGATAGGATGCGGATGTACAGGAGGTCCACCCTCTCCTGTCATATTCAGTGAGGAATTCATGGTAGCCATCATGTCAGTCGCACTGATTGTTGTACTCTCCATATTTACTATATTTTGTACAACTCACTTAACTTCTTTTCAACTTGAAATTTTTATATTTACTTAAAAGAAGTCTTTCCCACAATTCTCCAACTTCTCACCAGTATGTAATTGCTGTATTCATGTACTGAAGAATCCCTTTCTCTTTAGTTTTTATTTCCTCTTCTTAATAATCTGAAGAACTCTTTTCAGCCATTTGTGGAATTTTCCTTATAAATTGAAGAAGCCCTTTCTGCAACGTACTGAATTTCTCAACTTACTGAAATTCCCATCAGTTTGTAATTGCTGTTCTTTAAATATTGTAGCAATCCCTTCTGCAATGCACTGAATTTCTCTCCAGTTAGTAATTATTGCGCTTATAAATTGAAGAAATCTTTTTCAACTTATTCAATTTCTCCAAAGTTTGTAATTCCTTATCTTGTAGGGAATAATCAACAATTCCTTTCCTTTAACCCCCTGGAATTTTCTTCAGTTTCAGATAAGCTTTTCACAACCCAGGAATGTCGTTATTGTGAAACCATCTGTAGTAAATGCACTATCATATTATTTGGAATCAGTGGTTCTGTGTATATATAATATATCTAAGTTCTGGTCTCTCATTACATATAAGTTAGGACCCTAATATATCACCCGGCGTTTGTACTTCATGACCTCCTCAGGTTAACCAATTGACATCCAGTTATGGCAAATAATTGCAGCTGTTTTTAATTAACCCTTCTCTTGAAAGTTATATGGGTTTTTATTCCACCCCTGTGATATCCGGAAGGGAAAAAGACAAGCTCATATCCTGAAAATATTTAATGAGGAATCAAATACTTTTCATCTTTCAGATTTTTTGGAGACCCTTTATCTCTTTCTTAGATATCGTTGGTTGGTAAGTTAGTGGACTTGAGAGGTCTCTGTTGCTATGCTGACAATCTTTTCATTAATCACTTCATAGGCACCTGAGTCAGATTTTCTAGAAACTGGGCCCAGCAAGAATCATAGACTTAGATTTGTTTTCTGAAAGGATTAATGAATCCCTATAACAGTAGTTCTCAGCTTACTCAGTATTGTTCTTCAGTGCACTCCCAAGAATCCTTAGAACTCTTCCAATCCTCCTCTGTGTGTTTTTAAAACAACTAATACTTCATAAACAGAAGTCATTGGTCGCTGAACTATAGTTTCCAGAATCCTCTTCTTGATTTCTCTTTTGTTGTCACGGCAACTCTCAGCTATGCTATTGTTCCGTCCCAATACAAGGTAGCGTTTATGATGTATTTCCTTTTGGTTTAAAAAGACTGCTTCAAAGGCAGCTTTATGCTGAATAAATATTATCTCCTATTCCCTAGATGGTTTGATACTTTTATGATGCAGTTTTTCTTCAGATGTCACCACCACATGGCATTTCTTGTGGGTCACCACTAGTTGTGTAGGCAATGCTCCTAGGAATCCTAGTTTCACACTCAGAGATAGTTGATATAGATCTACACATAGTTACATGGGCAGAAGTGGGATGAATTTAAGTTTTAATATCCAGACAGTTCTTTGTAAATAGCAGTGCCTTTTTCTCACAATGTCTCCATCGGGTATGTTATTTCTTTGCTCTGACTTTTGTCTTTGTTCTGTATGCAATGTTAGGATGATATCACAAGAAATCTAGAGTTTATTTCTCAAACATGATGATCTTTCACTTATAACTACTTTATTGCACGTAATACTCCTTGTTGTTCAATGTTTGCTTGGTATATATTTATTATTATCCTATGGTGATTTCAAAGGTGCTTGAAGTTTTCCTTTTTAAAGTCACCTCAATGTTCAGTGGCATCTATTGCAGGTTTTTATCATCCTCGAAGTTATGTTGTTATGGCATCTACGTATGGAAATCCAGTAGCTGATTTCAAAAAGCCTTTCCAATAAAATCACCTCCTAACACATGAAGGTGTGCTGTCGTTGCAGATTGCTGCGTCGCTGTGTGAGATTTTCCTTGACAACTGGTTATCCCCTATTTGGTCTATATTGATATTACCTAATCATTGGGTTCTCATGTGTGTGTGTGTGTGTGTGTGTGTGTGTGTGTGTGTGTGTGTACAAGACATGTTATAAGGCAGCTTTTCATAGAAACGATTCCTTGATTAAAACTGTTGTATTGATCTCAGGTGTTCCCACATAAGCAGAATAACCGACAAATAATCCCTTTCCTATAACGAGCGTTGGAAAGTATTAAGTGAAATTAGAAATTTAGATATGAAGAATTTGTCTCCCTCTTGTGAAAGTTAGAGATGTCCATTCCAAGGTAGCATGAGAGCGATGAGTGTAGACACTGTCGGTTATCCTGTTGCACCGTCTAATTGGTTGTTGTCTGGTTGCTAGGGGTTATGTATTGTTTGCCTTAAAAATCTGAGGAAGGCTTTTGCAAGAATTAATCCATACTGTCTTTGTTGGCTGTTGGGCCTGTTTGCTTTGTGGTTCATTTGAAGGACAGTCCTATTGAGAGATCCGCTTCTCCTAACTCCCCTGTCTGTCTCTCACCCAGACTCTGCAAATAGAAATGTGTTTATCCATGTCAATTAACAAGGCCCTGGAAATTAATCTTATTCACTTTTTTCATTCACACATGATTAGGCTTAAGGATTTTTATCCCATCCCTTGTTTACTAATTGTAATAAACTTTACAGGAAGATTCTAGAGTATTGGAAATACCTCTGATTTCTTTCCTTTTTTGCAAAGAGGCATTTTCTTCCAACTGTATTGAACCATTCCTACCCTGAACACACAAATAGAAAGGTCTGACTATGTTAGGATGTCCTTCTAATAAAAGCATTATTTAGAAAATATTTGACTGAGACTTAATATATAAAGAATATATACACTTATTCTCTTATAATTATTTCTCAAGTTAGAAATTTTGGCTTTCAAATTATTTTATTTTCTGTCAGGCTCCAGGGAGTTTACAAGGAAACCATTCTCAAAGGAAATCTTCAGTATGGATGGGTTTTTAGTTGTGTTTACTTAGAAAGTATTGTCTGCTACTCTCCTACTTTTAAAAGTAACTTGGGAATAGAATGGAAGTTCACAAAATATTTGAAGGAGAGTTGTTGTTTGGCTTCTGATTAACATTTCTCCTTCAAATATTGTCGAAAAATAATGCTTTTGTTTGAAAACTATTTCCGAATCATCAGAGGCCTGTTTTGGTCTCTTTAAGTGTGAATGGGTTAAGTAAATTGATAAATATTATTAACCTCTTTCCCCCCAGAGTATATCAAATATGCATAACGTTTTTGATATAACATCTCAATAAAGGCTTTATTTTGGAACCAACAACAACATTTCAAACAGCACTTTCATCAAATTCTTTTCAAAATTAAGCTTGTTACTTAACAGAGTTACTGTAAAGTTCGAAATATTAACGTGGAAGTAATATTGGCAACTTTAACGAGTGGGTCCGATTCGCTAATATAACGATCCGTTAATATTTGTTCTTTTTAGTACTCAAATTGCGTATCTAGTCACAATCACACATGTTCAGTTGATAACCATATGCACATACATGTAGACACACGTACGTGCGTGCTGTGATATATAAATGTTGCATGGTGTACAACCAAATTTGAATGATGTTCGTAAATCACGGTGGATCTGAGTTTCTTTATTGCAATTTTTAACAATCAGGCTAACCTTCATTGGCATGTGAGTTTGATAAACAGCTGCGTGGCAATACTAGTTTAACGCATATACTAGTAATACGTGTGGTTGCGAGAAATTACGATTGCAATAGACCCATCTCACTCGTACCGTTCATAAGCACTTGAACCCTTAATTTACAATTCTATCACAATTCTAAGTATTTATAAATGATTTACTTGTATTTATAAATCATTTTCTAGTATTTATAAGTCATTTTCTTGTATTTGTAAATGCAGTATTTACAAATAGTAGAAAATGATTTATAAATACTAGAAAATCATTTATAAATACCAGAAAAGGATTTATAAATACTAGGAAATGGTTTATTTGTATTTAGGAATGTGCATGGTTCTCTATAACTAATTTCTAGTATTTATAAATCATTTTCTACTATTTGTTTCATTTGAATAGCTGCTCATTGTACAAGTGGCCATGGCTCAAACAAAAATTTCTTTAGGTCTCCTTCAGACCACAATAAATGGAGAGAATGCGTTATGAATAACCTGTCGCGCCAACGCACCCTTTTATAGCGTGGCTGTACCGCACATGGTTGACCCTGTTTTGTTGACCTACTCGGTCATCTTAGTGATGTCATTTAGATGTCCTGTCAGGACATTTTTTAAAAAATTATCTATGGTAAAACCAAAAAGCAACAAGTTATTTTTCATATATACAGCGAAAGATGGGATGAGTTGTTATGAAAGAAATGTGTATGCTTGGAAAGAAACGGCTTCGTTGCTTTGGGATATTTCTTTGAGTATACCCTTACCATTCCAGATCCGAGCTCTAAGCCAGATTCTGATATTTACTAGTATAAGTGAGGATGTATCAACTAGAGTAAAAGCTTTTCATCTTGGATAAAGCTTGTTTTTTCTTCAGCTAATACTACCTAGTAGGTACAAACTTGTCCAAGCTACCTTACACATGAAAAGGCTGGAATAAGCTGCGCTTGCCTGATACTTGTATTTCAAAAAGTCATAGCTGCTACTAGCTGCGCTACTAGCTGCTACTGGCTGTGTTGCAGCTGCTATTACCTGGGGTAAGCCTGAACTTAATGAGAAGTTCTGGATTCTAGTTTAGGCTAGATTAAGCTGTAAAAGCCAGTACTTGAATATCTATCAGTATTGTATTTCAAAAAGTCATAGCTGCGCTACTAGCTGCTACTGGCTGCTACTGGCTGTGTTGCAAGCTGCTATTACCTGGGGTAAGCCTGAACTTAATGTAAAGTTCTGGATTCTAGTTTAGGCTAGATTAAGCTGTAAAAGCCAGTACTTTAATATCTATCAGTATTGTAGTAAGAAAAGGTTTTTACTTTAACATTTTAAATACTGATAAAAGTTCGCTGCAAAATCGAGGACTATATAATTGTGAAAGAGAATTGAAAAATCTTACACAAGTTTAAAGTTTAGCTGTCTTGACCACAAGGTTTGGGTCAAGGGACACATTTCCCAAAAGATGTGTTTGCAATGGGGGACTCAGCTCAGCTAGAGATTCACTTTTTCATCTTGAATGTCAGTTCTTAATACCTACTTTTCCTAGGTAGGAGTATTAGAAATTCTTTGTCAGGGAGACATTTTCAGAGCAAGTTCCGTAATTTAGTTTACTTATGAATATTCCCTTATGAATTGTGAATATTTGTAAATGAATTATTAATATTCAAAATTGAATAAGGAATATTTAAAAATGAATTATGAATATCTAAATTTCATTTCTGAATATTCATAAATACTACCGGATTATGAATATTCAAAATTCATTTTTGAATATTCATAATTCATTTTTGAATACCTACAACTTTGAATATCCAAAAATAGATAATAAATATTCAAAAATGAATTATGAATATCCATTAATGAATTATGGATATTTGTAATTCATTCATAAATATTCATAATTAATTATAAATATTGAATTATGAATATTCATTATTGATTACAAATATTCAAAAATGTTTTTTCGTCCACTTTTACTTGCCATACTAGTTTAAATAGTTAAAGACCCCCCAAAAGTGTAATGTGTTTGTCTCATACTCAAGACCGGTACTATTTTGTACAAATTAAATGGTTTTGATGCCAAATGGGATTTGTATAGTATAAATTTAAGTTGTGGAAATCCTTCATGTTAAATCAGGTAATTCATTAATGTATCACATTAGATGCTATTTTGACATTATTTGCTGCTTAGTATGTACAACTTTTAAACCTATACTTAATTTGAATCTCAGATAAGCAAGAAGATCTCAGTAGTGTAATGGTTAGCACAGCTGCTCATGACGCAGGAGATCCCGGTTCAAACCCCCTTGCTGCCACACATTCTTTTATCAATTTTTGAGTCGGGGAAGTACCAGCTTCTACTAGAAGCTTGGATATATACTAGCTGGCTTGGATATACCAGAAGCTGTGATTTCCTTGGCTTTGAGGCGCAACTTTTCCTGCCTTATCCTGGCCGAATTACCGTGTGACCTAGTTGATGCTCTATAGGCTTGTCCAAGCAAAAATTTAAGAAAATCACAACTTTTTTGTACAAGCTTATGCCAGTAGAAGGTGCGATAAATCAAGCTTATCCAAGTTACTAAGAGGTTTGCCAAGTTTGGATGGCAAAAACGAATTGTTTGTGGGAAAAAAGAGGAAAAAGCGGTTAGCCCAACTCAACTAAAGTCAGACAGACTATAGTGAGCATTTTGCTTAGTCCGTTAAATGTTTTAATCGTAAAAAGGATGGCGAGTTCGCAAAAGAAAAGATTAATCCAGCCCTTCGACGATGTCCGTTATCACATTTTGGAAGAAATAGATAAACAGTGGTACGCGACCATAGCGAAAAGACGCTTTCAAGACATTTCTTTATGTATCAAGGGGCGCCTTCCTAGTTATTGATACAATTTAAACACCTACCAGACCAAACAAAATGCTAACTATCCATAGAAATATCCCAAAGCAACGAAACCCTTTCTTTCCAAGCATGCACATTTCTTTCATAACAACTCATCTTTCGCTGTATATATGAAAAAAACCTGTTGCTAGACCTGGTTATTGACCTTTCAAGACATTTCTTTAGGTATCAAGGGGCGCCTACCTAGTTTCTATTAATACATAACCATCCAGCCGTAAAAAACATTGAAACCCGCACATGGTTCACCCCTGGTCAACAAAACAGGGTCAACCATGTGCGGGTTTCGATTGTACTCGGTCATCTAAGTGTAAAGAACACGTGGAAATTCGGTCCTCACGCTCGTTCTAAAGAGAATGGATTTAGATGTCTTGTCAGGGACTTCGCATAATCTTAGATGAACATATATTTTTTATTTATCTATGGCATAACTAGAAAGCAATAGGGGTTTTTCATATCTACAGCGAAAGATGAGTTATTATGA
Organism: Maea johnstoni; assembly: GCA_963942565.1. Classification (NCBI taxonomy): domain Eukaryota; kingdom Metazoa; phylum Annelida; class Polychaeta; order Spionida; family Magelonidae; genus Maea; species Maea johnstoni. The sequence goes on from OZ012696.1 coordinate 37,084,249, forward strand.
AAGAAATGTGTATGCTTGAAAAAAAAAGGGTTTCGTTGCTTTGGGATATTTCTATAGATACTGGGCATGAGTGGTAGATTAGTACATACATTAGAGTACCACTACTCAGATGGCGCTTTTGGAGATGGTTCACACGCGAATATTATGGAAAAATGGATTGATTCGCTAAATATAGAGTCGCTAATATTTCAAACTTTACAGTATTTGGTTTCAGAAGAACTGTAGTATTCAGATGACACGTATTTCTAAGAGAACTAATATATGTCAGTATGAGTAGAAATTACCCATTCATCCTTAAAAGCTTCTCTTTATATTGTTGTCTGCATCTATTATTCGTTTGGAATTAGGAAGAATTTTTACAAATTATTTGAAGGAGAGGTAATTTAACCCATTTACACTCAGAGCGGCCAAAAGAGGCCTGACAATTTTTGAAATATTTCAATTACAAAAGCAATTTCTTGAAAACATTTGAAGGAGAAATGTCATTCAGAAGCCAAACAACAACTCTCCTTCAAATATTTTGTGAACTTTCGCTTTTTTGACAAATTATTTTCAAAAGTATGAGAGAAGCAGACGGTCCATCTACTGCAACTCTTGAGTGTTAATGGGTTAATTGTCTGTAATGTTCTGTATAACTTTTCTCCCTCAAGTATTTTTCAGCAACATGTTTGCCTGAAAAACTTCACCACTATTTTGAGGCTGCTGAGAGCATGAGCGAGTTAAGGTATCGACTGTAGCAGCCCGCAATCAAGTAGATGTTGATTTAGCCAGTGATGGCCACTCAATATCCCACAAACTCAGTCACATAGAGTGACACATGGTGACTGCGGGCAACTAGGCAAATATATATCCTGATTAACAAGCAACACTTTGAGAAATATTTGACTGAAAGTTGTAGTTACTGTTTGGTTTAACAATCCCTCTTCAAATATTTTTCAAATATTGCTTAACCCATTCACACTCAGAGCAGCCAAAACAGGCCTGACAATTTTGGTAATATTTTTCTAACAAAAGCATTTTTAGGGAAATATTTGAAGGAGAAATGTATATCAGAAGCCAAACAACAACTCTTCTTCAAATATTTTGTGAACTTTTGCTTTATTCCAAAGTTCATTTTAAAAATATGAAAGTAGCAGACGATGCTTTTTAGAGAAGCTCTGAGTGTTAATGAGTTAATTTGATGAGTAATTTACGAAGTTGTCAGATTATGCGTGCAGGCCAGATACAAATGGGTTCTAGGTAGTGGTCCCCTGCAGCCAATACTCCAGTTGATCATCTCTGTAGAGAGAGGATCGAGTGATCGAGATGGTGTTATTCCATTAACAGTCCTATTTGAAATCAATAAGCACCTACCAATAGAGTTGTTATCCCACAATATTATGATATCATATGTGTTGTCACTGTCACTCCTATAAGATCCAGAGTTCAGTCTCTACTAGAGTTGCTGCTGAGATTCCGTGACATTCCACCCGGCATGTGTTTAGGCTGGTTTCCAAAACTCTGCAGGGCTTAGTATGAACCATCTGCTGTGTGCAGGCTAGCTAGGCGTGGGACATACAGTGTGCTAGTAGTCCAATGCCTGCTCTCATATCGTCAGCATTGTCATCGGTGACGTAGTCGCGTTGTCTACTGGCTGACCTGACACTAATGCTGCAACTTAATTTCCTCTTCATCCCATCCCATCCTGCTGCTGGGAGGACACCATTAACCCTTATGCTGCTGGTGGCTAATTTGGCCAATACAAAATGATACAAAAACCCTGAAAATGACTGAAACCATGGCAAATGGGTACTCATCTGAAAGTACTCAGCGAGAGCTTTCCAATGAATACCAACATGACATGGTTTAGATGGTTTCCAGAAATCTTTGTGTCCTTGTGACTTGGACGTAAGGAGTCTCAGCATTGAAAGGGTTAAGGGCTGGCTACACAATAGACAGGACAGGCTTCCAGACAGATCTTATCTTTGAGAATGGTATAAGAGAATGAAGATAAGCACTTGATTACTTCTGCTGTTACAAAAACTTACTGAGCTCTATATTCAACTGTTAAATGAGCTTAACTTACCTCTGTAGCAAATGCTCTTCTATTCTATGTGCTGGATTTCAATTTGGAAAGTTATTACAGATCTGTTAGAAATTTATTGTCACTTTTCTGTCATATTGTGGTGAAATCACGATTAGTCACTTGTACAAAGTAGTTGAAAACAGAGTTCAAAGGGAAAACCACTGCCAAGCAATCGCCAAGTCAGTCATGACGAGGACAAATGAAAGTCCAATTTTAAGAAATTTTCAATGAAAGATTGAGTTTTACTCATATTCTTTATCTTTATTTGTCAGGATCAATCAAAAATAAATTAAAATAGATAAATGCATATGGAGAGAGAGAGAGAAAGAAAGAGAGAGAGAGAGAGAGAGAGAGAGAGAGAGAGAGAGAGAGAGAGAGAGAGAGAGAGACAGACAGACAGACAGACAGACAGACAGACAGACAGACAGAGAGAGAGAGAGACAGACAGAGAGACAGACTGAGAGACAGACAGACAGAGAGAGAGACAGACAGAGAGATAAAAAAGATTTAAAGATGAACACTTGAACAGATTACATTATTCTTTATCTAAGCCCTTTACATGACCATGACCTTGTTTAGGGCACTGTAAATTAAAATGGGTGCACTCTCTGTGTGCACATAACAAGTGGAAATGACGTATAAAGAGAATAATAAATAAAGCTGCTGGGAGTCTGGCTGTATGTGATAAAGTCTTCCATTAAATCATTTGCCTCCCTCTTGCCACTAGAATCATAAATATAAACAAGCCAAGCTGTGACTCCATCCTCCACTCATCTCGAAAACTCACTCCCAATACCCTACATCCACCATAGAACACCAGCACCCTGCACCCATCCTTCAGGTCCAAAACCCTGTATGTATCCTTACACCCAACACCCTCCATCCATGTGACCCTTAAACCCTTAAACACACTCCATTCACCCTGAAATCTCAACACCACCATCAACCCTGCTAGTGCTCTTGAAACCCCAACACCCTTCATTCACCCTGAAACCCCAACACCCTTCATTCACCCTGAAACCCCAACACCCTCCATCAACCCTGAAATCTCAACACCCCCATCAACCCTGCTATTGCTCTTGAAACCCCAACACCCTTCATTCACCCTGAAACCCCAACATCCTCCATCAACCCTGAAATCTCAACACCCACATCAACCCTGCCACTGCTCCTGAAACCCCAACACCCTTCATTCACCCTGAAACCCCAACACCCTCCATCAACCCTGAAATCTCAACACCCCCATCAACCCTGCCACTGCTCCTGAAACCCCAACACCCTTCATTCACCCTGAAACCCTAACACCCTCCATCAACCCTGAAATCTCAACACCCCCATCAACCCTGCCACCCCTCCTGAAACCCCAACACCCTTCATTCGCCCTGAAACCCCAACACCCTCCATCAACCCTGAAATCTCAACACCCACATCAACCCTGCTAGTGCTCTTGAAACCCCAACACCCTTCATTCACCCTAAAACCCCAACACCCTTCATTCACCCTTAAACCCCAACACTGCCCCCCCCCCCCCCCCCAAGCACCCTGAAATTCTGACACCCTCACCCAGATTATAATTAAGTCAGGCTGTTTTGTGTTGCCTCAGGGATATGTTGGTTAACCCCTAGCAGTGAAACAGTCATAGACTCTGACTAGTTGATTTAGTATAATTGATAATGTGTAAATTGTCTCCTACATATGGACGTCACTGTGTTTTTCTGGGTTGAGTAGATATGTGGTATATGCTGGCCAGTCACATTCAGAGACACATTCACAGGGAAGCCCGACCTCACCAAACATACCCGTGAAATACTTGTACTTGTATATGTACTTATTATACTATATACTTTTTAACTTTAGCTCTAGGGATGCAAACTGTATAATTTTTCTATTTTTCATATTTGCATGATGTGTGTGAAATGTAACATTTCCTAAATAGTGAATCATAAAGAAAGGCATCTGTGTCATGAACACTCAATATATTTAACTTGAACCTTCTGCCAAAATGATCATTCAACCACAATTCAGACAACCCAATAATTGTGAAACATTAGCTTGATCACATTTTGACAACCATATTATTGTTCTCGCTCAGGGTCACTCAATGGCCTACACCTAAACATTATTGATGCAGAGTAAACAGTCGGTGCAGCTCATCCTGTAGAGTGGAGTGTTCTAACTTAATTAGATCATAGCTATCAGCAGCAGCAGCAGCATTTTTGGGAAGATATTTGAACTTGAAATGTTGATCAGAATACTACCAACAACTCTCCCTAAAATATTTTCTCAACTAAGTCTAAATCCCCAAATTATGATCAAAGGTATACTAGATCAAGACAATCTCAGAGGATCTCTCGAGCATGAGTGCCAGCGGCTTAACCATCTCATGCTCAGATTTTTGGCATAAAGTGACGTCACTTGGATACTTTGATACCTTTGTATGTTAATTGGTAAAACATTGTATCCTTCCAAAACATTTGCGTGAGCATTGATAATTAGGGCTGATTAAACCCATTCATATCCATAGTGAGCCAAAAAGGCCAGTCTACTTTCCTGCTATCTTCCTAGTAAAACCATACTTCGAAAAACATTTGAATGAGGAAATGTTGATAATAATTATCAACATTTCCTCATTCAAATGTTTTTCAAAGTATGGTTATTACTAGAAAAATAGCAGGAAATTAGACTGGCCTTTTTGGCTCACTATGGATATGAATGGGTCATCAGTCCTAATTATCAGAAACATCAGCAAAATGACAGCAATATATTTAAGATAGATATTGATTTTATTTTTGAGCATATATACTCTTGCGCCTGTTTTTTTTGTAATACAGCAGTTTGTGGATTATTTTAAAATGACTTGCTGAATTATAACATTTTGGAAGAAATGGCGTTGTCTAATGACCAAGGCCTGCCTTGCCCATGGCTATTCCGTGCACAAGCTGGTGGTGGCAATAGCCTCCTAATTTGGTTCTAAAGTGACAGGAACGGGGACGCCTACTTTCCCTTGAATTAAAACATGAGCATTTCTTTTCCATATATATTGCTTAATTTATTTTCATATATTTCATTATTTTGCCAAGGTTTTCAGAATTTTCACATTTGTAATCCTTGATATGCTGGAATAATTGTGCAATAGAGCAAGCTGAAAGCATTCAGTCCAGATGGAATTGATGTCGCTAGTATGGGATTTCTGTTTGGATGGCTTGTCATCCAGAAAATCCAATATTAAATAAAGTAGACAGGGCTATTGAGTAGGAGTCTGTAGTTCAGTTGGTAGGCATCTATATGGGAACATTGCATGCAAACATGTAAGTACCTCTCATGTGAAATTGCACTTTGGAGGGGGTGTGACTTTTTGAGGGGTATCTCCCCTCTGGAGTATTGTTAGATTTTGATTATTTTTCTACATTAGCTAGCTGACACATGTAGCCTTTGAACGATGTATGAACAATAAATACTGGTCTCATAGTTTTCTGGCAATTCGGGTCACCCTATAAAATGAACAGAGAATTTATGGTAAGGATCTTGTGAATATTGTGTATCATAAAAATTAACAGACCTGCTAGGGAATTTATCTGAAGGGTTATGTGAATATTGTGTAACATAACAATTAACAGGTCTGCTAGGGAATTAATGTGAAGGGTCTTGTGAATATTGTGTAACATAACAATTAACAGGCCTGCTAGGGAATTAATGTGAAGGGTCTTGTGAATATTGTGTAACATAACAATTAACAGGTCTGCTAGGGAATTAATGTGAAGGGTCTTGTGAATATTGTGTAACATAACAATTAACAGGTCTGCTAGGGAATTTATGTGAAGGGTCTTGTGAATATTGTGTAACATAAAAATTAACAGGTCTGCTAGGGAATTAATGTGAAGGGTCTTTTGAAGACTGTATAACGTCAAACGAGACTGAATAAAACAAATACATATTTAATGCTACCCAGGGAGGTGAAAGTATGGTTTAATAAATCCTTTACTCATTTTCTCATTTTCTTGGCTTGACTTTATTTGCATTCGTGTGCAACCTAGGTAGACTGAGTATGTATATATCTCACATTCCCAGGAGAGGAGGAATTTCTCAGTTGTGAGGCTGACAAAATCCTATCTTTATCAATAATTTAGCCATGTGATATTTGAGTTGCGGATTAGGTCTTCCTACGCAGGTCTATTAATCCATGCAATCAGTTACAAGCAAGGAGATAAAATAGTTTGTCCTCAGTAACGGAAAATTGTAAAGAAGAAAAAGAAAAAAAGTATCATTGGATTCATTTCTTTTTAATCATTATTCTTAAAAGTGTTTTTTTAAATTTGGTTTTGTTTTGCACATTTTGTTTGATTATCAAAACAGTATTCAATGGTTAGTATATCCATCTGTTTCACCCACCCATACAATCCCCTTGAAAAGTGCATTGCAATCTATGCTACTCAAAATAATAAATTCAGAAAAAAAGCATGAATTATTTGGTGGAATATTTTAATCACTCAGCTAACATTGAAGAATTCAACTCCATCTGAACAACATGGCCCACATACAACAATGCAGAGCTCTGTAAGTCACACAATTATGCACCACCTCCCGCTTAACCCTTCCAATGCTAAGGCTACTTTCGTCCAAACCACAAGGATGCAAAAAATTTTGAAAATCATCTAAACCCTGTCATGATGGTATTCATTTGAAAGCTCTCGCTGAGTACTTTCAGATGAGTACCCATTTGCCAGGGTTTCAGTCATTTTCCAGATTTTTGCGTAATTTTTTATTTCTCAAATTAGTTACCAGCAGCATAAGGGTTAAGGAAATGGCTTTTTCATGGCTCCGTTAGCATAACATGATTACAATTTGAAAGTGCTCACGCATTTTCCACCATGTTTGCAGAAGGTCCCCCGGGCTTAGTGAATGACACGAAATGGATTATTTTTCCATGTTTAGGATCAAACATCCAGTGTCTCGCTGAATGTACGACAATCTAATCATATCAAAATCCAACCCTCAGTGGGACCCCTAAGTAAACGAGTTGGCTGTCACAAACTGTGGGACAACCTCTCAGGGATTTGGTGCCAGCAAACTGAGTATTTCATCATAGTAATCATCTGATGTTTCACCCACTGCTCTTCAATGTCTCAGGAAATTGGCTCCCAGAAAACTGAATATTTCACAAAGGTTATCATTTGAATATTTCGATATCCTATCTATGTCTTGCTTAATTGCCTTGTTAATTGTCGACTGGACTTATGATGCTTATGAAAATTAATTTGGAAATGGACATAAATTCCAAAAGTATTTGAGTTGAGGATTAGTTTCTGATCATTTTTACATCTTCAAATATTATTTGGTTTTATATATTATCAGTATTTAAGTCTCAACAATATTACTAAGATATTCAGTGCATTCCTGGGTGCTAAAGGCATGAATGGGCTAATCATCTGGATGTTTGATAATTGATATGATCTTATGATGATTGCGCAGTGGTTTTCAAAATGTTTGAAGGAAGATGGTTTTTTTTTTATAAGAATTCAGCTTTTCCTCCTACTATCCATACTCTCCTTATAAGAGTTATTGTGAGACATATATCCCAAAAGTATTTCAAGCCACTTAGGGAATGGATGGGTTCATGAATTGATCATCTTGTATCACTTCAAATACCATAACATTGATCATGTCATATTTGAAAAGGGTGATTTTTACTGTCAATTGTTTTTAAAGAGTTTATTGTAAAATATAATGGACATCTGAAATATTTCAACTTAAAAATAATTGACTCAGTGTTACTTGAGTTAAGTGCGACACTTAATGGCCATATGCTATCAAACAGAGTGTATATATATATATATATATATATATATATATATATATATATATATATATATATATATATATATATATATATATATATATATATATATATATATGTATATATATGCAGGGTCTTAGCCAGGTTTTAGAGACTGGATGCCCAAATTTGGCAATTGTAATTTTTTTGGGGTGTCCTATATCTTTCATGACATTCTAAGAAATTACTCTCCAAACTTTTTGTGTGTCCTGAGGGGTGATTTCTGAGGGTGCATGAGACGCCCTGCTGGCTATGACTATGTAGATATGAACTGCTCTCGGGAAAGATAGCCTGAATTTATCCACCCTGATTGAAATCTACTATAAACATGTGCTTCTCTCGGGCAGATAGCCTGAATTTATGCTAGCCAATGGAGATCTAATTGGGAGGGCACTTTGGTATCAAATGCAACATCTCCTATCTTGAAGGAATAGGAAAATATATTTAGATTATGACCCAATGAGTAGGTCCAGTTGGTATATGCTTTGGTGTTGTGAGCCTTAATTGTATCCAGATATTTCCCTAATGATAGTCTGACAAATACTTTATGAATCACAACCGACTGCAAGAGATATTAACCCATTCATAGTTCCTCTGAAAATTGTTATTTGGATCTATGAAACTTTTGACAATATTTTAAGAATTAAGAATGATTATTAAAAATGTTTGAAATAGAGTTATTGGTATATTGTTATGATTAACATTTCTCTCTCATTTATTTTCTGAAATATGCTTTCACCTGAAAGATTTCACAAAATTGTCAGATTGCTTTGGCCATTATGAGCACTAATGGGTTAACCTATTTATACTTAAAGTTCCATTTTGAAAGTGACATCTGGATTTCTAATTCTTTTGAAAATGACATTGAAATGTATTTGCAATTCACAAACTATTTGAGGGTCGACAGTTGTAGGTTGAATTCTGGTCAACATTTCTCCCTCAAATATTTTCCTAAAGATACCTTTGTTGGAGAAATATAATATCACTGAAATAGTGAAGCTTTCTTACCCTGGTGAAATGTAACCCGTGTCATCACGGTTTAACATGTTTCCACATGTTTTAACATGTTTTCCTACCAAAACCTGTGAATCAATCCTATGTTCACAACATGTGAAAACATGTTGCCCAACGTTTTGCAATTGGCGCTGAACATAACATGTTATATCATGGTAAGACATGTGTTTTGACTCATGTTTTAACGTGATATAACACGTTTGAAATCATCAACATGTAAAACATGTCATAACATGTTATATGTTTATGATATTCACATGATTAACTATGTTTTCCAATGTGTCCTGTTCAAATGTGATAAAACATGTTTCAACATAGTCTGTAAGGTATCTCTTTCATGTGTTAACGTGTTTCAGAGAAAATCTTCTCTGGACAAACATGTTTTAACGTGATATAACACGTTTGGAAACATCACCATGTAAAACATGTCATAACATGTTATACGTTTATAACATTCACATGATTAACTGTGTTTTCCAATGTGTCCTGTTCAAATGTGATAAAACATGTTTTAAGGTATGGTTTTTCATGTTTTAACGTGTTTCAGAGAAAATCATCTCGGGGCAAAAAGCATTTATTTACAGATTAATTGTCAAACATGTGTAACTATTGAAGATACCTTTAACTTTCAATTGCCAGTTATCATTGGTACCATACACTTATATTTTCTTGTTAACTTATTTGAAATCCAGTTGCTTAAAACTTTCAATGAAACAATAAAGAAACTTTCCAAGAAGTATTTTTCTTTTACAGAAGTCTGAAGTTTTAGTAATTCTAAATATGAATGTATGCTTGGTATTTTGGCTTAAGATGGATAACATCAATGTCCCCAAAATAGAGTTCCAGTGTTGTATACTAGTCTTGAGAAAAAAACCTAACCTTTGGTTAATCTTCTGTTAGCTTTCTCAGTGAGTAGGGTTTGCCTTTTGGGCTATTTCTTTTAGGGAAAAAGCATATAAAACGATTTATATACCAGATTTGGTTGAAATTGATGTTCAGCTCTTAATATATCACCTGTATGAACAAAGTGCCTACTAGCACCACTAAATACCAAGTGTTGTCAATATAATAAAATAATTTGTCTAACAAGTTGGCTGAAATGATATCCTCTGATACCATCTTTGATCCACTTACTCTGATCACATGTTCATGAAAGTTGTAGCCCATTCCTTTTGTAGATGAATGCTCAGTGGCCAATCCTTTGAAACATGCACCTGAGTCTTCAAGCTTATTTTATCTTTCTCACCCTCCATGAGAAGAATATATACCTAGTGGTATTAACTAGATGTATGCCAAAAAATGAACATTATAACAACTCCTTGCAGCACACAGTCATTCTGAGGTTTTGTTTTGTCTACAAGCAAGGTCATCTAGTATAAACATGTTGCCAATGTGCCTAATCAATGCGCCAATCAAACTAGGTTGTTTATAAACAAAAATATCAACATGCAGGCATAACGCTATCTCATTGGACAAAGGTCCAATATTTTGCCCTTAAACAAAAACAACAGGTGCCTGCTGGAGGTGTGGCTACATGAAAAATTGAGCGGGAAAAATTCACTTTAGCAGCAGACATCTTGAAAGAGCAGACTTGCAGAAGGGCAAAAGTTGTTCTCTAAAGAGGTGATTATTTTATGAGTTTCTGCACTTTATTTAGCTTCAATGGAATATAAGTTGTACTAGTGAAATATTAGAGAATAGTATTAACATTTTTATATCCAAAATTTCTCAGTATTTTAGAAGAATGGGGCACATGAAATGACAATGACTTTGAGCCTTAAAAAGTAGAGAAAAATATTCAATATTAGTACCACATCTTGTAGGGTGCCAAACATTTATAAGTTAGCTATGTTATATATTTGCTTGCCTTCCAAACATAAAACAAAAACGAAATTTAATGTCTTATGGGAATGTTATGTACATTAATGGGGTTCACAAACTCTTCAGTAGTGGTTTAGCTGATTTTCTATTTTACCAAGGCAAACTCACAATATTGTTTGGCCAGTTGATTATATCTTGTTATACATCACATTCATTGTCTTCTTTCACACTAAAAGTCCTCTGTACTTGTAAAAATCCCTACATCAACATGAGTATTATTATTATGTATTAGACTGCTTTAAAATTATATAAATGTATTTGCTTCTTACCCAGCGGGTACTGTACGTACAATGTACGTACATTGTACGTACAGTTGGTACAATGTACGTACAATGTACGTACATTGTACGTACAGTGCCCGCTGGGTAATATTGTAATAGTCCTTTACATTCATTCATATCTGGAATGTACATGCAGTCTGACAGCTTATAATGAAACTCACTACTTTTAATATACTTTTGAAATATTTGAAGAGGGTTTGTAAAACTCAAAAGAAAACTTTGAGTGAAATATTCCTCTAAATATTATTTTGCTTTCAAAATATTCACATATGTGTCAGTCAATGAGTATGGTCAAGATGTGAATAGGTTAAACGGCTGACAAATAAACATAACAAAATCACATGTGTTAAAATCCATAAGTTTGTGTTAATAATTAATTAATGTCATCAAATTGCACTCCTTTTTAATTGTCTAAAGAAAATTGTGTAAAGAGATAACACTTTATTGCAATTATGATCATGTTTAAACTTGTACAAAAACATGTTATAATATGTTCAGTAAACCTCCAAACAGTTAACGTTAAATCAGATTTTAACATGATAAGAAAAACAAGTTTTTATATGTTCATAAAACGGCCAACAAATTTCATGGTCATTCATGTCATAACACGGTATCGAAAAACATGTTTTAACACGTTTGTTAAATGGCCGCAAACTACATGTTAAACCATGTCATAACGTGTTGAGGGGAAAACATGTCTTAACGCGAACGTTAAATGGCCAACAAATCACATGTTAAACCACGTCATAACATGTTGATGGGAAAACATGTTTTAACGTCAACGTTAAATGGCCAACAAATTACATGTTAAACCACGTTATAACATGTTGAGGGGAAAACATGTTTTAACGTCAACATTAAATGGCCAACAAATTACATGTTAAACCACGTTATAACATGTTGAGGGGAAAACATGTTTTAACGTCAACGTTAAATGGCCAACAAATTACATGTTAAACCATGTTATAACATGTTGAGTGGAAAACATGTTTTAACGTCAACGTTAAATGGCCAACAAATTACATGTTAAACCACGTCATAACATGTTTATGGGAAAACATGTTTTATCGTGTTCGTTAAATGGCCAACAAATATCATGTTTTACCATTTTATAACATGGTAAAGAAAACATGTTTTAACGTCAACGTTAAATGGCCAACAAATATCATGTTAATTCATGTTTTAATATGTTTACCAATCATGTTTCAAAACATGTCATAACATATTATTACATGTTTAGCTAAGACATGTTTTATCGTGTTATAATATAATATTTGTTGGCCATTTAACGTTGATGTTAAAACATGTTATGCCTAGGAAAACATGTTTTTTTAGACATGTTAAAACATGTTTAAAACATGTTTTAACATGTTTATTTTCACCAGGGTAAGTAGCCATAAATTTCAGTCATGAATAGGTAAAGATTAGAGTTAATTGTTACCTGACATTTGTAGGAAAAAAAGTTTCTTTAAACCTTTCGGGAAAGGATAACACAATTTCCATTGGGATCGAGCTCTGTCACAGTGTGACATGACCATAAAATATCTAAATCCCCAACCCTCCTAGATATCTTGCATAGGAATTTCAGAAATGCCAATTTCAAGCAAATTTCTGCATCAATGCTGTTGCTAGGAAATTGCTTAAATCCCATTTTCGCAATTTTAATTCCACAATTGATTAATCAAAATCAGTGTCCTATTTCCATTCTCTTAGATTATATTGTTATGGAGCCCCATGGGCTGACAGTCAAAATAAATTATTTTCTAAAAGACATCTTTGATTGAAAGGTATCAAAATATTTATGCTTTTAGGAGCAATGCTGGGACGAATATGTTAAACATATTAACTGATAAACGCAATTTATGTAATATTACGTAATAACTCTCCACTCTACTATTATAGAGATAGCCCTTCTTAAATAATTGATTCATGTATTGGCATTATTTACATATATATTATATTCACATTATTACTACATTCACAGCACAATGGTCACACAACTGTACATCTTGGTCAAATGTATTTGATAGTCATAAAGAAGTAAGTCAGCTGGTTTGCTTACTACCTGCAAATAATGGCCAAATATTTCCTGTTGCACTTGTATGGTCTGATAACATTGGAAATTAGCTAGATCCTAGGATGAGAAAGTGACTGTGTGGTGTTAGAGAGCCAAACTTGATGTTACTAGTCTACGTATTCTTTCATTCTCGGTTTTAGCAATTGCTACAGGTTTTGAAATGCCATTTAAGGCTGGCAAACACTTGATGTTACTAGTCTTCATATTCCTTCATTCCTGGTTTAGTTAACAGCAATTGCTGCTTGATTTGTAATGCCAAAGCAGCCAAACCCTTGATGTTGCTGATCTTACTGTTGCAATTTATGTGACCTTCAGATGCTTTTATTTCTGGATCTATTGGACCGCCAACTCAGTGAGACAAGGGAGCTAAACTCTTTATGTTGCTGGTCTTACTGTTGACATATATATATATATATATATATATATATATATATATATATATATATATATATATATATATATATATATATATATATATATATAACTTTTATATCTATTCATCTCTGGATCTTTTTGAAAATAAATATTGCTGATGCTGTGTGTATGACAGCTAAATTGTTTATAATGATGGTATTATTGCTGCAATTCATGTGGCCTACATATCTTTTTCATTACTGGTTCTAGATATCATCAACTCTTGCTGATTTCATGATGACATTCCTACTAATACTGGTCATTTCCTGACTGCGTAACTTGACAACAGCTGTAGCAGCACTATCTATTCTGCTCCGTTAGTGCCTGTCAGAATCTATTGTACGTCACTTCTTCGAAAAACTGATGATCGATTTATAGCATTTGTAACAGCATTCATCTCCATAGAGTCAAATAGTCAAATGTTCTGGGGATCCGCCGATCCAGGGTTGTGCCAGCCCTGCCATGTTTGTAAACTACCCCTTGAAATTGCATCTGGTACAATATATTATATCTAAAAAAACACACTTTGGAATAACTTACAAATTTGCAAAACATTCAACGATGAGTTAAAGGCTGAATTATGAAGAACATTTTTCGCTATAGTCATGAAGAAATTTCAACAATAGGGTGTATGTCAAATACTAAGAAAATATGGCTTTGTATATCTATTCCTATAAAGGGCTTTATGGAATTTGGATTATTGATTTTGGTCTTTTTTTTTAAACATTCAGGCTAAATCATGCAGTTGTAAGTGGTGGCAGAAGCTACAGTACCCGGTGAAAATCAATCCTTATCCCAAGTCACTGGCAACTTTTTCACATGTCTCTGCTGGGTTTTGAACACAGGCAGTAAAGAGAGGAAGTCGAAAGGGGTATGTTAAACCCTGAGATAGTAAAACGTTATGTATACTAGCCGGTTAGTTCAAAATTCAAATTCAAAATGCAAGAATAATATGATGCACAAACAAACAAAAAAGAAATGGAGAGAGAGAGAGAGAGAGAGAGAGAGAGAGAGAGAGAGAGAGAGAGAGAGAGAGAGAGAGAGAGAGAGAGAGAGAGAGAGAGAGAGAGAGGGGGGGGGGGGAGGGAAGGAGGGAGGGGGGGGAGAGAGAGAGAGAGAGCAAAATGAAAGAAAAAGTACAGCAGACGGAGAGGAAATGAAAAAACAGGGAGGATGCAAAATGAGAAACAGTAACAAAGTAACAATGAAGAGTATGTTTATACATCAAGTAAAAATTACAGGGTACAGAAATAAAGACAAAGCCGGAGAAAATCCTGTAAACAAACTGCCATGGTTCAAAAGGGAAATGGTAATAAGATATATACGCACTCAATACCTGTTGCTGTGACAATTTCAGAACACGTACATCATCAAAGGGATTGCTGTTCAAAAGCAGGAATCACCTTTTATCACTCATTCAAATGTTTATTCAAAATGGCTTAAAACTCCTGTCTGATGAAACTGTCTCAAAATTTTGTGAAAAAAAAAAAATTTCATATTTGGATACATGTTTTATAGAGACGTAGTTCAGTAAATGTTAACTTTCACTCCTCTATGCTAAAGGCAGTTGTGGACAATTTACAATAGATGGTACTGCAATTCGAAAACATGTTGGCAAAATCAGTCGCTGATCCTTATTAAAACTCCCCAAGCACTGTTTTTATAAAATATTAGATAAGGTGGAGTCGAGAGCCCAGGGCTCCCTTTAATTCTCCTGTGGCTCCCTCAAATTCCAGCAATGTGCACTGGTTTCTATACACAACACTTTTAACCCTTATGCTGCTGGTGGCTAATTTGGCCAATACAAAATGTGCAAAAACCCTGAATAATGACTGAAACCCTATCAAATGGGTACTCATCTGAGAGTACTCAGTGAGAGCTATCCAATGAATACCAACATGACAGAGTTTGTGTGCTTTGGACCAAAGTAGCCTTAGCATTGGAAGGGTTAAGTACCTTTTGAAGATGCAATTGGTCACTCAGGAAAAAAGCTTTCAAGCCCTGATTTATTTCTGAAGGGCCATTTTGGGAAGCAAAAGAAGATACACATAGCATATGGTGTGAGTGTTAGCTTTTAACATGTCCCAATTAGAATATTGTAATAAATCATTATAAACTGGTAAGGATTGCCCAAGACAAGGAAGGACTTAAGCTTAGTTGGTTTATGTTATAATGGAGGGGTATGTTGGACCCTGATATGTATTTCATTTCACCCAAGTCTTTGATAATTAAGCAACTACATTAATTCTTTCATAAAATATATGTCTATATTACCAATTGCAATGAAATAAAATAGAAGATATATATGTGTTGGTAATATTCTTATTAATCAGAAGCATAGCATTTGATAAGATAATGTCCTGCTGTATATATTTTTAATATCATTTGTTGACGAGGTA
The DNA here is from genome assembly GCA_963942565.1 of Maea johnstoni. NCBI lineage: Eukaryota > Metazoa > Annelida > Polychaeta > Spionida > Magelonidae > Maea > Maea johnstoni. Next base: position 37,100,213 of record OZ012696.1, read on the forward strand.
AATGAAACTGTATTTATAATAGTGTACAACCATAACAGAAACCCGATCATTGTTGAAACATTGTAAGTGTGATATTGTCAATTCATAACAGAAACTGGGCTTTAAATACTGTTTTCATAGTATTAAACATTTATAATGTAAACTTGGCCTTTGCTTAAGTCCTGTACTCATGCTGTTGTGCATTTACAACTGTGTTAAATAAACGTTAGCCTTGGTAGAAACCTTGTATATATAGTATTCCACATTCATAATATAAAATGGCCTAACTATAATTATATAGGCCTTGTTAAAACATTGTATATTTAATATTGTACATAATGTTTGATAATAGCTTGGCTTGACATAATCTTGGCTTTTAATTACATAAAATTGCCCATTACATACCACATAAACTGGGCCTTACACAAACAAGGTCTTTGTTGAAACACTGCTTATAAAATATTGTACATCATAACATACATAAACCTTATATATCTGAAATTGGGCCTGTTATATTTTTCATTTCAACAGGAATATTGTAAAGAAAGAGAGAGATAGAGAAAGAGAGGGCTGACTGTGTCTATGCTAATGGTTAATTATGCCCCAATTTCTGTCAATTATACCCATGGTATTGGTAAATTGAGCTCTGAAACAGTCACTTGGTATTACTCACAACATGATTATTTTGTATTTTTGTAACCAGAATGTTACTTAGGAGCAAGAAATGAACATCGATATTAAGCCATTGGTGATGAATTTGTTAATCATATTCTATACTGCTATGATATGATTGATACTAATTTGGAAATGAATTTTAGCTTCTAGGGGGAGGTGTAGGATCAGTTCTGACAAATCTATCTCCTCAATCTCAACCTAAGTAGGTCAGGTTGTGACTTAAGTAGGTCAGGTTAGAACTTAAATAGGTTAGGTTGAAACTTGAGTAGGTCAGGTCAGAGCCTTGGAAGGTCTGGTTGTAACCTGAATAATTCAGCCCTTACCATAGTGCAGTGGTTTACATGGGGTGTTTCAGTGGGTTATGAGTGGTTGCCTACGGTGGTGCCACTGAGAAATACAGTGGTACCACTGAAAAATATATTGGATAGTACATGGGTCTCTCAAGAGCTGTAGCACCATCCCCCACTTTCCTGGAATGTGGCCCAAGAGCCTTGTTGTAGTGGGTTTATTACCACTTTTTTGTACCACTGAAAAAAAAAGTGCCCTTTAAGCCTGTCTGAAGTGTCCCGCTTTTGCAAAAGCGGAGACACTTTATTGGGGCTTCATGGCCACTTTTGCAAAAAGTGGTAGCTTCATAGTGGTCCCACTGTTTTGGACAGTGGTAGGTGGGCCTGCATGCCATTGCATCAGCAGTTCTCTACCACTAACAGATGCAGTGGTCATACCACTGATCAAGAGAGTGGTCCCACTATACCTGACAGTGGTATGATCATCCTATAATGCTAGTTGCAGTAGATTTACCACTGTTCAATGTAGTGGTCCCACTGTTTCAGACAGTGGTAAAGTCATGCTTTACGGTACTGCAAGATGCTGTGGTTTTACCACTGTCAAAGGAAGTGGTTGACCCACTTTCTCTGACAGTGGTGGTCATGTACCCCACTGTAAAATGCATTAATTTAGCACATCATTCAGGATAGATGAATGAATGAATGAATAAATAGATACGTTAATAGATAGACACTCAATAGTTAAAATAATTTTCTAAAAAGTTTATTAGAAAGAGGTTTAACCTGTTAAGAACATTTACATAGGATTATAATGCATGTTCATATGTTCCATATTCTGGACAATTATTCTAAGATGTTCCTGTCTCCTGTCTGCTAATTGTCTCTCCAGTCTATGTAAATCTTGTCTTGACCTAACATTAGTCACATATCATAGTTTGCAAGGTTCCCTTCTCCTGAATCATGGAATACCCTAACACTCTGACACAGCTGATGTAAATAAAGAGAAACTCTATATCATACCCACCTTATTTCAACATCCTAGTCACTTCTAAATCATATGTCAGCATGCCTTTCCTGTCTAACCTGAGTATTTCATCTCACCTTGCATTTTCTGTATTCAACAGCAGAGATATTCACCTGCCCTTTTGACTGAAATAGCCTTGACTTTATCCTTTAATATACCCTAACACACAACTTGTCTTAGTTTTTCAAAATTCCCCTAACACCATTTACAGAGCACATTTCTGTCAATGAAATCAACTCACCTCCTTCTCCTACACTGTCATACTGTCAACTGTCATAACTTTGAATAACAAGGTCAAGTTCTGTACTAGTTGACCCTATTGTTATATATTATATTACCCTCCTACAGATAAGGAAAAGCCTGCATCTCCCGTGCTCATATCCATATCAGTCACATAGGGTTTATTTAGTGGCCCCACTGTAATCAGCAGTGGCCCCACTGCAAGAAAAAGTGGTCCTAAGATAAACTAAGATTTGGAAGCCCCATTATAGTGGTTTCTGATATATGTGGATTTTTTTCAAGTCACATATGGGTTTATGTAGTGGTCCCACTGTAAGAAACAGTGGCCCCACTGTAAGAAACAGTGGCCCAACTGTAAGAAACAGTGGCTCCACTGCAGGAAACAGTGGTCTTACCACTACGTTAGACAGTGGGGCTGACTCTGACAGTGGTACCACTTAAATACTAGTACCCCATTTCACAGCTTTTTTATGCAGTGGGCAGGCTTACTGACCACTTTTACCACTAAGGCATGGTGAGGGAGATCCCTGCAGAATTATTATCTTGCTTCAGTCTTAGGATTCTCTTAAACTCCATTCTGAAGCTGGGCAGCCTGTAAGCATAGATGGCGGGATTTAAGGCAGAATTAACCATGGACAGTAGTGATGCTAAGGTTCTGCACCTCTCCAGAGTCTGATCATTGTAGAGCATGCCATAGGCCTGCGCCCCACTTAGAACCACGAAAGGCACCCAACAAATCAAAAAGGCACCAATCACCACTCCTCCTGTTTTTGCTATTTTAAAGTCCTGTCGTAAAAACCCTGTCTGGGGAACATTGAAACCAGTTGGGACGGTTTTGCGGATTTCCTTAGCGATTACTCTAGCTTTGTTGAATATCATTCCATATATACAAGTGATCAGCAGCAGAACAAGGATAAATAGCGGAATTGCTAGGTAGCAAATGAATTCTCTTTTCAGAACTGCATGAAGAGAGCAAGTTTTCCAATTAGCGTTGTGCCAAAAGATTGGAACAATTAGCATCACAATCAATGGCAAAATCCACGATAATACGATAATCACACAATGTTTTCTTTTGTTCATTATACTATAATGAAGTGGCCAAAATACGGCCATGTATCGGTCGTAGGAAATAGCAAGCAAGAAGAGGAAAGAAACCGACATAAACAATAAAAGTGAGGTGTAACGAAATAGACACACCTGGACATTCTTGAGTATGCTCCTCTTAAGGAACATGGCGGCCTGCAGAGGCATGAGGAGTCCAATGCAGAGGTCTGCTATGGCCAGGTTCAGAATCAAGTGATTCGGCATGGTCCACAGACGCTCACACCTAAAGATGGCAGCTATAACCAGGATGTTCCCAAAGCATATGATTACCATTAATGTTAGCTCTATCACTGCATAGATTATACTGGTAACCCTAATCTTCTCCTCAGCATATACTGCAACTAACCAAGCAGAACAATTGCAAACTGTCTCACCGTCACTTAGTCTAGTAAATACACACATAGTTCAATCAATTCCTTCTTTTATAGTAGAAAATTGATTTTCTGCATGAAATCCTTTGAGTTTCTTTATTATGATATTTATACCATAAAAAGCTTATTACGCATTACTTGTGTAAATACAGTTAATCACGAAAAGGTTTATTTGATATGATTATTTTCCTATTCTTTGCCTGTTAATATATGTCTTTGGCATGGCTATCACTACTAATACTCTGTAACAAAATTGATATTTCTGGAACAAATACCTGAAAAGCTTAAGGCATTTTGTGTGTACAATAAATTGATAAACACGCCTGTTTGCAAGGCGTGTTTGTATCTTACTCTCAGATCAGTGATATTATTTTGGAAGCTCACTCTGCAATCTGCATTATTGATGTTTAGACTTGTATTTCCTTGTATGTTGATGAAGAAGAAAGGGCAGGGCTTGAAATTAACTATCCTGCGGCATTATCAAATTTCTGCAGAGAGCCCAAAGATGTACTGCTTGATATACACAATACCTTATGGAAGCTTTTGAAGATGAAATTGGGCTCCCTGGAAAAAATCTTAGTGTCAAGCCCTGAAGGGATCGAGTATTGTGTAACAAGATATGTCTCTGATGATGCGCACTAAAGAAAAGATTTCTTTTTACCAGGGATGGAAATATCTGAGTCTCACAGTTGTAGGACTGTCGACCCAGATAGAAGGGGTATAGGGGTATAGCGGTTGCGACTGTTCGAGGAAAATGCAAAAGTTTACTGCTCTGAAAATGGTCCTTGTGAGGTCTTGAATACACTGGCAATTCAACCAACTGAAGGTTCTTTTTGCTTAATTTTCCTTACACACACCCATATTTCCTTCATAGCAAAATGTCAATGATATAGCAGATATCCCTTTATATAGCAAAATGTCAATGATATAGCAGATATCCCTTTATATAGCAAAATGTCAATGATATAGCAGATATCCCTTTATATAGCAAAATGTCAAAAATATAGCAGATATCCCTTTATATAGCAAAATGTCAATGATATAGCAGATATCCGTTTATATAGCAAAATGTCAATGATATAGCAGATATCCCTTTATGGCTCTATTTGTTTCGCTTGAGGGAATATTGCTTCATTGCTTGCTAATGTTGCTTCCACAACAATTAATATTTGAAGCACACCTGGTGAATAGAAGGACAACTAAGAAAAATGATGGTGAAACATTTGACTGACTTTTGAGCGTTTTGATTTATACCAACCAATACCACTCATTTAAATATGTGACAAACACTAAATGCTGATTCTTAAAAATTCATGTCAAAGTTTTATACATCCAGACTTTACTGTTGAAGATGATTTTGAAGCATGAGTGGCTTGAAGATTTGCAACAAACTCAGTCTTCATAATTCATAATCAATTGTTGAACTAATTGCATCGGTGATATCTGCCATTGTAGAAAGCCTGCTGTCAGTTCACTATTCCTTCTTTTCTTGTGCAGTAGAGTTAATCCGTTATGGTTTGAGCCCATTGGTATCGGCCCAGAAATGCTCACAGTAGAGGTTTTCACAATGGAATAAGAGAGAAAAGGCCTTGAGAACACATTATTCACATCCGATAGTTGTCACCGCAAGTAAGGGAACATTGTTCACAGTAGCTATTCTGGGATGTGTTCCCTCGATTATAAATGATCCCTGTAGATGTGTCAACAAACATTTGAACAGAGAAACAATGTTCACATTAGGAAGTGTTTGCATCATAGAGGTATTCACACTTGAAGATAAGTTTTCTATGTATGATGCTTATAAAAACGCTGTAAATATATTTAGATGCATTTTGATAGATGGTCCATAGTCACAGTAGGTGTTCTCCTTGCAGAGATGTTCACGTTATGAGGTTGCACTGTATAATGCTCTATTTGTATGGAAATAAATAAACAAACGGTGAAGTGTTCACATCATCCAGGTTTTGGTAATGAGGTTGTCACAAGCAGGTTTTTCATGATGAAAGGGAACTTGATAACTTGGCAAAAGTAGGGCTTCACGATTGCACATTTCACTGTGACAATGTCCTTGATATTCCTTCATTAGTGTTGTTGTTGTTGTGTGATTTTCATCTTCAGGCTAGAATAGTTTTCCTGCAGAGCGTCACCAGGCACAGGCTCCCAGCAGATCTCTCACTCGGCGAAGAAACCGCAATTATCATCTCTGGCTGCCAATATATAACTTTCTCTGTCGATCTGTAATCTTTAGTTCTCGCATTTTTCTCACTTTTCTATATATACTGATACGGGATAGCAAGTGTTCAAAATTAGAAGCAGGATAGATAGTGTCAACTGTAATCATTTACTAGTATTCATAATTGTGTGTTAATGGTCACATGTTTCTGTAGCTATTGATTTACTGTGATTGCCCTGTCTTTGGGCGTGTGGTAATATCAACTCTAAGTATTGATACACCAGACTAAGCAAACCACCCACTGACTGTAGGTTCTTTAACACATTCACACTCAGAGCGGCTAAAAGAGGCCTGAGGATTTTGGGAATATTTCACCTATGAAGGCTTTATCTTGAAAGTATTTGATGGAGAAATATTCATCAGAAGCCAAACAACAACTCTCCTTCAAATATTTTGTGATTTATGCTTTTTTCTCAAAGTTATTCTCAAAATTGTGAGAGAAGCAGACGATACCTACTAGAGGAACTCTGAGTGCTAATGAGTTAACACATTCATGCTGAACACTTCCTCTTGGAATCGTCTGTTGCATCCATGATATTTTTGGCAATAACTTAAGAATCAAAAATAATTTTACAGAACATTTCAAGAAGAGTTGTAGGTAGGGTTCTTTTTAATATTTTTCCCTCAAATGTTATACCAACAATGTTTTTTGCCTGATTTCACCAAAATTGTTAAACAACTGTTTGTTAATGCTGCAAGTATTGATAGGTTATACCCCCCTGTAGCACCCAAAAATGCCCAGACTATTTTTCTAAAATCCTAGCGACCATTTTTTGAAGTATTATTGAAGGTGTAATGTTAATCAGAAACAAACCCACAAATCTCCTTCAAATACCTTTTAAATGTCTTCTCAATTAAGTCTATGGTTATCTTCATAGCTATGATAGGTTCAGACATTACTTGTCAAAGTTTATCTCTAGGTATGAATTGTTAACCCATTAACACCCAGAGCGGCCAAAACAGGCCTGACGATTTGGGAAATATTTTACTTACAAAAGCATTTTCTGGAAAACATTTGAAGGAGAAATGTTGATAAGAAGCTAAACAACAACTCTCCTTCAAATATTTTGTGAACTTTGGCTTTATTCCAAAGTTATATCCAAAAGTATACTAAAAGCAGACGATACTTTCTTGATTAACTCTGAGTGCGAGTGGGTTAAAGAATAACCTCTTCATGCCAAAGGTCCACTTGGAAAATACTGTCTGCATGCAGACTCTAATACTTTTAGGAAATAATTTGAGATATGGGGCATAAATTTCTGAAATATTTCAAAGAAAGTTGATTATTGGGTTATGATTATTATTTTCACCCAGGGTTAACTGCTAACTAACACTGAAAGATGTATTCACTTGACCAATAAAAATGTATGATACAGCTTAAAGAAACTTCAACTGCATTTGATTTTAAATATCCATCTCTTCGGTGCCTTAGGGGCAATTCCCTTCAATTGGATATGGGAAAGGATCACTTTCAGAGCCAGGCTCTCTTTAAGGATTATGATATGTAGCATTTGAGTCCATCATCAATGGTGGTTTTGTGTTGGTGATATTGTTTCCACCCTGATGGACCTTATTCGTAGTATTCTCCTGAACTCGTGCCTGAAGCTGTGCATTCTGAAGGCGTAGATGAGGGGGTTGAGGGCAGAGTTGACCACAGCTTGTATCTGAGTGTAATTCCTAAGTGTTTCCAAGGTCGTGTCTTCCATACCACGTCCTCTCAAAATCTGCACCCCTGTGATGAAGAAAAACGGCGACCAGGAACACAAGAAGGCTCCAATCACAAACGCTGCAGTCTTCGCTAATTTATACTCCTTTTTAAAAGGGGTCACATGTGGTCCATTTTCTCTGGTGAAAAGTCTCTTGTTCGTGGCCTTGGCAACTTTCCTGGCCTGGTAGAATATTCTGCCATACATGATGAAAATGGCTGCCGATGCCGTGCCGTAGACTGGGAAGATGATGCACAGGAAGTAGTCACTCTTTATCACCAGGATCATCCTGCACTTATCCGCCTTGTTGTGCCAAAACATGGGTGTTAGAAATCCCAAGGAAATAGCAATTATCCACACCAGACAAATCAGAGTGTATCTCCTGTATTTTGACATGTAGGTCTCATAATGAAGAGGCAGAAATATGGCTGTGTGCCTGTCCAAAGTGATGCAGAGAAGACACAGTAATGAGGCAGCCATACAGGTGAACAGAGACGTGTAGCGAAATACGCACACTTCCATGACGCGAGTCAGTTGGTCCTCGTATAGAAATGTCACAACATGCATCACCAGAAAAATACCCACACAAAAATCAGATATGGCTAAATGCAAGACAAAGTACTGCGTTTGCCGTAACTTCTCTGAGCATACAATGGCTGCAATTGAAAGACCATTGCCAAAGCATATTGCCAGTATCAAGATCACTATTAATACAGCATAAACTATGACATGTGTTTGGTAATCGCTCTGCTGTATTGTCTGAGTTGTATTATCAAAAACTTGAAACATGGTAGTTTCTTGAATTTTGTCAATATTAGCCATTGTTATCCAGAGTGCTTTACTGTCATACAAAAAGTCAACCTAGTTGACTTTTCAATTTACATTGCCCAAAGTAGCATTTATTTTCATAGTAAAATAACTTTATATTGTCAAATGTTCATTAATGTCCCACTGTTTGTAAAGGTGTGTTGTCTCCCTTGTCTATGACAAAAATTAAGTTGTCATGTTTGTTTTTTATATTTCATGTTTCAAAGAAGACATGATATGCATTTACTTTCAGAGCTTTCCAATTAGTATCTGTATCAATATGCAATTCTTTCCTTATAGGTGGATCCCTTGCCTTAAAAAGCTGGGACAATTAGTAAGAGTTCCTTCAGTGCTTTCAATTTTAGTTTCTGCAAATCCAATTTTCACTTTGTTCCTTTTCATGGCATTCCTTGTATTGATATTTCCTGTTTTACCTATTTATTTAAAGAGGTATTTCATCATTAAATTGGCAGGGTTTCACATTTCCTTGGAACTGCAATATGTCCTGCATAGTTGATTATAAGTTATTAGTAGATGTTTTATCCACCAGGGTTGCTAGGTTACACTGTATACCTTGGTATCACCTATTTTTTGTTTATGTTTTAAAGAAATTTTCCAAATACCAAATTTGTTGGGTTTAGCTTTTCCTTGGAGCAGCAATATTTCCAGTTTATTGTCTGTTTTACTTAGGTTAGTTTAAGTATTTAATAAGTATTTAATCCTTCAAAGTGGCTTGGGTACACTATATTTTGAAAAAGCATTATTTCCTGTATTTTTCTGTCTTACTTACAGCAGTTATAAGTATTTTGTCCGTCAAACTTGCTGGGTTTCATGCATTTTCTCCAATCAGTATTTCCAAAAGGTGAATAAGATGTGACAGCAGTCTGCAGCGACGTGGAACTGTCTGTGAAATGACACGGTGGGCAGGAATTGATTCTCTGTCAACTAACAGGGCCATGTGCAGCAGCTCAGTAGTATTTGTGTGGCTAGGAAGTAGCATGAAATATTCACCATGATATTTAACTATCTTGATGTTTTTGTTGGTTTAGCAGCTTGTGCAGTACAAGGCTACAACTGTTAACCTCCTCTTGCTGGAAGAACCTACCCCAATAAGACCTGGCTATTTTCATGATATCTTTCTGTCAAAAAAAGTGTTGTTTTTTAGCAAAATAGTCAAAGAAGAGAGGTAAATCGAAACTCATCTTTCAACTTCAATTTTTTTTGGAGATTTTTGCTTCAATATCAAGTTATTTGTAAAAGCATCATTTAAGTTTAGAAAGCACACTTTATTAAGAAAAAATGTAGGCTTGATATGTTCACAGATCATGATGAAATACAAAATACCTCGCCTACCTATGGCAAATAGGGACCAAGCAAACGTGTCCCAACCAATTAGTATGAGTTATGTTGAATTTATTTAATTATCATGCTGCTGGTGGCTAATTTTGCCAATACAAAATGATGCATAATGATTGAAGTGTTTGTAGATGAGAGTTTGATGATGTCAAACACTGTAACAGGGCTCGACATTGGTGCTTGCCCCGTTGCCCCGGGCAAGTAGAATTTGTAAATTATAGCTGTGGGGCAAGTGAAAACTGCATCTTGCTTGCCCCACTGGGAAAGAACATTTTGTATATTTCAGGTTTACTTTTGAGAATGTGTGTAAGTTTTGTGGTCTGCCATCCAAGCTTGTCCTAGAAAATATGCTTTCACATGCCAGAACCATGTTCTACTTGGTTTTAAATGAAATATTATAAAATTATTATACAAAATTTTTCACGGCCAAGTGAAAGTTGGAGTAGGGCAAGTGAAAATTGAATCTCACTTGCCCTACGGGGCAAGTCGCTGCAAAAGTTAACGTCGTGCCCTGTGAAATCTATTGGTATAATGTTGACTAGCTCTGAATTTAAACACTTGAATTATAGTTTGAAGCCAAAACTAGTGAGCACCTTAGCTGTTCCTGTTAAGATATTAAGAAATAGTATGGGAACCAGCTTGCTGCCTTTAACAGTGTTCACTGGTCAACGCTCAAGTTTTCCTTTACAGATTGTTTTTACACTTGCAGTATGGAACTTCTAACATTTGGACTTTATTTCCAACAGCATGTTAACCACTATTGGTAACATTACACCTTCCTTGTTGCTTAGATGAAGAATTATGGATATGTAGTGAGAGACCAATTACTATATGTGCTATAGTGAGAGGGTTGGACACAACAGGGGTTAGCAATCTGTTCTGGCATCTGCGTGAGGTCATGGGGGAACAAAGACCATGCAATCAGGGCCCTCGTGTCATTTACATTACAGATAAATATGTGCGCCATCATCATCTGAGCATGCGCTGCTTGAGGCTAGCCTGTTCAGGTTGACCGGCTGGTTTCATATCCACTTGTTTTTATTTATCTAAGCTTGTTGGCCGTTGAGATTCTGCTCATATTTTTGTGGTAATTGTTGTGTAAAATCAGCTATACATCACTGTGCCTCAGCCCTACTATTTCTTGGCATCCAATATCTAATGACTTATATGTTCTAGTCAGAAGAGAAAAACCTCTGATAACTAAAATCCTCATATCAAAAGAAAATTGTCAGCCTATTCGCATCGAGAGTGCACACATTATAACACACATGGGTAACTTGTTGGTATAGTGTTCTAATTACCATTTCTCCTTCAAATATTTCCCCAGATATTTAATGATTTCATTGAAATAGTTGGGCTGCTTTTGGCCACTTTGATCATTAATAGTTAATTGTTATTTAGATATTCCCGTGTGTGTCAGGCCAGCTGTGATGTAAACAGGTTAATAGCGCTGATCACATCTCCAAACTTTTCCCCCTACGTGGGTAAAGAACAAATGTGACCAGTAAATTGACTTCATAAAAGCAGTTGTGACATTCAGGAGCTTCCTTGGGGCCGGGAGATTTGCCATGATTGCTACTTACTTCCTGGTGGATTTGATTGCTATCTGTATTATCATATTCGCTGCTGGAACTATCTAGAGTACCGTCTAATGTGCTTCTTGGTTATGGCTTTGTGGGGCCATCTATTGGCAGTATTTCAAACAAATAGAATGGGCGTGATGATATCAAAGAGAAGAGTTGCACTTGCTCTCTAAGGAAAGAATGAATTATGAGTGAATATTTGTTCAATAAATGTTATAGCAGTGTATATTTTGTTAATTATAAGAGTTAGCCTATTATTTTTAAGGTGCTATTACACCTACTTTGCATGCAGTTCAACTATTTGGCTATTATTGATCTTTGATTTATCTTGAAAAATGGAAACATGTAAATCATGTGCCAAGTCAAAGAAAAAAAGTTTTTATGCCATCCCAACTACCAAACTCTAGTGATGTCATTGATATGAAACTTTATCGATTTGATTAATTGATATATTTTTCGATTAGATTTGATATGCCATAACGTGCTTGTAGGGCACAAGTATTTATAGGGATGTCATTGATATCCCTTTATTTTGGTTAGATACCCTGTGTCTTGGCCATATGCCTGAGTAAAGCACACCATTCCTTCCAATTTCTCTTACAAAAGCCATAGAAAATACTTCAATATTTAGTCAGAGTTTCACTTTGCATTAGATTAACAGGAATATGTCTGGGAAAAGTGTATTTTTTATTAATAATCATACGCCATTATTGGGGTACAGAATATTGATTATTTCGATTCGATACCAAACCATTCGATTCGATTTAATTGACAAAGTGAAAATGTTGATTTATCGATTTGTCGACTATCGATGACATCCCTACCAAACTCCCAATCAGCATAGATACTGGATCAAAACACTCACTGTGAACTACAGCTGCAATGAAACATGCATTGTTTGAAAAAAGAATAATTAAAAAAGGATTTTACCTACTTACCTACTCTATCTTTTTAGACCCTTGAGAAAAAATAAGGAGAATTGTATAGGTGAAAAGTAACCCTAAAAAGAACTCAGATTTCTCCTAGGAAAATCATAGGAATTCCTTGGTACTCTAAGCTTCATTTGGTTAGGACATAGCTTAGCCAATAAAAATTGTGAAAGAAAATGTTACATTAGAATGACCCGTGATCAAGATAGCCAATTAAGGAAATGCAAGTTACAGTATTGATTAAGCCTAATGTAAATGTCCTTAGCAAAGGAAGTTATATATATTGTGTTGGAAATTCACTGTCATTTTCAACTTAAGATATGGGTATTGTGTTGACAATGCGCTGTCATCATCTACATAAAACAGGTGTGTTGACAATGCGCTGTCATCATCTACATAAAACAGGTATTGTGTTGATAATGCGCTGTCATCATCTACATAAAGCAGGTATTGTGTTGAGAATTAACATTGCCATTGTCTACATAAAACAGGTATTGTGTTGACAATGTGCTGTCATCATCTACATAAAACAGGTATTGTGTTGACAATGTGCTGTCATCATCTACATAAAACAGGTATTGTGTTGATAATGCGCTGTCATCATCTACATAAAGCAGGTATTGTGTTGAGAATTAACATTGCCATTGTCTACATAAAACAGGTATTGTGTTGACAATGTGCTGTCATCATCTACATAAAACAGGTATTGTGTTGAGAATACATTGCCATTGTCTACATAAAACAGGTATTGTGTTGAGAATACATTGCCATTGTCTACATAAAACAGGTATTGTGTTGAGAATACATTGCCATTGTCTACATAAAACAGGTATTGTGTTGACAATACATTGCCATTGTCTACATAAAACAGGTATTGTGTTGACAATACATTGCCATTGTCTACATGGAAATGTTCACACGCTTCAAAGACGACCCTCTGTATGTGGGGACGTTTAATTGCAAAACAAATTATAAAATAGGTTAACCCATATTCATGCCTGTTGCAGCCAAAACCGCCTGACTATGTTGGTGATATGTCTCTCACAAATGCAATATTTAGAAAATATGTGAGGAAAAGTTGTTCATTAAAACTCATTCTACTACTCTTCTTTGAATAGTTTGTAAATTCATGTTTCATTGAGCAAGGAAAAAGTATTACAGGGCCATATATGACACTCATCCAGCACAACAAAAGGGTTAATAGGTTAAATCTGTGTTCTAGCTCTGATTGATCCAAGAATGAACTACTGAAATCAATACGCTGCTTTACACCTGAACACACACCTGTCTCACAAGGTATGCCAAGGAAACTAGTGTCTGTCTTTGTATATTCTAGTGACTACTCGTATTGCTATACGAGTTGTAGACATAGTACATCACCTTGGAGATGGTATTGATGATAATCTTTTAATGGTGGCACAGCATTTAGTATACCCGTATCTGTAACATTGGCAAAAGAAAGGCTTGTGTTATTACCATTTGACCCCATCTTTAGACTAATTATTGAATAGAATCTGCATTCATTGAACTTTTTTTTACATCAATTCTTCATTATAACTATTAGTACATTTGCCATTGCTCTGAATAAAGTTGCCTCACAAAGTCCTATAATACCAGGAGTATCCTATTCATATGACAAAGATATCTTACTCTCTTAGATTCTATAGTACCAAGGATTGGAAAGTGTTCAAGCCTCACTGATGTATAGCTGTCACATTTATAGCAAGGGGTATGCTCAAATAGAAAACTCACAGCCAGCTAGTGTTCTGATGATTTAATGTAACCAATGGCATGGAGGCAACCAGCCCTTACCATTGCAGATCCAAGCTCTAAGCTAGAAGCTGATACTTACTAGTATAAGCGAGGATGTATCAGCTAGAGTACAAGCTTTTGAGCTTGGATAAAGCTTGTTTTTTCTTGAGCTAATAATACCTAGTAGGTACAAGCTTGTCCAAGCTACCTTACACTTAGAAATGCTGGAATAAGCTGCGGCTTGCATGGAAGCTGATACTTACTAGTATAAGCGAGGATGTATCAGCTTGAGTCCAAGCTTTTGAGCTTGGATAAAGCTTGTTTTTTCTTGAGCTAATACTACCTAGTAGGTACAAGCTTCTCCAAGCTACCTTACACATAGAGAGGCTGGAATAAGCTGCGCTTGCCTGATACTTTTATTTCATAAAGTCATAGCTGCTACTAGCTGCGTTACTGGCTGCTACTAGCTGCGGTAAGCCTGAACTTAAGTTCTGGATTCTAGTTTAGGTTAGACTGGAAAAAACAGTACTGTAGTATCCATCAGTAACTGACAGTGGTGAAAATAGACAGTATCCCACCGGTCCGTTTCTACCAAAAAAATTGAGGCTATGCTAGTAAAAGTCTATGTTTATTTGCCCAGATGTCTACTAAATATTCTGACCACATTGATTTAGTAAGCATCAAATCCAATTTCACATTTCTTGTACATTAGATTATAACTGTCACAATTCATAAATCTAGCACAATTAACCATGAATGTTCAGTTATGAAATGGATGTTGGCTACCACTTTGGTTATCAAAGTGATATGGACTGCTTATTTTTCTGGTGTACCACTAAGATATTCATTTTGATGGACCGTTAGACCACCAAGGCTTAACAAACTGTTTTCAGCACTGTCAGTATTGTAGTAGGAGAAGGTTTTTACTTAAACATTCTAAATACTGATTAAAGATAGCTGCAATATATAGGACTATATAATTGTGAAAAAGAAATGAACAATCTTTAATACACAAGTTTGAAGTTTAGCGGTCTGGGTTGGGGTTGGGGTCAAAGGACACATTTCCCAAAAAAGTGTGTTTGCAATAAGGGGGGGGGACTGAGATTCGCTTTTTCATCTTAAATGAGTTGAATATTCATAATTCAGTTTATTTATGAATATTTGTAAATGAATTGTGAATATTCATAAATCAATTATGAATATTTGTAAATGAATTATGAATATTCAAAATTGAATTATGAATATTCAGAAATGAATTATAAGTATTCAAAATTCATTTACGAATATTCATAAATATGTATAAATTATAAATATTTGTAATTCATTTTCAAATATTCATAATTCATTTTTGAATATCCATAATTCATTTTTGAATATTCATTATTCATTTACAAATATTCATAATTCATTTTTGAATATTCATGATTCATTTTTGAATTTTTATAATTAACATTGAACTGTGAAAATCCAAAAAGAAATTATGAATATTCAAAAATGAATTAGGAATATTCATTAATGAATTAAGGATATTTGTAATTCATTTATGAATATTCATAATTAATCATGAATATTGAATTTTGAATATTTTATAATCAATTATGAATATTAGATGCTTTTTTGACATAATTTGCTGCTTAATAAGTACAACTTTTAAATCTAGCCTTAATTTGGGTGTCCATGAAGCAAGAAGATCTCGGTAGTGTAATGGTTAGCACTGCCGCTCGCCACCCAGGAGATCCCGGTTCAAGTCCCCATGCCTCCACTATTTTTTACCATTTTTGAACCAGGGAAGTTCCAGCTTCTACTAGAAAGTACCAGCTAGCTTGGATATACCCAAAGCTGCGATTTCCTTGCCCTGTAAGCGCAGCTTTCTACTAGAAAGTACCAGCTAGCTTGGATATACCGGAAGCTGCGATTTCCTTGCTCAGTTAGCGCAGCTTTTCATAGCTTATTCCGTCCGAATTACCGTGTGACCTAGTTGAAGCTTCTTTAAGTTTGTCCAAGCAAATATTGAAGAAAATCACAACTTTTCTGTACAAGCTTAAGCCGGTAGAAGGTGCAATAAGTCAAGCTTGTCCAAGCTACAAATGGTAGGGGTGGTCAACACATGTGTTACCTCTATTCAGATCTTGTTTTTGAAGTTAATGGTCAACCCGTTACCCTCCTTCAATACCTTATACTACTGGGCCTAAACACCATTACATCATTATGGCAATGGTTGAGTTTAGTTACTTTTATCTAAGGTTGGTTTTTATAAAATAATCAAAAGGGTCCTAAGGCTGCAGTGACTTTCCCTCAGGGACTTAGCGAGGACCCGTCCTACCTGTCTTTTGGACAGGTAGTTTCCTAAAAACCTCCTGTTTGGACAGACAAAAATTTCTATGATTATTTTTCAGTTTTGACTTTTGGGGTGTAATAACCAAATATTTTCCTAACAAACCATCTCCAAGGACATAGCTGAAGTGTAAATTGCCCTTTTTGACACACTAGGCTATTAAATGTAGCTGGTGTAAGGATTTGAAGTAGATAAGTAGCTAAATCTGGACGGGCAGATCTTTTGAAATTGCTGTCTTGGACAGGCATTTTTGAAATCCTGGCTTTCCCTAGTTCTAACAAAGATAGATTGGAATGATTGGCCTAGCCATCACTTTTGGGACCAGGGAATCCTTTCCTACTTTGATAGCTCAACACACCTAGGATTATAGCCAATCAGAAGTCATTGAGAATTTGAGATTGAAGTCACTCAGCTTCATGATTGTGAAAAGTGTTATAAGTCATGTTTGAATACGTAAGTAAATTAATTAAATGTTTATCTTGATGCAACCTGTCATGGTAGATCTTGATCTCTTTTTAACACAGCTGCTGAGCTCTGTGGAAACAATTACAGATTAACCCATCCATGACATTAGCAGCTACCTTACTGCTAATGTCAGCTGCCAAGATAAGCTATTAATAGACTAAAATGACTGCTCCCAGTGCCTCCATTTTGTGTGTGTTACAATGTGTTTAAACAGCAATATACTTTTTGTATGAAAGTTGCTAGGGGTGGGAACTTGGATTTAAGTAGAGAATACCCTGAGAAACTATTTGCACCTGTATCATTCATGGTGGAATTGTCCTTTAAATACAATATGCTGCTTTTGTTTGTTCCATCTCCTGTTGCCTGTATCCTAGCAACTTTGTTTACACCTGTTCTGTATGAAAAGCAGCACTTAAGGGCTGGCGTTTGCTTTGAGTGTTTCTGTTCTGGTGATTGGTGCCTATTTACTCAAACCCAGGCTCAGTTACATACACAGAGAGACAGAGACAGAGCTGTGCAATAATCATTAACCTTTTCACGGACATGTGTACTGTTTGCTTCAACCAGGAATCCTTTTATTAGGCAAAGTTTTGTTAGCTACTTATATCATATGTTAGTTTGCCAAACCTAAAATGTGTGTGAATTCTAAAGAAAATCAGCAAGTGTAAGTTTCCTCACTGAAGTGGGGCATCATGGTAGTTTATTGAAAGTGTGATAGTCTGTTGCAGTTGCAGTTAACAATTATTTGTAAATGGTTTGCAATTCATGTGTAAGAAATAAGAGTAGGTATATGGATTTGGCCCATCTTGCACTTAATAGTTTAACTCTTTTATGCCAGTGGTGGCAATTAAAAGCCTTACTATTTGAGTCTTGTCTTCCAGAAAGGGGCATCTTTGACAAAACCATTGAAGGAGAAATGTTTATCAGAACATATGTAACAAATATCCTTTCAAAGTTCTGAATTTTCTTTTGCTTAGTCCTTAGGGTATTTAGAAAAGTTTCCTAAATCCAGATGTCTTTTTTATTAACTCGTGATCCTGAATGTGTTATATCCTGGTGCGTGACACTAGCTCCTCCAGAGGCTGGGCCACTAGTTGCACAATACTCACAGCTTCACATAAGAGACACGTATAAAAAAGCTGGAGTTTTACATATATTAGCACTGAAGGGGGAGGAAGTGTGTTACATAAGTGTTCAGAGGAGCAAGAGGGATAGAACAGACTTAAAGTGACTTTACACACATGGAAGTAAAATTATGCATAGAAGTGTGCGAATGACAATTAATAATTCTTAAATAATAGCCAAGGGACACATATTTCATTCATGTTTACAATCAACAGATTGTAAATCAGGAACTTAACAAAACTTCGCTTAGCAGAGTTTACACAAGTTGTTTACCACAGGAAGGTTGTGTGAGCACTTCGGTGGATACAAAACTATAAACTGAATACCTTTACCATTACCTTTAGCTCCATTGCAGAGGAAGCATGGAACAGGAGGGAATCATTTACTGATGTATTGCTCAATATTTGGAGGATTTAAATGGGCAAGACAACATCTAACCTTGTGGAATTGACATTTGTTTCTCACTTGTCTCCCTCAAATGACAGAAAATGTGCATTCAACCCTGATTCCCTGGTGATATTAATGTTTTAGTGTATTCAACCTATGATAGATCAGTACAATGAATACTACTTCATTTCACCCAGTGCAAAGCACTACAATGGATGAGCTGTCTGTGTTTAATAGTACCGATAGCCAGACTTTGTGGACCAACGGAACTTCTGGGTTCGATGAGAACAAATCTGTAAGTCTTCATCAAATAGTGTTTGTAGGCATCGAAGGCATTCTCGCATTCCTGATATGTTTCGGTAACGCTCTAGTCATGATTGCATTTGGGAAATGCGAACAATTGCGCACAACTACCAACTATTTCATCCTGCACCTTTCAGTCGCAGATTTCAGTGTTGGTTTCTTCATGCCAATGCACATGGCTATGTACCTGTATCCGGAGATGCTGGCAAATATTCATGTCTGCATTTTCCGGTACACGACGCTCCTGGTGACCATGTCTGCGTCCAATTTATGCTTACTGGCCATAACGTATGACCGCCACACGGCCATATTCCACCCGCTCCATTATGAACAGATAATGACCAAAACTAGAATCAACCTTATCCTGTGTGGCGTTTGGGTGGTCCCTCTTGTTTTGGCACTTCTCATCCCGATGCTTTGGCACAATCCGTTCGATGAGGACGACAACGTTTGCGACTATACGAGTGTTCTAAAGGAGGAATATCTGGCCTACATGTCGGTGCCGTGTTTCCTGATCACGAGCGGGATCATTGTATTCATGTACGCCCGCATTTTTCACCTGGCGTTGAAGATCTCCAAGGAGATGAAACTTATCGCCACAAATCCCACTGAGAGCAGCAGTAAGTTCAGCCAGGAGATGAAGCTGACCAAGACAGGCTCCATCGTTCTCGGCACGTTCTTCCTCTGCTGGCTGCCCTTCTTCATCATAACATCAATTCAGCTCTATGCAAATTTGGAAGAAAGTGGTCTCTTTAAGAACATGCGCAGCTCGTCCACTTTTTTGGCAATCCTGAATTCGGCCTTCAATCCTCTGATTTATGCACTGCGGATGAAGATGTTCCGAAATGAGTTCAAGAAAATTCTTTGCATTAAAGTGAATCCTGTGCATCCAACTGGTATTTCCAATTGAGGTAATTTCACGTTCTGCACATCCACAATACTGTAAGTAATAAAGGTTGCCTAAGGAATGAATTTTTTGACATTAGGGTTCAGGTTGACCGGCTGGTTTCGAATCCACTTGTGTTTGGTCATCTAAGTTTAAACATATTCCTAAATATACTTTATCTTTTTGAAGGCACCTAAATTATCAGGCTGTTTTGGCCTGCTCCAAGTCTAAGCGGGTTAAAGAACCTCTTTTTTGTTTGTTTCTTTTGTTCTCTCTTCAGCATGAGAACAACTTATTTTCCTTTAACCCATTAACACTCAGAGGAGCCAAAAGAGGCCTGACGATTTTGGAAATATTTAACTTACAAATACATTTTCTTGAAAACATTTGAAGGAGAAATGCTGATTACAAGTCAAACAAGAGCTCTCCTTCAAATATTTTGTGAATTTTTGCTTTATTCAAAAGATATTTTCAAAAGTATGAGAGTAGCAGACCACACTTTCTAGAGAAACTCTAAGGCCCAATTTCACTAAGCGGGTCTATGTAGACCGGGGTTAAGTGCTGAGGACTGGTCTTGAAGTTACCACACTTAGACTCGTCCTTCGTAGACCAGTGGTCTTTCAGAATCCGGTTTCGCTAAGAAGTAACTTGTATGGTTTTAGGAGTACGGGCCTAAGTGCAGTTAGACCAGTCCAACTTCTGCGGTTCACCGCACTTGGCTATTTTTGTAACAGGCAGCCTTTGTCTGGCTTTGAAACAAAAGACTAAAGCAAGCACACGTGAACTTTGCTTCATCCAACCTAGAAATTATATGATTCTAAATTATAGAATTTCTATAAGGTAAACTTATATATTGGCAATTATTACTGATGAAAGCAAGCATACTTGAAAATTGATTTTTTCTTTCTGTTTTGATAAAGAGAAAACCCAAGTTCTGTATAATTTGATGCATCTTAATATGAGAAGTTAGATACCAAATGGAAGAAAATCTTAAAGAAAATTCATCAGGATATATTATAGGATATTTCATATTTCAATCTCATAAACTAGAAACTATTAGATGACATTATATATCATAGAAAACATTTTCCAGATAGTAAAATATCAAGAGTAATCTGAGAAGTATGAAATATTATTAACTTCTCAGTTTAATTATTTGAACAGATAAATGACAAAATACTGCTTTGTAATGGATGGTTTGTAGTCAAAATATATTCATTTATATACTCATTTACATTTATGTATTTGGGGTAGTTAACAGGCAAGTGATTCCCTCAATCTACCTTTTTACAACCTTTCAGCCTTACATAGTCTTTATTCCATGCATCTTGAAATTGCTGCGATTTGCCATAGAGCTAATAGAATAATGGATAAAGACTGCAAAATACTTGTCGCAAAATATAACATAATCACATAAACTGATAATATTTTCATATATGTAAAAAGACAACCTATTACCAGTCTCCTGCCAAAATACATAATTCTTTTGAAATAAAGATTAATAGTGAATTGAAAATTTTTATATCTAGTAGTTCTGTCATTTCACCTACATTTACTTGATATCTATTCATTAATAAAATAGCATCAATCTTTACTTAAAATGAATTAAACCCTTCCTGGTCTAAGTGTGGCCAAAAAGACATGAACCACTAGCTGCTATATACAGAATTGTCAGAAATATTCAGTTATCTATTTTTCACCAACAGCCATTCAAACAGCTCGAAATCATTTAGAACATATATCCTCTCTGTAACATAATCTTTTTCTGACTTAAAAACCATTCCCTTACTAAATATATCCTTTTTAAGAGAAAAAATGCTTAACTAAACCACCCCCTACCCTAGTCTAGTTGTGACCACACTTGCTACTACACTTAGACTCGTCCTCCAACTTAAACCACCTTAGCGAAATCGGAAAAGTTAGTACCCTACTTAGTACCGTACTTGTGGGCAGACTTAGACCAGTGGTTTAAACCTCCTTAGCGAAACCGGACTAAAGTTAGTACCCTACTTAGTACCCTACTTAGTACCCTACTTGAGCTTGGGTCTCCGTAGTACCAGGTTTAAACCTGCTTAGTGAAATTGGGCCCTAGTGTGAATGGGTTAAACAACACTATTAGAGTTCAATTGAGAATAGACATGTGTAGGTACTTCCCTGCTGAGCGAGAGGCTGGTTTTACCCTTTCACTGCTTGTTGCTAATTTGGTCAACATGAAACAATGACAAAAAGCTGAGAAATGACTGAAACTAGGGCAAATGGGTACTCAACTGAGTAACTCAGCGAGAGCTATCCAATGAATATCAACATCACAGTGTCTAGATGGTTTTCATAATCTTATGTGTACATTGGTTGAAATTAACCTCAGCAGTAGAAGGGTTAACCCATTAATGCTCACAGCGGCCAAAACCAGCCAGACAATTTTGGTGAAATCTTTCAAGCAAAAGCATATTTAGGAAAATATTTGAAGGAGAAATATTTATCAGAACAATACAAACAACCCTCCATCAAATATTTTGTGAAATAATTCTTAACTACAAAGTTATTCCCAAAAGTATCTTAGATCCAGACGACAATTGTTGGAGGAACTCTTAAGCATTAATGGGTTAATGGAGCCACAAGTGCTAATTGGATAGGTAGATAGAGTTCCACCAATGAGGAACAATCAGGCAACTCTAGCACCAGGACATCCTGTTTCATGACGCTCTCTGAGAAAAACCAGGAAGTTAGACAAAGTCAACAAATCAACACTTCTACTGAATTCTTTGGAGATATGTTTCAATTTCCTGTTATTGCACCTATATTCAATATAACACTTAATGGGAGGATATGTTTCAACATGTTTCTCTCTCGTTTAAACGTGATCACAAGTTAGTATTGCTCTATATAACTACGATGCTGTTGACAATAGAGCTAACCTAATGGTAGAAGGATATTGACAAGCACCCTCCCTACCTTCCATAGGAGAACATGGCAGCAAGGGATTTTCTCTTCAGAAATGTTTATCTAATGGAATAGGGTGGACAGGTGAAAGCATTTCATTTGATAGCTCCTTGGAATGAAATTATTTTAAGGAAATAATTTAGAAATCAAACAAGGAACTGGGAATTATATGATAGAACATATTGTGTCCTTATTGACTGGTTTTTTTTTCAAATATTGTCCATATTATACATTTATCTAAAGAATAATCACCAAAATAGTCAGGCTTTTAAGGACATGCACTGTTTGAAATAGTTGGTCAAGATGCCATTATAAGGCAAAGTGCAATATTCCTCTTCTAGGCTCAAGAATATATACTAGAGAGTTACCAGCAGGGATTTGATACTTTGCCCGATCTCCCTGCTTTACACACACGTACTCCAAACGCACTCATCTCAAACAGATCTGTTGTCAAGGCATATCCATCATACTAGGTGCTTCTGTCATAGAGGGATAAACGCACTCATCTCAAACATATCTGTTGTCAAGGCATATCCGTCATACTAGGTGATTCTGTCATAGAGGGATAAACGCACTCATCTCAAACATATCTCTGGTCAAGGCATATCCGTCATACTAGGTGCTTCTGTCATAGAGGGATGATGAAATATAGGTCGAGAGTTATAGATTGCTGTAAGTGCTTTAGGAGTGCTATGCTTTATTGCTATTCTACACATTCATGTACAGCACTTAGTTACGGCAGGCACCAACATAAGCCCACTTGCCCCGGCAAGCAAATTTTTGTAAAAAGGGCTTCCGGGCAAGTACATATCAGTTTACACTTGCACGAATAGGCAAGCTGATTTTTTTAACACTACACATTTTTGTAGAAAATGGCATAACTACCCAGAAATATATACAAACAATGCATGTGACAAGATTAAAGGAAGATGGGTTTAAATCATTAAATCCAAGGTAGATAATAAATGCCATTCTAGCATATGCTATTACTTATTTGGGGCTAGCCAAAAATTATGTCAGCCAAGTAAAACTCATTAACAACTTGCCCAGCATGGTAAGTTAGTTCTGAAACTTATGATGGTGCCTATACTGGTTGCACCACACTATTATAGATGGCGTACCACCACTGGGATTGGAAGGTTCAGATTTGCAGAAACATGAGCCGTGCCGACAGGGTCTTAGCCGATATTTGGAAACAGGGTGTCCAAATAGACTTTTGCGTGTCCAAAGTGTGGTACAAAATACATACTACTAATAAGATAGACCCTATACCTATAGATTTTGCTTTTTAGGCCAGATACTGCTTTGTGTGTCTTATAAAAGTGACACTACAGCTTCTACATCTTCTATCTTCTAAAAAAAGTCATCTTCAGCAAATTCTGACATAAACTTTTGGGTGTCCAAACTGGCCAAAAACAGTGTTCTGTGTGTCCAAATGACATGCTGGACGCATTGCGGCTAAGCCCCTGACTGTGCCGATAACGAGTATAATCAGAGTCTGTGTGTGCGGTCACTGCTTTAAAGAGGACCTGTGTAGGTGTTCTAACAATGGAGTGAAATAAGCCTAGTCATAAATCTTTGGCGTACTGCAGGAAATTGCTGATGGCTTGCTTTTGTACCGTCATATCCTTTAGTTATTGGCACTAGCTGCGTGATGTCAAGCTCTTTATATAGTAATTAGGATGGACTCTCGACACCATATCTGATGTCAAGTCATAAATCAGTATTTTTAGTGCTAGTGGAATAATGTATGATTTATGTTATGTAATAAGTGGCCTATGGCTGTAATGTTTTTTCTCTTTTATACAACTATATGCTCTACATTCCTCAGAAAAGTACTACCCTCATAGTCATAGCAGGCACTCAAGTACTCCACCATTAGTTGCTTTATGTAATAGTGGAATGGTATAATATCCAAAATGTGGGACCTATGTTAAATAACAAGTGGCCTGTGGGTAATTTGTATTCTTCTTTATTAAACTCTGTACAAATACATTTATTGTTGTTATTATTATTATCATTATTATTATTATTATTACCATTATTATTATTATCATTATTATTATTATTTTTATCATTATCATCATTATTATTAAATTATAAGTAGTAGTAGTAGTAGTAGTAAAGGTATTCGGTTTATAGTCTTGTATCCACCGAAGTGCTCACACGACCTTCCTCCCTTAGCAGGCACTGTACACATGGAAACCATTTCAGTCCCCTGGGGGATATTCCAGAGCAACTGGGAGCATATAGCGTACACACTCTAAGCACTGCCTTATTTATGCTAGGTACCCATTTTGCAGCTGGGTAGACTGAAGCAATATGGAATAAACTGTCTTGCCCAAGGACAGACCAAAGTGCCCCGGCCGGGAATTGAACCAGCGACCCTCTGATTACTAATCCGACACCTAACCAACTGAGCTACTTTGTCGTAGTAGTAGAAGCAGTAGTAGTAGTAGTAGTAGTAGTAGTAGTAGTAGTAGTAGTAGTAGTAGTAGTAGTAGTAGAAGAGGAAGACGATTTATCATTAGTAGTAGTTAGTAGAATGATTATCAGTATTGTTTACATGTACTTATAAATGTTTGTTTTTTCATTTCAGGTGAAGATTTGCGGTTAAGTGAATCAGGAAGTGACAGTGATTGAGGGCACATAAGAATCTAGGAATGTGGCTGTTCGGATACATAACCAGAAGCCGTGGCTGGGACTTACCCAGTACACATTGCACAGGCTTGGTGCTGCTCTGATCATGACTGATGGACATTGAAAATCGCAAATGTGAGCAAATTATATTGGAAGTGAAAATTACTTGATTGAACCCTGGACCTTCAGGCATAATATGAGTGCAGGATGAAAACAATACAAAACTCATCCCAGTGCTGAAAACTAACATGTCTGTGGACTGAGAACTGCTCCTTTGTGATATTGTCCCAGATAAAAAACTTAAGGCATTTTTTTAGAGTGAAAATAATTCCATTCATCCAAGTAATGGAAAGAGAAACTTGTCTCTGTATTGAAAAGCATTCATATGTATATGCCATCCCCCTAATTTTAGAATCATAAGCGATTTTCTAGATTGAGGACGTTTGCCATGCCCATGACAATATCTCTGTCACAGAAATACAAGCAAGCTCCTGTAAAGTATGGTTAACCAATTTACACTCAGAGCGGCCAAAAGAGGCCTGACGATTTTGGAAATATTTCCTTCACAAAAGCATTTTTTGGAAAATATTTGAAAGAGATAATGTTGATCAGAAGACAAACAACAAATCTCCTTCAAATATTTTGTGAAATTTCGCTTCATTCCCAAGTTATTTTCAAAAGTATGAAAGTAGCAGACGGTATTTCGAGAGGAACTCTTGAGTGTGAATGGGTTAACATAACATACTTTTCAAGTTGGAAACACAAAGAATTTTTTATCATTCTGACACTGTGCTTGTGTAAGAAACACAATCAATCATGTTACGTGTGTGACAAAAGTTAGTACTCTCAAGACCACTCTGTGGAAGACACATGAATACGTATCTGTAATAAAACTGCGAGCTGAGATGGCATCATTGTAACACTAGAGAGATATGTGCATTCCTCTCTAGATTTTGTAAGCTATGCCATGACAATTTGTTGTGTCAATAACATAACTATTCTTATGAAGGGAGACAAAGACTAGTTTTGTTTAGCAGCACTTGATATTCTGAGTTTGGATCCAGAAAAGTAGTTCCAGTTTCATATTGAAGATAACCAGGTGGTTTGCCAACACAAGGAAACTTTAACCCATCAGTTGCTTGTTTTTTCCAAAAACTTTTTTATACATCTATTTGATGAAAGCCTTTTTGGGGAAAATTGTTAAGGGATAAATTTTAATGATAACTGACAAAAATATTTTATAAGTCATCAAAATGAACATGTTCAAAGAGGTAAGAAATCTTTTTATCATCGTTATTTCGAAATGCTTCAGTTAATTCTGTGCTTTTTCTAAAGTTGTAAGACCAGAGCATGTATGGGCAGCTAAATTGCATTTTGTTTGTTAAAATTTGTGATTGAAGAAAATATGGAATGGGGAAATCTGCCAAATTTTTCAGTGACTACTATTTCAGGCAGACTTTAATATTACTGAGGTGTCAATTGATTGTCAGAGCTGGTGTTAGCCACTGATTTATAGTGAAATAAAAAGAATGAACTTCAGTGTACACGTTTGTCATTTGAGGTTATGCCTATAAATTTTAACCAGCATGTATATGAACTAAAATGTTAGCCTTCGTCTTTGATAAAAGATTGACAAATAAAACATGTGAAAATATTAAGGTTTTTTTCTGATACTACTGAGTACTCAAACAAGTATAGTACCGATTATGTAATACTACAACTGTAACTTAACGAAATGCATGATAGATTCGTTCCAGCAAAAGTCTTCAATAAGGCCCAATCTTGATGGTAACATACTGATGAAAATAAGCTGTAAATGGGACATGGAGTATAATTTTGAAAAGATTTTGGAAGCATGTCGTTGGTAGTGTTTAAATTAATAGTTCCCCTTTTATCCAAATGAAGCTGCAGTCAAAGAGGTCTCTTTGAATTATTCAGGTCTGATTTATTGCACTGAGAGTGAGTGAGAAAAGGGTATATTTTTCCAGCTGTGCACAACTGTTTTGATGAAATCAGGTAATAAGGTTTTATCAATATTTTATTGGGTATTCCCAGACTGACTTTGTTCATGTGTTCAAAATGGATTTGCCTTAATTGAGGTGAGCCTTGCTCTAGCTTTCAGCATTCTGCTGAACCAATTTATGCCTGTAATTCTCCGTGAAAAGGACTGTTGGAATATTTGGTACTTTCGAAGATGACTTAGGAAAGAATAAATTTACAAATCATTTGTGAGAGGATTTATTAGTGCAGTTCTTCAAATTTTGGGCCCTACAGGCATGAATAGGTTAACCCTTTAATGCTTAAGGCTTCATTCGGAAATTGTCGTCTTGAGCGATGACACTTTTGACAATAACTTCTGAATTGGGAATTATTTTACAAAATATTTGAAGGAGAGTTGTTGGTAATGTTCTGATCAACATTTCTCCTTCAAATATTTTGCCTATTGTGCTAAAACCTGAAAGATTTCTTCAAAATTGTCAGGCTGGTTTTGGCCGCTGTGAGCATTAATGGGTTAAGGTCTAAAGATGGTGCTGTGAGAGACGGCAATGCAGGAGAGCCTCTGCCTCATTTGCATATTTAATGTTTAGGCCTGGTCTATTATTCTTACAAGGGAGAGTGGGAACGGATCATCATTGGCGTTGTCAGGGAGACTGTGTCATCCAATGCCTGGAAACCTGCATATATGCGTTTGTGGTAATATAAACTATGAATGCATCATGCTTGTGTGATGCATATATGCATTTGTGGTAACATATACTTAATGCACCATGTGCGCATGATGCATATATGTATGTGTGGGACATAATCAAATTCAGTCAAAAGAAGACCCAGGCTATTTAAAGGACCCCCAGGCTCAATAGCTTGGAAGTTAGGCAATTGGCTGCCAGAATGAACGTTTATTTTGATATGTCGCTTGACTATGGTGTACCAAAATTTTATAAGATTGATAAACATGATTTTGGCCAGTGATCCCGGTAACAATTTGGCATGAGATGATTGTGGGGAAAATAATGATTTGGACTCACAAGGGTTAGGGCCATCTATTGCCATATGGCAGAACCTTTCATTCTAGCATTTGTTGTTTTGGTTTTTGGTGTGTTTTTAATTCCCAAGACCATAAATAGTATTGAGAATATCTTCTTTATATTTGATATGTCTTAAATAAACTTTTCAACCTCATGAATATAAGAGAGTGGTTTAAACTTTTGCAATCTGATTTATTATCATTGTTACTATCTTGATGTACATCTGGTATTGGATCTATGAATAAAATGTTTTTCAATCTTAAAAAGAAATAATTTTTTTTTGCAAATTAAGATATACAAATCATACCTTACAGTCATCTTAATGACTGAATATAGAGGCCGATTCTAGAACAATGTCATTGCAATATTGCCCCATGGGAAAAAAGCTTTGATTTAATTCTTGCTGTGTAGGAAAGGTTGACCCTAGTTGTCAATTTCCTCGCCCAAGTCTCTACTTTCCCTACCATTTCTGCCACAGGTTGCTGTTCCACTCTCATTCATTGCTTTTGAATCCTGGAATCCTTATTTTCAATGCCCAGGATGATCAGGACAGCTATTGTGTTTGCGCCTATAGAAGATGTCTAGTATTTCAAAGGATATTTACTCCTTTCTAGACACATTTCTAGTCCAAGCAAAGTAACTAGACCCTACCTCTTTAGAGTGGATCCCTGCTGTTGTACTAGGATAGGCCTAGTACCATGGGTCACCCATAGATGGCACTGAACTATCTGGATTTCCCATGCCGTGTCCAGGGCTACAGACACAGTCCTCTGGCCTCCCTCATGTGAGATAAATGTTAACAAAATAGACCACACCCTTCTTGGTAAGATTGAATATTCTAGACCATGTCTAACTCTGTACAGCTGAATCCTTTTCCTTCCCCTCTAGACCAGTTCCTCCAAGTCTCACTAGGTTTCAGATGAACGTCTCTCCCTCATATTTTCCAAATAAATGTTTCGATCTGAAATGTGTCACTGACATACTTAACTTGTATACTATCCCTTTCATGCATGGAGATATTTGTACCAGTGTTGTCTGGACCTATGATAAGTTGGAAAACAACTAAGGGATCACGCATGAATTCACAAAATATTCCAAAGAGAGTTGTGGGTATAGTTCTGTGAAAAGCTTCTTCAAATTTCATTCAAAAACGGCCCTGGTCCCTAAGATATGACCAAGATAGTCATGACGTCTTT
This sequence comes from Maea johnstoni, assembly GCA_963942565.1. NCBI lineage: Eukaryota > Metazoa > Annelida > Polychaeta > Spionida > Magelonidae > Maea > Maea johnstoni. The sequence goes on from OZ012696.1 coordinate 37,129,562, forward strand.
GAGCACTACAGGCATGAATGGGTACTGTTCTGCAAGCATTATGATGTCGGTCATACATGTGTGTACCTTGCCTTTAAGATAGTTACATGGTGCTTGAACCTGTTCATGCCCCAAAAACCCACGACTATAAAGGTGATATCTCTTTGACAAAATAACATTAAAAAAATATTTGAATGAGAATTGTTCACTAAAACTATAAGTATTTTGATTCTCGTTTATTTTGAAAGTGTTCTCAAGTCCTAACAGAATATTTCAAATGAAATAGAATGGTTGGCTTGACTGGTGCCCTCTCTCTATTAGATATTGGAACGTTGATTCCTGAGAGGCCCTCTATTGATAAAGTCATAAACTAGAGCGTCGATTACCTACGAGTCGTATAAGCTACAGGGTGTTGGGTCTTTGATAAAATTTGATGGTGCTGACCAAAAGTCGCGAAGAGTGAATGTTGTATATGAAATGAATAAAAAAAATAAAAATATCTTTTGGTGGTGTGTTTTTGTTGAGGAAGGTTTATTAAAGCCAATATTTTAGAAAGGTTTCATTTTGGTTTAATGATACAGAACTTTAACTCATGATCGGTGGGATGGAAGTTAAGGACCCTTTAATTGACTTTTAAATCATCCTGGGTCAATATATAATATTCTTGAAATACGCCTTCAAGTGTGGAATCATTCTATGCTGAAATTCATTACCAACTGCATGGTAAAATTTCATGCCTCAAATTTTATTTGTGATCAATCCTTTTATCTGTTATATGTAAAGACCCAAACCCTCTCTTTCACATCACAGGAGCATATGGAAAAGGAGTATGTGGAATTCCAAACTTGACCAAAATCTTTTTTTTTTTAATATTCAAATAGTTTGTGTTCAGTTACCTTGTTATTTCCTTAACCCATTCACTCTCGAAATATCGTCTGCTACTTTCATACTTTTGATAATAACTTGGGAATGAAGCCAAATTTCACAAAATATTTGAAGGAGATTTATTGTTTGTCTTCTGATCGACATTTCTCATTCAAATGTCTCCAAAAAAATGCTTTTGTAAGGGAAATATTTCCAAAATTGTCAGGCCTCTTTTGGCCGCTATGAGTGTAAATGGGTTAAGTACCACAGCATCCTGGAGACAGTTTCACGTGGAGCTCAAAGCATGTACGGGCTGACCCATTCACCTCTCAAGTGCACAAGTCATGCACAGGGTCTTAGCCAGGATTTAGAAACTTGGTGCCTAAAATTAGCAATTGTTAAATTTTGGGGCGTCCAGATTTTTAAGGGGGGCAACAATATACTCAAATTTAAGCCATAACCATGTATAAATTTATCAAAATAAGGCATGATATCCTTATACATTGTCATGGGAATTATATGGAGATGCAAATATTCAATTTATATGCTTGAGATTGACGTTTGAAGAAATTCCTCCCAAAAGAATTTGGGTGTCCTGAGGGGTGCTTTTTAAGGGTTTGGGTGTCCAAAAAGGCACCCAGATGCCCTGCTGGCTAAGACCATGCTCATGCGACAACGCTGAGTATAACTCATAAAACAGAGCAATATTTGAACCATTTTTGTGTGTCAGACCCTCTCTACGTTTTGGATGTAAATGGGTTACCTAATTGAAGAAATTATGGAACCAAAGCTACAGCACCCAAAAATATTCTTGATGGTACAATGTGGTATCACAAGACTCGTAAATCTAACTTGTTATTCTGAAAAGTTTGATTCTTTCATGTTGAGAGTTATTGATGAGTTTGTCTTGATGCTGTGGTACATTGCTTTTGAAAAAGATAAACATTTGCAAGAATATCTGAAGGAGAGTTGTTCGTTGGTATCTATAATCAACATTTCTCCTTCAAACATCTTCCCGGTATGCATTCTCTAGAAAGATATCACCAAAGACTTCGGACATGTTTGGGAGGCTGCAGGCTTAAAGGGTTGGGCTGAGATGTAATGAAGTGTATTTTTGGATTTATCTACTGGTTTTGTATTTATTTGTTCATGAAAGAATATCATTAAAACTGATTTTGGAAGTTTATACAGTCTTATGTTTTGATTATTATTCAAAGAATATCAGTTTTCTTTTTAATTGTTTTTATTTCATGATATTCATGTACAGCTTCGTGTATATGGAGGGATAAATATCACATGTACAATATATACAGCAGTTTTATACAAGGCATACTTCTAATATTGATTGGTGTCAGTTGTACACTTCCACTGGGATCTGAGCGTACACATGGTCTGTTTCATACAGCAATACCTTGATAATAAAGCAATACCTGTGAGAAAAACTCACTGAAACTTGTCATATTTTTTGGGTTCAACAATGCCTCTTTGAATATTCCTCTACAGTTGTCCGACCATGTGTGCACTCAAATGGGAATAGGATATGTAAATAATCCAGGGTGCTCTGCCAAATTAAGGTATAAACTCGCTCAAATCTAAATATTTCTAAAATGCCACGGAAACACATCATTTAATTGTGTTTGCTTTAGAAATTTAGCCTCAATATTGCTGGATTAGTTTTTCTATACATGAGACAGGATGACAATTTTTACTGAAGGTCAGAGCTAGAGGCTTATTTCCTTAATAATCCCCTATATAAAAGACTTCAGATTTTTCTCAGGACTTAACGCCTGTATGCTGAAAGGGTTGATTTATTGACTATATACTTGCATTATCCTATCTTTCTCAGGTAAATCAAAAGCCCAGGAAAATCAAGACTTACAATCAGCATATGCTAAGTTTAAGCCACCACATTCTACGCTGAAGTTAGTAGTTACAGTTTGAATTATTTCATTCATTCATTACATAACTCCCACTATTATATTGAAGATGTGATATGTAAGACTGTCACAGTGCTATAAAAGCAAGGACTCCATAATGTAAAACAACAAATTTGTTTTCTTTCACCCTTTACAGAAATGAATTGAAAAAATGAACTGAAAATAGGGAACATGATTGTTATATTTCCTAGGTGCAATCTCAAAATAGATGATTGCTTTTGAAATTTTGTTGTGTTTTTTTTTCTATACTGTGCTTGATATACTTAATTTATCAATTCATTTAATGAACTGATTAAGTCAATCACCATTTCAGTAGTAGTACGCCATCTGTGAAAATAAGACTCAAAAGAGTTCAAAATAATGTAGTTCATGATTTCTTCAGAGCATATTTTCTGATTTTACATCTCACTCATCACCAGAGCACTATTGCAACTGGACACAGTTAGTTCGTGAAGTTTAGTTAGATGGAATATAAAGGACGAGTATGAACATTTTTTCAAACAATTCATAGGATATCAAAATATTTGCCAATGTGTCCGACACCAGTGTTCTTGATATGTATCGCACACACATATCACAATAATTGTTTTGTGCGCCAGGTGGCGCCACCTAGTCTCATATCAGCTCGATCCACTCTATCCGTCAGGTGCTCAATGGTCTCTTTCTGTCGGTCCTGTTCTTTATTGATGTCTATGGCCATGGCTTTCATCTCGGCGATGGTGCTGATGATTTCCTGCGCCTCGGCCTCGGAGACGGCTTGCTGGGAGTCGTCCATCAACAGCTGCTGCTGAGGAGGAGGCGGAGTCTCGACGCCTGACGGGGACGAGATCAGGTGATCAACAGAGCCCTCGGATACACCTAGAGAGAGAGAGAGAGAGATGAGGAAAGGACTTATATTGAATACAATACTCAAGGTCACCAGGTGTCTGGGTGTCATTTGTACACCCCTAACCCTTGAAGACACTTCAGGACATCCAAATATTTTGGTCAGGAATTTCAAAATTTTCCTTGCAAATAATTCAAAATTTGAACTTTAATGTAAGTGCTAGAACATAACTTTAAAAGAATATATGTTTTTGCAGGGAATCATTGAAATTAAATTTCTAAGCTGGAGCATTAGCTTTCAGCGACAAAAACTTGAGCAGCCAGGTTTGCATGCATTAAGCTCTTGTTTACAAGCACAGACAAGATGGCATTGATGTTGTGTATATTGTTGACCACTTTTCCTGACATAGTCATCAATAAATGAAGTAGGGAGCAAGAAAGCACACAAATAAAATTTCAAAAACGAGGTACCACAATTGTAGCATTGCACCTAGTACTAATCAGCATGCACACAAAGACACATACACACACCTACACACACACACACATATATATATATATATATATATATATATATATATATATATATATATATATATATATATATATATATATATACATATACATACATATATATATGTATATATATATATATATATATATATATATATATATATATATATATATATATATATATAGATATATGTATATATATATATATATATATATATATAGATAGATAGATATATTTATATATATATATATATATATATATATATATATATATATATATATATATATATATATATATATATATATACATATATATATATGTATATATATATGTAAAATATAAAGGTAAAACATAGACATATATATGTATATTTTCTATTTAGCTAAATCGAACCAGTTTCAGTCAATCGCCATTTCAGACAAGGTAGAAGACCTTACCTATGTTTTTCAAAGGTCTCGTCTTTTCTACAAACTCAGGTGGGTCATCATACTGTATCTTTGTTCTGTACTTTGAGTCAACCAGCTTGATAACATCTAGGAGCTGTGTGGAAATGATACTGTAACTTATATCAGGCTCACCCAGCATATACCTACAATCATACAGAATATTGAAATTTCAATAAACATTTATGTATAGAGCATTTTATAGTGCAGGAAAGACAAATTATCATATTCATTCTATTGATTTAGCACATATCAAGACTTCGGACAAGGCAGGAAACCACTAAAAGTTCATTAGATTATTAGAACTTGATTACTGGTCATCTCTCTCGCCAACCCCACGGGTGTCAAACTCACTGAGATCAGAATGACGAAACCTAGGCGTGGTTGTGAAGTCAGGGGCATTTCACGGTAAGCCGCAGGGTGTGAACGGGACAATTTGCAGAAGAAAACACTGGATAGTTTTTTAACAACTTATTTGAAACCATTCATTTTCACTCCATATGAACCATTCCACCTATTACTTTCTATACCTACTTCAATTTTTAAAATCCGTTCTCAAAATAAAGAGTTATGTTTAAAAAAAGACAGGGTGCGAACGGGACACCTCTGCGACATGAGATTTAAAATAATTTGCTAACTTTAGAATATCTGCTCTAGCTGTTACAAACATTACACCTGTATAAGTAGCATGACTAGATCACCAAAATACTTGTGCACCCCTTGATTATCTTTGTATTCCGGAAACATTCTTTATGAAAGAGAAATTTTGATATTAATCATGAGAAGTCAGTTGCGAATGGGACGGGTGCAAAACGAGACACTTTTGTCGCATGAAGAAAAACGAGTCTTTTTACCAAGAAATCACCCGCCGTTCAGTCAGATGGATTTTGGACGGACAGAGTGTTTCCTGAAAAACACCCTTACAGACAGGCTAAAATTTGAATTTTTATAACACATTTTTAATATGAATTCTTTTGAACTATCAACCATATTTCTCTTGCTAATAAACTATCTTCTAAGACATGGATAAAGTGTAAATTACCCTTATTGACCCAATGGACTATTACATGTAGTTGGTAATCTTGGTATAAGATTAGGGCATGGAGCTATGGCAATACCTGGGCTTGGAAAAAACACTATGTTCAGTGAGAAGCTGTTTCTGTGGCTTTAAAGTGGTTACGGTTCACGGCACCAAATTCCAGCTCAGCAACCATTAAAAAACATGATTTCTGTGTCATTTTTACAGAGTTGTAAGATAAATTGTTATCACTCAAACCGGCTATTATAGCCATTATGATACGCCACTGAGCATTGGTGCAGATTTATAGCCTCGCCAAGGGTGTTTGTTGCAAAGCTTCGGCCATGACGGCCTCAGCTTTGGCAACAAACACCTACATCTCAGCTATAAATCTGCACCAATGCTCAGCGGCAAATCTTAATCCCTATAATCGAGTAGCCGAGTAGCTTAGACGGCACAAGCAGAACCGCAGAAGTATTGTGATTGTTGTTTCAGATAGAAATTTTAAAATCCTGGCTTAGACACTGGAAGTCACTCAATAATGGCAGGGGTCCATATACATAAGCGTTTAAAAGAGTATTCCTTTATAAGTCATTAGTAGTTGAACTCCAATAGATCATTGATCAGTTAAACGTGTGTACTGATCGTAAAAGGCACACACGATGCAATCAGGAATGTCTGGCAAGATGAGTTATAAAATATCAAATCTTATAGCGCCGCATATGGTCTGACAACTTCCAACCATGGATACAACTTTGAATAATACATATATTTTTAAACTATTTCATAATAATTTTAAAAATCCAACAGGAACAACAACTATCAAGCTATATGCACCTCTCTATGTGTCAGTCCTTGAATATGCTTCAGGTGCAGTGGGGTTAAAAAAAATAACTTTTGATTGTGCAATAAAACTATCAATTAGAAACTTTATCCTCTTGTATCCTTCAGATGTGAATGGGTTAAAAATAATTTTCGATTGGTGTTGATAAAATGGTTTCCCAAGAAAATTGCTGTATTACTTGTAATTCAATATGACTATATTTGTAAAGTATTTACATATTGGATTTCATCCATGCTCTGCAATATTTGTACTGATTTTTGACTTGTGACAGGAAGGAAAATAAAAATGATTTAAAAATAAAAAAGAAAATTGCTGTTGGCAGAACACTGATTGTCCCCCTGCAGGCTGCTTCTGCTTCCTGCGCTCCACTTACCGTATGAAGATCATCTCCCATGGCGTGGGAACCTTTATACATGATATGTCTCTGGGGTTGAAGTGGTGCACCACGTTCCACACACTGTCCTGAATGGTGGCGCCCTCTGGTGAGATCCTCAGCCGGCCCTGGTACTGCTTATGAGCTCCTGCACCGAGTCTCTGGTACACCATGGGCACCTCGATCACCACAGGAATGTTCCCGCCTGCTACCTCAAACGGCTCCACGTCCCCCGCGGACGACGACGTACTCCACTTCCCCACCCACGACTCCAGGCCTGTCAGGAGATTCTCTGCCACATCTAAATCATTGTGTAAATCATACATCACCGATGTTGCGTGATCCAACTGCTCCCCCTGGTGGTATAAAAGAGTACCAGTCTCTTTCAGCGTCACAGAGGAATTTTGCGCGATGCCTAGCAGTTCCTGACCAATACGAGTCTGATTCCTTGGATCGACACCAGTTTTTGGAACACTAGGTATGAGTCGTTCCCGCCAAAAATGTTGAATGGTGTTGAAGGCAGACTCTCTGCTTGGTAATGCAGAGAACCAGTGGCTCTCACTTCCTACTGTTATTGTCAAAGCACTGTAAACAAAACTTGTTGTGGTCTTTTTCACGTCAGTGATCTGCTCATACTTGATGATGAGGACTGCTGAGTCGTCTAGTGTACTCTGTATTGTCTGTGAGTCGCTGGAGGATGAGGAGGAGCCGTGATCAGACTCATTGAAGACTATGAACCTAGGGTTGATACACAACTGTCCATAAATCCAGCGCTTCCTCAGGTTCTTGTAATACTGGACCTTCCATGATCTTATCGCTAAAACTGGATCACAGTCCATCATGTGTTCTGAAAGAAAGAATAAATATTTTTAACTATATAGTATTTGAGTTAATTTGGTGGCCAAAAAGTCATTTAAATTATTTTTGGAAACAAACCTCTCAAGATTACTGAGCACCATTTTTCTCTTTTTTCATTTTCAAGACAGGGATAAGTAAGTGAAAAAATCTATTATTCTAACTGGGTCAAAAATGTGTTACATGAGTTAAGAAAAAAGTATTTCCACTCATTTTGGGAAAGTCAATATTCTAAGATGATCCCTACCATCTACAATTATGCATACAAAAAGTTCATAAAACACATCTTCTAAAGATTAAAAAAGAAGTGTTGAATGTAGTTATGTAGATGCATGCATACTGTGTCTTTCCCTTCAAGACATGTAGATTTGAAAAGTTAGCACCCCTGAGGAAACTACTGTATTCCGTGCAAGTTATCAGCAAGGCAAAATGAATATTTTACCTATTTTGGGGGCTAGCTGGTGGTAATCAAAATGGCAGACTTTACTGGAGATTTCATCACCAAGAGATTTTGTAACTAAGCGACAAGTGACTTAGTAACCATGCAATTTTGTTATATTAATTACAATTTCGTCACCATGGGGAATTTACTTTGAACCACATGTGTTTAAACATGTGGTTACAAAAATGTGGGCAAGGAACTTATTTTTATATCATTCCTAAGAGATCATTATACCAGATATCTTCCCCGGTAAACAAACCACTGCATTTTGAAATTATCAGAAATCAGGCTCATGACATGATCATGAATGGGATTTCAGATGAGTTCAAAATGGCATTGGTTAGCTTACCAGAGGTGATGATTGGTGTGTGTTTCATGCATTTTTTACGAAGATTGGGAGTCAGGAGGGCTGAAAAAAACTTTAGGGTAGGGATTTTTTGAATAAAAACTTGTTAGGGTAGGGTTACAGGATACAAACAACTTTTTTTTTAGGCCTAAGTACCTTGCTCACAATTTGGAAGCGTGGTTCTTAGTTTACACTTCTAACAGTATAACTACACATTTTAATTTGATGTCAGCTGGATTAAGAGCCTTAAAATTAAGTCTGAACTATTTTTCATAGTTTCAAAGGGAGGTGTTCTAGTCAGGATGACTGATTGCAAAATACCTGATGGCATAAGTCTTGGGCTCCTGATATTTCATTTTGGCGCCTAGATTTTTCTTTGCTAGGTGCTCAAGTCTCCGAGTCAATATATTATATATATACATTTATCCTCACAGTCAGGATAATAGCTAGGATAATGGCTAGCGCACTACACGAAACGCAAGCGAGCATTAAAAGTAACGTGTGTATAGGTAAAACCTGAGAGTAGCAGACAGGGAGTGGGCACTGTGCATGCATCATCAAATTTCGCTGCCTCCCACTGCTGGCTACCTGCTGACCTCATCTCCTTGGCAACCTTTCTGACCTAGATAGAGGCAGCGAAAAGAGACAAGGCTCTGGATTGCCAACTCCCTGTCCATTACTCTCAGCCTCTTTCTAAAGAGGCGACACCGCGTAACCCAAGGCGTAGATGGCTTAGGTGCTAGCATGATTGCCGTGCCTATGTTGTTGCGGATCAAGGTTATGTATTTCTCTGGTAAACCTGAGAGGAACTATATAGTCTATCTGACTTGAGTTTGTCAAGAGAAGCTTCGCGTTCGCTTCCTGGCCATGTACCAGCATTATATTATGGCTTGCGTGTACCTCAAAGTGAAATGTATGGCTAGCCATATAACTGATAAGCTGTATAGTGTATTGCAAGTGGAATGTTGGACAATGGTTTGATTACCTTCTCTGGGAAATCATTGAGAGCAGTTATAGCGAGCGCGCCAGCGCTGCTGCACGAAGTGCAGCTAGCGCAAGCGAGCATTCATGTAACGTGTGTGTGTACGTATATAGATACAATGTATATATCCAATCTGTATATGTACCAGAAAAGTTTTGAGGTGCCAACAATGAGGTCCCACGCGCGTAAACGGAAGTACCTTTTTGGTACATCCGGTGACGCATGCGTGATTTTCAGGGAAGTCTGGGAAATGGACATCACCTTTTGCTTTAAGAGCACATTTTGCCGCCAGATCTGTTCATGTTTTGAGCATTGCTTTGTCACGTAATAAGCATGGACTGTTCCCTTTAAATTGTATCCAAATAGCGTTTTGACCAGCAACACGCGAAACTACGCAACAAAGTAACAAATGCTCACGCGACGTCGGGGAAAGCTGACACGGTGGTCACGGTGGACTGTATGTTCACAGTAGAAATTCGTTTATAATACTCGCCTTTCCGTGGGTCAATTCTATTGCGGATTGGTTCATTAGAATTGCAAAACTCACCCCTACTTGTCGTTTAATTCTCTCAAAATTTGGTTGCGAAATGAAGATTTTGCTCAAGGTTGGAATCGTAATATTTATTCTATTATTTTTCGCCCAATCTAGATGGCTTTCCGTGGGTTTATTTTAATGCAGTTTAGATGGTTGTTATCGCCACAATTTCTTCTACATGCCTTTCGATTTGCATATAAATCTGTTGCGAAATGACGATTTTGTGAAAGGTTGAAATGTGGATTTTGCAACAGGGTGAAATCGTAATATTCATGCTATTATGTTTCGGTCAATCTAGGTGCCTTTCCGTGAATCTATTTTAATGTGGTTTAGATGGTTGGAATTGCCACAATTTCTTTTACATGCCTTCTAATTCGCTTACAAATCTGTTGCGAAATGATGATTTTGTGAAAGGTTGAAATGTATATTTTGCGACAGGGTGAAATCGTAATATTCATGCTACTATGTTTCGGTCAATCTAGGTGCCTTTCCGTGAATCTATTTTAATGTGGTTTAGATGGTTGGAATTGCACCAATTTCTTTTACATGCCTTCTAATTCGCTTACAAATCTGTTGCGAAATGATGATTTTGTGAAAGGTTGAAATGTATATGTTGCGGCAGGTTGAGATCGTAATATTCATGCTATTATTCTTTTGGGTCAAGTCAATCTAGATGCATTTCCGTGGGTCTATTTTAACGCGGTTTAGATGGTTGGAATTTCCACATTTTTTTCTACATGTCTTTCAATTCGCTTACAAATCAGTTGCGAAATATTCACGATGAAAGATAATTTCTCACTTTCTGTGGGTCAATTTTAATGCGATTTAAAACGTTAGAACCGCCCTAATTCATTCTACATGCCATGTAATTTGCTTTTAAATCTCTCTCGAAATGAAGATTCTGCGAAAGATTGAAATCTTAATAAATTTTATGCCATCTTTACATTGCAAACGGTAAAAGTTACCCCACTTTTGGACTACATGTTCACGGTAAAAATAAATTACTCGCCCTTCCTTGGGTCAACTTTAATGCGATCTAAAATATTAAAACTTCACAATTTATTCTACTTGCCTTTTACTACTCTTACAAACCTATTACAAAATGGCAATTTTGCGACAGGTTGAAATCGTCATATTTTTATGCCATTAATCTTCGGTCAATTTATGCTATATTTTGGTCAGAACAATATAAATTCCATCATCCGAAGCTTCGCGCTCGCTTCCTGGCCGTGCCAGCATCATATTAAGCATGATTACAGTGTACATAATTTAACTAACCTTAAATCCAGCTGTCTATACTGTTTGGGGATCCTCTACTTTGTGTGTAAATTAGCAAGATAATGAATTATGATGCGCAGACTTCATGAGTCATTTCTTGTTGACTCAGGATATGACTCTTGATGGTAAAGTGTCATAGTTTGAATACTATGATTTACTCAATATAATTGGATATATAACATAGTGAACACAAGCTCAGGATCGCCATAAACAGTGCCATCAGCTAACTTACACATAAAAAGTTTGATTCCTAAAGTACACGAATCTTTGATTTACCAGAATGACCTCCAAATGATTTTAAAGTCTCTTGTCATCATGACCAGCTGGTTGTTTTTAATTCCCATTCCAAAACATAAATAAGGAAGTGACGTCATTCTTAAACTCGCGCACGCGCATTACGTCAGAGACTTATTTCGTCGTTCTTTCGTTCTTTGACTCAGTGCGCTAATAAATATGGTGTATATTCTACCGTAAGAAGTTGGAAGAGTGTAAAATCAACTTTTATTAGTGAAAGTAACTACATATTGACATGAAAGTTGAGTTTTCGAGACGTACCGTATCTTGACAAGAATAAAAACAGAGTTGTGGCTGTGGCGAGAGTCGGTCCTATTGGCCATAATTCCTTATTATCGCTCAACAATTTCACCCATTCACTTCTGTCATAATGGATGAACTTGAGAAGCTGGAATACTTGTCTCTTGTGTCCAAAGTATGTACAGAACTCGAGAACCATTTAGGGTTGAATGACAAAGATCTAGGTGAGTGATCATTATTGTACATGAATGGACTCTAATCCTCCTAAAGAGCTTGTATCTTGGGAAGAGAACCGAAGACCATGCCTGGCTTGGTTTCAAGTAGAGAACATGTTATGGATGTTTAATATGATGCTGGCATGGCCAGGAAGCGAGCGAAGCTTTGGATTATTTCATTTTTTTTTTTACTTCTGACCAAAATAAAGCATTGATTGACCTAGAATTAATCGCATACAAAACATTACGATTTTAAACTGTCTTAAAATTTATATTTCGCAACTGATTTTGACGAGAATTCAATGGCCAGTACAATGAATTCTGGCGGTTCTATCGATCTAAACCGCATTAAAATTGACCCACAGACAGGCGAGAAATTAAGTTTTAAGTTGGATATAGTAGCGGCCACGGCGTGGTATGACCAGGAAGCGAGCCGAGAATTGAGCCACGGACAGGCGAGAAATTCAGTTTTAACGTGGATATACATGTAGTAGCGGCCACTTTCATTCATATTTCGCAACTGATTTTGACGAGAATTCAATGGCCAGTAGAATGAATTATGGCGGTTCTATCGATCTAAACCGCAATGGTCAGTAGAATGAATTCAGGCTGTTCTAAACTGCATTATAATTGAATTGCATTCATATTTCGCAACTGATTTTGACGAGAATTCAGTGGCCAGTAGAATGAATTCTGGCGGTTCTATCGATCTAAACCGCAATGGTCAGTAGAATGAATTCAGGCGGTTCTAAACTGCATTCGAATTGAGCCACGGACGGGCGAGAAATTAAGTTTTAACGTGGATATACATGTAGAAGCGGCCACTTTCATTCACGCACGTGCATTCATGCATTTCATCCAATGGGATGAAATGTAAGTGTTTGGTATTGTTGTACTGCACATTACGTCATTGTCGACCAATGAAATCGGTCGTTACTTAACGCCTAAAGAAATCCTCCAGAAAGGAAGTCGTCCGCACGTTGAGTGATATTGTTGTCCCGCACGTTGGACGATATTGTTGTCCCGCACGTGGGACGGTGACAACTTTCTCGGTCCGTGTATGTATTTCTTATAGTGATAGTGACGTCATATACACTCATATACACACACGCGCAATTGAGGGATTGCGAGGCTTCGCGAAAGGCCTACGGCCTTTCGAGCTTCGCTCGCTAATATATGTATTGTCTAATATGTATTGTCTACAATCCTCATCTTTCAAAATTTAACGATTTCACTGTTATCCTCCAAATATTCAAATGGCGGCACCTTTCAGAGGTCCTTTTTCTTGAATTTGCCTCCACTTTGATTTATTTTAATCTTTTGTTCAGGCTCATTGCTGTAATGTTTGCTTTGCAAAGATATATAGTCTGCATATATCTGCTTCTGGACAGCACTAATTCATATCAACTTGTTGTTTTGTTTCTTAGCTGAATTCATCATTCACTTAGCGGAGAAGAACGACACATATGCGGCGTTCAAGAAAGCTTTGGATGAAAATGGAGCAGAATTCGCAGTAAGTTATTTACGCCTATTTTTATTTGTAAAGTTTGTATGAATTTTGATATTATGGGAGGAATTGCAAGGGTTTTCAACTGTCTGACATGACAGGCCTGACTGATGGCTCCTGGTCAGGTTTGAGTGAGGGACATGCCTAATATACAAAATGTATCTTTAGTTTCAGATTGTCAGCCTTACCAGGGATCTATGTAAGATCTCTTAACACATCTGATCACTACTAGATTAATTAAAGACGGGATTGAATTTCATGAGTAGAAGCACAAGGACATTTTAGGTTACATTATAATGACCCTATTTAGGAAAGGAGTGAACTCCAAAGAAACTTTTTAAACATATTTCAGGGCTCGACGGTCCCCAGGAGGACCAGGTAGGCTGGCGGGGCTACCTGAACTCAAAATCAGGTAGTCCCGCCACCATTTTAGGTAGCCCAGCCACATTTTCACTACCATTTGTAGTGTTTTAGTGGGGAACTTCCCCAGGATTCAAGTAGTCCAGCGGGACTACCTGAATCCAATTTAGGTAGCCCGACGGGGCCTTTTTTGGAATTTAGATCCCCCGGGAGATGGGACTATGCTATTTGTCGAGCACTGTATTTCTTCAGGGTGTAGACTTTTCAAATCTGTGTTTTTACAAGATTCTGAATGAAACATTGTGTTATAAGTTATCCAAAAAATGGAAATGATTTGGTCCTACCTACCCTTCTTTTTTCCAGAGGTCCTTAAACAAATCTTTATTACTATAAAATCTATCAAAATTCACCTTCCATAATCAAAACTTGATTTATCTTTGCAGGAATCTTTGGTGGCTAACTTATTGCGACTTATACAGAAGATGCACCCAAAGCAGAAAAAGAAGCAAGCCAAAATTGCCAAGAAAGAAAACTTGCCAAAAGATGACAAGGAGATGAAGAAACATCTTTTTCCAGGTCTCTCTAAACCAGATGATCCTAAAATCAGAGTATGTGCATCTTAATTTAATCTATTATTTAACACCCAGTGTGCGCATCGGACTCCACTAACACCCTATAAAACATCAAGAAACTTACCATGGGACACTACAACAGTTTAAGATAAAACTGCAAATATACGGCTTTGATTTGGAATGCTAAAATTTTTGCTTTATACAGCCCTGCTAAAGGGTATATGTGCTACTTTAAATTTGTGCATTTAAGCACTCTAACTAACTCATATATTAGCAGGATATTTATTTTAAGGATGATAGTATGGCGCTATCATGGGGAGCATGAAAATAGTGAAAATCAAATGCCTGTAAAAATACCAGTTTTACTGCCCCCAAATACCCAGAAAGTATCAGTAACACACATTATTTTCCAAACACACATGATTACTGAAATAAATATTGATATTATTATTACATTTATTTAACCTATTATGATAATCCATATGATGTATATAACATATTTATATCACTTATGTTTAGCCTATTACAATCAACTTATTGTTTGCCTTTGTTGTGTTTGTGCAGATGATGTTAGATCAGGAGTTGGTAGGAGACGATGACAAGAAGGTTGCTGACAGTATGATGGATGAATTGGAAGCTCTACTGGGTCCTAAGACAGAGGGGGAACCAGTAAACAGGTGAGAAATACTAAGATTTTATAACATCATCTTCACAGTTTCTACAACATACTGTGCTGCAAATTAACCAACTTTATGTTTTTGTATTTTTCCAAGAATTCCTTATTCAGAAAAGCCAATATTGGAGGTTGATATTCTATTAAATGACAGGAATGATACATCCAACTTTCATTATACTGAACTGACTCCACTCGGAAAGGTTTGGCAGAATAAACCACTCTGATTAATTTCCTATTGTACAGTATTTCTCAAAATAAATTTAAAATTAGAAATTTGAATTTCTAAACAATATCTTAGAGAGCTTTAAAGTATTTTTTGTCATATTCATGAACAAATAATGTTTAAAAATAATAATAATACTGGGTTGTTTTACTTTGATTTCTGTTATTGTATATGTAGAGAAACTGATACTAAAAAGAAAGAAAGAGAAAGAAGCAGGAGTCGAGATAGAGATGAGGGCAGGCGAGAGAAGGATCGACATAAAGACAGACAAAGAGAGAAAAAAAGGTAAGGAAATATAGTACAACCTGGTCAGGATAGACCTCCAATGGTATGACCTAAAAGTATCAGGGTCTTAGCCAGGATTTTTAAAAAAGCAATTTCAAAATTTCTGCCTGGCAAGATTTAGCTACTAATCTACTTCAATTCCTTGCACTAGCTACATTTAAAAGTCTATTGTGTCACAAAGGGCAATTTGCACTTCAGCTATGTCCTAGGATATGGTTTTGTAGTAGAATATTTGGTTATTACCCCCAAAATTGAAAATTCTTTGAATTTATAAATTTTTGCCTGTCCAAAAAAGGAACTTTTTGGAAATTAGCCGTCCAAAAGTTAGGCAGGACGTGATATGGCTAAGTCCCTTCCCTGTATAAAGGGAAAGGTATAATGTATTTTTTCTCTGGGTAAATTCTGGACCTGTCTTTATCAAAGATGGCCTCATTGAACAGATGGTCTCAAGATGGTTTGAAGTATTTAATTCAAACAGATTATAATATTTTTTGACAAATATTGTTACAAATAATTGTTTTTTATTTTTACATGGTTTGTTTACTTTGAAACAGATAAATCTTAGTGAAGCTTTCAATCTTTAATCCATGGCTTGTGTTTTCCTAGCAGCTTTGACAAAATACTCAAATTACCAAACCTTATCAGGGTACAACAGTACCCGGCCAACCCAGGTAGTCAGGCGGGGCAAGTTGGACCCAAGATCAGATAGTCCCGCCAGGCTTTCAGATAGTCCCGCCAGGCTTTCAGATTGCCCCACCAATTTGATAATATCTGCCTGTTTTGCTTTGTATTTCTTGTATTTGTACCTCCACATTTTTATTTGAATTTCAATTGTATGTTTTTTGCCTTGAAATGAATCTTCTGTATTGACTTTTTGCATCAGCAATGTGGCAACTTGACAATCAGAATATGGAGGCTGTAATTCAACACCTTAATTTGCTGTTCAGCCGATGATTTGTGGAATAAAACATAAAAATCTAAAGAATAAAATTACATATAGGGCGATTGAGGAGGTTTGAAGTGTTTAAGATATTAATGTTTTTTTGGAATTCCTTATTATCTCAAAATGTGTTCCTTGCTGATCTCCCTTTTCCTTCATGACTTCCAAAGACAAGTTCACCCATCGAAATAGATAAAGGATATGATTAAGATACTTATAGTTACACATCAAGAAATCACAGGGGATTTTTAATTCATAGGAAATCAAACTCTGAATGTTCTCTGCCAAATCTTAGTTTTACACAGGTCAAATATTATAAAATTCATATAGCGATAACAAAACATTTTCCGGAAGATCAAGAACAGTAGTTTCAGGTGATGTTTTTTATTTCTGAATTTTTTGCAATATTTTGCTTTATGATAGTGAAGTGATAACATATCTCTGAAGTGGTATGATGAAGAATCTTGTGTCTCTGTTGCATATTACCAGGTAGAGCTTGGGCAGCAAAAGTATATTTCTTATGAGCCATTTGTTATTATTAACATATCTTTTATTTTGGGGGGCACACATGAATGTTTTCACTTTATAAATGAGCTCATGATGTAAGACCCGGAAGTTAGAAGTGCCACTGAGCGGAGTCTCGGTGACAAGTGCTTCGTTCATATCTCTGAGTGGTAAGCACTTGACCTGTGAAGCCATGCCTAATAATAGATAGTCAGCTCGGGCAAGTTGAAGGACACTTCAGATAGTCCGACATGCTGATTTTTGGTGATTAGATAGTCATGACTATCGGACTATCTACTGTGTTGCTCCCTGCTTATGATTTCAAATTCTATCTTGAAGAAATAGATCGCGATCACGGTCACGTGACAGGACAAAAGATAAGGAGAGAAAACACAGGCGGAGATCCCGCAGTCGATCACGAGACAGAAACCGACATGGATCCAGAAGTAGATCACAGGAGAGGGACAGCAGACGTCAGCGGTCGCGGAGTAGGAGCCGTGACCGGGAGCGAGATAGGAGAGGCGCAGATCGCGATCACAGCAGAGGTGGAGGCAGAGAGGGAGGGCGAGAAGAGAAGTACGACAAGGGACCTCCCCTAGAGCCTGTCGTGGCTGAGGTGAGAATACATACTCCACATCTTGCTGGGCTGTGTAGTAGTTTATAAATCAGAATCCGCCATCATGCTCAAGTGAAAATCAGGCTGAATATCAGCCTGGCTTAGACAATAATTGATCCAATGTTTCTTAATAATAGATAAGTCAGAATTTCAGGAATTTAAAGTCTCCCAGTATCATTGAAATAAAAACATGAGATCAAGATGACTGTTTGTAAAATTCCCAATAGGTGTCAGTACCTTTTCTCAACAGCTGAACCCTCCAAGCTATAATTAGGATCACACATAACATAAGACTCCAAAATTAGAAAATGACTTAAACATGACCAAAGCATTTAATCATTGAAATCAATATCACAATTATTAACAGGCACAGCTATGCAAATCTTGATTGGCCTTATCTGATCCTGGACAAATATGAACAGAAACTGGCTTTAATTGTCAATTTTGAAGTAGAAGTGTCAGTCCTCATATTTGTATGTATGATCATATGGTACATCCAGCCAGATTTTGACTTGTTTATTTTTCCAATCACCATAGATCTACAATGGCAAAGTGACAAGTATTATGCAGTTTGGCTGCTTTGTTCAGTTGGAAGGATTGAAGAAAAGATGGGAAGGACTGGTCCACATCTCACAGGTATGCACACTGAATTTGTGGGATAACTTATTCATATCCTCTTTTTCATATTTTCAATTCTATCATACATAAGGTTTCATACCCTGCCATAATTTGTCTAATTATTCAGCCATGGTATTAATAAAAAATCTTGAGTTTGAGATTTTGAGTGGCGGCGGTTTATAAGAAAAATGTCCACCGGTAGCAATCGCTCACTTGCTGGTTCTTAAAGAAATAGTCTCAAAATAAAGATTTGTGAACAATGTTAAGGACAAGCTATTGCCAATAAAAAGTGGTGACCAGTTTATGAGGAAAAATGTTTCACTACCAGTCATTACACGATTGCTGGATCTTCAAGAAATTGCCTGAAAAAATCAAGTTTTGCCACAGTTAGCATGTATCATCCAACATCTTTCTTAGTATTGAGCAAATAGCTGGTCTAAATATGATAGATGAATATTGTTTTTTAGCAGGTGTTGACATTTTCACTAAATTTTTTGAACAAATAAGATTTACATCATATTTTACCTTGAAATTATGCATTGTATTATTTTAGCTACGGAGAGAAGGAAGAGTTATCAATGTGTCAGATGTGGTGCAAAGAGGTCAAAAGGTCAAGGTCAAAGTATTATCTTTCACAGGAAACAAGACAAGCCTTTCTATGAAGGTATGTGATATCATAGATCATAGTACAGGGCTCAAAATTAGCTGGATCCCGAGGCCTAGGGCTCCCTTGAATTCTCCTGTGGCTCCCTCAAATTTCTTCAGAGTGCCCAAAGATGAAGTGGTTTCTATACATTACACCTTTAAGTGGCATTTGAAGGTGCAATTGGGCCGCGTGGATAAAACACTTAATTTTGAACCCAGTAGTATATGGGGCTCAACAGAGCATTTAGATAGATAGTCAGGTACAACGAAGGACATACAAAACATTTACTTGACAGAAGTCACAAACACTTCCTCATTACTTTTCAACTTTGAAAATAAGATATACTTCTTTAATTTAATATGGCAGAATGAAGTATATCATTGCAAAAATACATACAAAAGTATGTTTTTCTCTTTGAAAAATGCTTTCTTGCTGGGTGGAGTTTATAAGAAGTTCACAGGAAAACATTCTTTTTATTTATGATCGTGATCTGCTACTGCTGTTGTTTCTCCACTTGTTTGAATATAAGATATCAGATATCAGGGCTCGACATTGTTATTCTTTAAAAAAATCAGCCATCCCCCGTTAGGTCGGTCAGAACTGATAAATATGTAGTTCTAAGGCCAGTAGCAGTATATAGCTATATCCTTTTGGTGGAATAACCTGAAATCCTGGCGAGACTATCTGATCTTGGGTCCAACTTGCCCCCGTCTGACTACCTGGGTTGGCCAGGTACTGCCGAGCCCAGAATATATCTTTGGAGTGTTATCCACCCTCATGAATCTCTTATTTATTTCTTACTTGCAACATTTCACCCAGTCATGCCTATAGTAGGTTGAAATCTTCTCGACTATTTTTGGGATATCTGGTTGCTAAAACATATTTCTAGGAAATCTTTCAAGGAGAAATAATGTTGATTAGAACTGGACTTACAACTCTCCTTCAAATATTTTGTCAATTCTTGATCTATATCAAAGTTGTTTTCCAAAGTATCATGGATGTAATTGACACTTCAAATATGCCCCAACTATTCCTAGTGTTGGGACGATCATCGATTATAATCGATAATCAATCGTTTACCTCTCTGATTCTGATTAATCGATTACAAAACTGGCAATCGATAATAATCGGAAAAGGTGACACCTAGTGGCAAAATATAGAACTAAATGACAGACATGTTGTCAGCTTTCTTGCTATGAAACTAAGACCCAAAAACACTTCAAAACCAAGTTAAGGTAGGTGCTAATAGCAAGTAATTGTCATAGACTATCACTTATTATTAGGCTCTAGACCTCTAGTACCAAATTACTGCAAAAGTGCGATGAACTGATTATGATCGATAATCGATCGGTTGGCTGTAACTGATTATCGATCATGAAATTGCAACCGATTCCCAACCCTAACTATTCCACAGCCTTGGTACCTTGACCCCTCAGTGTTCAGCACACACTCTTCGAACCCTTTTAAAGTCTACACCAATAAGCAACATGTTCTGTTCCATATTGAGTTCTTTAAAATTTTGCCTTACGCAGCACATTTATTTTTGCTTACAAGTATATTAATCATACATCTTACTTGCATCATCATAATATCAATCTCACAACTTACAACATGTTTGTTTTAGGATTTGGACCATTAGTATACCTCATCTTGATTTCCAACATATTCTGCTATACATTCTATTCTTTGTGTTTCTGTCTTTTGCTGTGAAATTCAATTTTGCTTATAAGTATATCAATCATACATCTTACATTATCAGTTCACCAATCTTATGTCTTACAACATGTTCTATTCTGGACCAGGAGTCTTCCTGAAACCTAATTTGTATTGCTCTGAAGTAATTTTTGTCTGAAAGTGACATGATACTTACATCTTCTAACCTGTTGTTTTCAGGATGTGGACCAGGAGAGCGGGGAGGACCTGAACCCAGGCCGCCTACGGGACAGGATGGGAGGAGAGACGTCGGAGGACACCCAGGCCCGCAACCCTGACCGACCCTCCAGCATGCCATTGGTCACATTACCAGAACTGGACGACAAAGAACGGCGGAAAGTTCAAAGAATCTCATCACCAGAAAAATGGGAACTTAAGCAGATGATTGCAGCAAATGTGATTGATAAATCGGAACTTCCAGACTTTGATGAGGAGACAGGTTTGCTGCCGAAGGATGACGATTCTGATGAAGATGTTGAGATTGAGATGGTGGAGGAAGAACCGCCATTCTTAAAAGGATGTGGTCGGCAAAGTCTTGATCTGAGTCCAGTGAAAATAGTCAAGGTGAGTTATTTTGTTGTGTTTCCTCAAGAGATATATAAGATCTCTGTTACTTTACATAAAGGAGGACTGCAGCATACAAATACCTACTAATGTGATAAGTTTAATACTTAATCTGTCGCTTCCCAAAGCAATGGACTTAAGGAGTGACAAGTTTGTAGTTATGGTCTTTCAACAAAACCATAGTTTAGGAAATAATTTTCTGAAAATTAAATTTGAGCTCATCCAAAGGTTCTCATTTACTGAATTTCATATCCCTGATAGTCCTGAATCTGTTAGTCATAAAATAAAGGTTCTGTGTGTAAGATTAAGTTCAAACTGTTTCACGTCTGTTTTCAGAACCCTGACGGTTCTCTGAGTCAGTCGGCCATGATGCAGAGCGCCCTCCAGAAGGAGAGGCGGGAACTGAAGCAGCAGCAGCGCGAGGCCGAGATGGACTCCATACCCACAGGACTCAACAAGAACTGGATCGACCCCATGCCAGAAGGTAGGAGTTGGACCTCTCACCATGAAATACACCTAGCAAGATACCTTAGTAAAAATTGTTAGAAATATGCATCTTTTAAGGTTGAAATATCATTAAGATTTGAGAGTCATTTCTCGACAGATTATGATTGAAAACCATCCATTCATGTTCAGAGGCACCCTTGATAAAAGTTCCTATGCTTTGATGTTAATGAGAAAAATGTTAAATCTCAAAGTATCACTAGGAGAATTGTTGGGTTTGTTCTAATAAACATTACTTCTTCAAACTTTTCCGAAAGATGCTTTCATTAGTAAGCTATTGCCACAAAAGTCAAGGATATTTTGGCAGTTAGGAATGGGTTGAGAACCACAGAAAGTACTGACTTGTAACATAAACCTCTGTGTATTTTTAGAGGATGGTCGTAAGCTGGCGTCTTCAATGAGAGGCATCGGTGTGGCTCAGCCGGATATGCCGGAGTGGAAGAAACACATAACAGGAGGAGCTAAGGCGTCCTACGGCAAGAAAGAGAAGAAATCCATCTTAGAACAGAGAATGAGTCTGCCCATCTACAGACTCAAGAATGAACTCAACAAGGTAAGCTGACAGTCATTCACATCCAGATTCACACAATAGTCCTTACCATGTGCCCAGGTGTTCCAGAGGACCAGGGCCCAGCAGCAGGAATTATCTTAGGTTTAGGGTGGGTAGCGCTTAACTTACCATGTGCCCAGGTGTTCCAGAGGACCAGGGCCCAGCAGCAGGAATTATCTTAGGTTTAGGGTGGGTAGCGCTTAACTTACCATGTGCCCAGGTGTTCCAGAGGACCAGGGCCCAGCAGCAGGAATTATCTTAGGTTTAGGGTGGGTAGCGCTTAACATAACTACTTTCCTGTCCCTTAGAGTTTTGACAGCAAAGTTTAAGGATTTCCTTAATATTTAGGGATTATGTTGGTGATAAGGGTAAACTTATATAAAAAAAAAACATGTCTAGGGGCCTACTTAGGTTACGTTTTGTGAAAAAAATATAAAATAGTTAAGGATTTCCTATTCAAAATTGAGGTTAAATATACCTAAAACGAAATCTTGGCCCTTCAGGAAACCTTCAGAGATTCTTTACCTTATTTTACTACTGTCTAACTGGTATTTTTACAGGCATTTAGATTTCTCTATTTTCACACTCCCCATGATAGCACCAATACGACATCCTTTAAATAAATATCCTGCTTTGTATCTCTGCTTGAATGCGAGATAGTAGCACAAAACTCTCCCACAGAGCTGTGAAGCAAAATTTTTAGCCCTCCAAATTAAAGCCGTTTACAGTATTTGCAACTGGCCCTGCTTAGATTAGCATTCACTAATTAGAACAACTTTTGTATTGTTTAAGTGGTTATGTAGGGGGTAGCTTATTCATTTTTAAAGATTGAAGATTAAGGCTTGTTCATATTTAAGGGTTGAATAGATTTAGAAATAATTCTGAAATATATCTCCAACCTGCTATTGAAATATCAATTAAAAACAGTCTCCTTTTTGTAGAAGTGAATGAAGGATATGACATGCTCAAAGAAATAAGCACTTATAAAGAAGTTTTGGGCAACATTACACTCTGTCACAGTTGAAATTACACTCTGTCACATTGTTATTGGTTTCCATAGGTATTAACCACCTTAAGAATTTTTCTAATAAACTAACATAAAATCCAACCTTGTGTTTACATATCAATAATGTGCTTTTCTTCTCCTCCCCTCCAGGCTATTCATGATAACCAGCTGCTGATCGTAATTGGCGAGACTGGATCGGGAAAAACGACCCAGATGACGCAGTACCTGGCTGAGTCAGGCTACACTGCCAAGGGGAAGATTGGCTGTACGCAGCCTAGGAGAGTGGCCGCTATGTCCGTGGCAAAGCGCGTCTCAGAGGAGTTTGGTTGCCGTCTTGGTCAGGAGGTATGTTACACCACTCCAGGAAATCATATTCTAAAATGGCTGCCACCCATTGCATCATGGGAAAAGATTATTTGGATAAACACATAACTCCTTCAACTAACTCACAGCAAGAGACCTATAGCAACCTGTCGTCATCTTCTAAAATTGCAAAATCTTTCAGATATTGCATAAAAATGTTTACTCATTTGTCACATTCTGTTTAGAAAGCTGTTTTTTCATCAAGTATATTTCTTTTTCTGTTGTCATCAGTTCTAAATGGATATCTGCATCTGGTCACTGAACTCAACCAGTGCCATAACAGCCAGAAGCTTAAATTTGTTTTAATCTTGAAGTGAAATACCATTATGGGCTAGGATAATCCCGATGGTGAATGGAAATGGTTTGTTTTGAAATCCTTGGTAAAAATATATATTTAAGTTGGATTATTGCAATTCTCTGGGAATGCTAAATGTAATGCTGCACTATACATATCATGATGATACCTTATCTCTCAGGTTGGCTACACAATGCGATTTGAAGATTGTACAAGTCCCGATACCAAGATCAAGTACATGACGGAGGGTCTGTTGCTTCGAGAGTGCCTGATTGACGGAGATCTCCTGCAGTATTCAGTCATCATGCTGGACGAGGCTCACGAGAGAACAATACACACAGACGTCCTCTTTGGATTACTCAAGAAGGTAACGATGCATTGGTTGAAAACAAGTTTCATGTTCTCAAGGAAATGATAAGTTCATAACTCCAGGCTTTTTGTCTTTCAAATATGTAAATAAAATTCCATTTCTCAGCAATAGTGACTAGATGAGCATATGTCACTTTGCGCTTCTATGACAAACTTCCATGACATCAAGAAATACACTAAGATAAAACTATGTTTTGTAAATTTTCACCAAATATTATATTTCAAGTCATCAAAAAGTACCCCTTCATGAAGATATTCATTGTTAACTCCTAAAATTCCTTTGTGTTCTTGGCATTCATGAGTTTTATCTTGACTTCAGGCTATCAAGAAACGTCCGGACATGAAGCTGATTGTGACCTCTGCCACACTGGATGCTGTTAAGTTCTCCAGTTATTTCTTCGAGGCGCCTATCTTCACCATCCCTGGTCGAACCTTCCCCGTGGAAGTTCTCTACACTAAGGAGGCAGAAACAGACTACCTCGACGCATCTAT
This sequence comes from Maea johnstoni, assembly GCA_963942565.1. Classification (NCBI taxonomy): domain Eukaryota; kingdom Metazoa; phylum Annelida; class Polychaeta; order Spionida; family Magelonidae; genus Maea; species Maea johnstoni. The sequence goes on from OZ012696.1 coordinate 37,154,349, forward strand.
GATCACTGTTATGCAGATCCACCTCACGGAACCTCCAGGTACCTTCCACTACTTCATGCATCAGCTCTGACTGAAATAACTTCTATTAGTGTCTTAGCCTGCCAGACGTGTGGGCATCATTTGGGCACCAAAACTCTCCATAATCACAAATCAGGAGTCCAGGGACTTAGCCAGGACTCATCCTGCCTGTCTTTTGGAGAGGCAGTTGCCTGAAAACCTCATTTTTGGACAGGCATAAATTTCCATAAAGAATTTGTGACTTATTGGAGGTAATCCAAATACTTTCCTAACAAACCATCTTTTAACACATAGCTGAAGTGTAAGTTGCATTTATTGACTCAATAGGCTATTCAAAGTAGTTAGTATAAGGGATTGAAGTAGATAAATAGCTAAATCTGGACAGGGAAATTTTGAATTGCTGTTTTGGAAATGCATATTTGAAATCCTTGCTAAGATATCACTTTTTTCACATGACATCACACATCAGGACTTTCACAAATTTCTAAAAAAATGTCATAACAAGCAAAGTATTAAATATTTTCAACAGAATGAAATTCTCATGATATTGTACAAGGATATTATGCCTTTTGTAATGAAGTAATTACTTGTTTATGGTTCTTATCTTAATATAGTATGGTGCCAATAGCAGTCCCAAAAGTTTTACTATCGTCAATTGGGGGCCTCAATTTTCTAAAATCTGGCTGACACACTAGCTTTTATTATACTTGCCATTGACAAACACTGATACCAAAAATTGAGTTTAAAAATTCCTACTCAGACTTTGCCTCCAAGGTACAAAAGAGATACTTTATAGTGAAGTTCATGTATACATTGTTTCTTAAGATTTGAGAACTATGTCTAGGCATCTAAGGAGTGGCGTAGATTTTCTTTATATGGCAAATACGAGGCTTGCCTCTATCCCTTAGTCTCATTCTCTGAGAACTGAATACTCCCTGCTCTTATCTTCACCCACCTGTACTTTCTATGATTGTCCCAGGTGATATTCTATCGCTCCCTATGGGCCAGCAGAAGAGACAAATACTCTATCAATGTAGAAAGGGATTGTCTGTTACATTTTTTCTTACAATTCTTTAAATTGCATGGTTGTATTTCAGATGATATTCTTCATGAGCTCATCCTCTCGGTCTGTTATACTCTTTTCTGCTGCGCTTTAGTTTTCTATTATTATCTTCCAGAGGATATCCTAGTGTTCAGAATCAATGTAGCTTGTGAGGTGCTGCATGTACACAAGGAGGCACCGGATTCTCATGCAACCAGCACATTTTTTCCACCTGGCTTTTCTACCTGGCTTTTCTATTGTTCATTATTTTTTATTGTTATTTTCCGGGTGATATTCTGTTATTCTTGATGGGTCAAGTTTGTGAGGTGCTGTAAGAAGGCCCTGGCTCCCGATGTTTCCCAACACATCATTCTACCTGTCTTTTGTTCTTATTGTTCTTAATTTTGCATTGTTGTCTTGCAGGTGATATTCTATTGTTCCTGACGGGTCAGGAGGAGATCGACACGGCTTGCGAGGTGCTGTATGAGCGCATGAAGGCTCTGGGCCCTGACGTTCCTGAACTCATCATCCTGCCTGTCTACTCAGCCCTGCCCAGTGAGATGCAAACCAGGATCTTTGAACCAGCGCCCCCTGGATCCAGAAAGGTACACTAATTGATAAATTCACATTCATCTTTTGTATCTATAGGCAAACAAGAAGTGTGTGTGTGTGTAGCAACTTAACTGTGAGACCGCTAATTGATCATTGTTTTATTGAAGTAAAATAAAAGGATAATTTGATAATCAGCTATTGATCAATGTTTTAAATTGATATCCTTTCTATCATTTAGATCATTCTGGTCCAGATATCATTTTAATTGTTAATTTCAAAAGGATATGTTAATCTAAAATAAGTACAGTAACACTTCATGTGAATTGTAGGAATGTTTTCGAAGAGGAACGTGTGAGTATTCCTATACCCATATTTCTATAACAAATCAAACTTAAAAAGTCTGCTATTGAAGTCTCATTTGTAAAGGGGATTATAGTTCATTATATTTCAATTTTTCTCCGGATTTTAGGTAGTTATAGCTACAAATATTGCTGAGACGTCCCTCACCATTGACGGCATCTTGTATGTGGTGGACCCAGGCTTCGTGAAACAGAAGGTCTACAACTCCAAGACAGGAATGGATCAGCTTATAGTCACACCTATTTCTCAGGTAAGACTTTATACAACTTCCAGTATCAATGATTGTCACACCTTTATCTCTCGTGTATTCTTTATAGAATTATAGACAAATAAATAAAACAAGTGGGAGAAATGGTGATAAACAGTATGTATTTGTAATTAATTACTTGTCTATGTGACTACAAAAAATATTATTAAAAACGATGAGAGAAAACATTTGCAAAAAGACAATGATAGCTTTATCCTTTTTTTTTTCAAAACTGAAAAATATCAGCCTTTGGTTTTGACTGGTTGAAGTTTGATGAAAAAATATTTGTAAAAAAAAGTTAATGCAAATTTACTCGGCATAACTTATTTTTTGTGATAGAAATGCTGTGAACACCTACGAACCTTAATGTTTTCTTATCTTAATCTTTTACGTATACATATGATCTCTTTGCCAAAATAAAGACACGACACTGCTGAGAGGTTGTCTCCTATTTAAACCTTTTTGGGTGATTTTGATTTTGTTTATCTTATATTGATTCAGTTTATGAAAATTTATCATTTGCAAAATGAGATAATATTAAGTAATAAAGGGAATTTCATGTTTCATGATTGCTGTTTCAGGCTCAGGCCAAGCAGCGTTCGGGAAGAGCTGGGCGCACGGGACCGGGCAAGTGTTACCGTCTCTACACAGAGCGCGCTTACCGCGACGAGATGCTGCCCACTGCCGTGCCAGAGATCCAAAGAACAAACCTCACAAGTACTGTACTCTCCCTGAAGGCCATGGGTATCAACGATCTGGTGGCGTTTGATTTCATGGACGCGCCGCCCATGCAGACTCTGATCTCAGCCATGGAGCAGCTGCACGCACTCAGCGCCCTTGACGACGAGGGACTACTCACACGACTAGGCAGGAGAGTAAGTTCTTCATGGGATCTCCATTGATTTATGGAAACTCTCTAATAACAGCTTCATGAATTACTTATTTTAGGCCATAAGAGGGCAGGGCTCGACATTAAGGCTAGCCCTGTAGTCCCGGGCTAGTTATTGAAATTCAGGGCTAGTAGATTCAACCTGTGAGTAGCCCTGAGGGGCTAGATAGAATTAGAATATCAGTGTTTAAAAAGTATGAAACCCTCCGTTGGCTCTGCATACCTGAATGATAATATAACTCAATTTAACACAATACACTGTATTCTTTTCATGCTATTAACATCAACAAAGGTCACTATTTGAAAATATTGTCACTAATATCAGGGCTAGCAAAATATTTCAGGGCTAGTAAAAGTTACAGTAACTAGCCCTGCTGGGCTAATGAAGTTTTTTCTTAATATTGAGCCCTGGAGGGTGTTATTGATAAAACAGCGTCAATCCAATGTTATCTATATATTTGATTTAATTACAGCTCTTCACGATTGCTTATGAATATCATTTCAAAATATTATGAATAATACCACCAGATAAAGAAAAATGTTGAATATATCAGCCCCATTGCGCTGTAATGTATAATCATTTGTTACATAGTACTTATGAGTGTGAGAATTCTCTCGCTCAGTGATTTCTGATGCGGAATGTATTTCCTACTGTATCTAAGATGGCTGCGTTTCCTCTAGTATTTCCTACTGTATCTAAGATGGCTGCGTTTCCTCTAGTATTTCCTACTGTATCTAAGATGGCTGCGTTTCCTCTAGTATTTCCTACTGTATCTAAGATGGCTGCGTTTCCTCTAGTATTTCCTACTGTATCTAAGATGGCTGCGTTTCCTCTAGTATTTCCTACTGTATCTAAGATGGCTGCGTTTCCTCTAGTATTTCCTACTGTATCTAAGATGGCTGCGTTTCCTCTAGTATTTCCTACTGTATCTAAGATGGCTGCGTTTCCTCTAGTATTTCCTACTGTATCTAAGATGGCTGCGTTTCCTCTAGTATTTCCTACTGTATCTAAGATGGCTGCGTTTCCTCTAGTATTTCCTACTGTATCTAAGATGGCTGCGTTTCCTCTAGTATTTCCTACTGTATCTAAGATGGCTGCGTTTCCTCTAGTATTTCCTACTGTATCTAAGATGGCTGCGTTTCCTCTAGTATTTCCTACTGTATCTAAGATGGCTGCGTTTCCTCTAGTATTTCCTACTGTATCTAAGATGGCTGCGTTTCCTCTAGTATTTCCTACTGTATCTAAGATGGCTGCGTTTCCTCTAGTATTTCCTACTGTATCTAAGATGGCTGCGTTTCCTCTAGTATTTCCTACTGTATCTAAGATGGCTGCGTTTCCTCTAGAACCCAAGTTTACCAAGCTCCTGATCATGTCTGTACACTTGGACTGCAAGGATGTAACCAAGGGACTACTTATGAATGCCACAGTCCTCTGTATGATACCTGGTGCTTTATGTACGTACATCTGGCTATATTTCAGATGGCTGAGTTTCCGCTGGAGCCCATGTTGAGTGAGGTGCTGATCATGTCTGTGCACCTTTACAACAGCCATGATACCTTCTGTCTGTATGATACTTTATGTTGTCTGGCTGTATTTCAGATGGCTGAGTTTCCGCTGGAGCCCATGTTGAGTAAGGTGCTGATCATGTCTGTGCACCTTTACAACAGCCATGATACCTTCTGTCGGTATGATGCTTTATGTATGTCTGGCTGTATTTCAGATGGCTGAGTTTCCGCTGGAGCCCATGTTGAGTAAGGTGCTGATCATGTCTGTGCACCTTTACAACAGCCATGATACCTTCTGTCGGTATGATGCTTTATGTACGTATGTCTGGCTGTATTTCAGATGGCTGAGTTTCCGCTGGAGCCCATGTTGAGTAAGGTGCTGATCATGTCTGTGCACCTTTACAACAGCCATGATACCTTCTGTCGGTATGATGCTTTATGTATGTCTGGCTGTATTTCAGATGGCTGAGTTTCCGCTGGAGCCCATGTTGAGTAAGGTGCTGATCATGTCTGTGCACCTTTACAACAGCCATGATACCTTCTGTCGGTATGATGCTTTATGTACGTATGTCTGGCTGTATTTCAGATGGCTGAGTTTCCGCTGGAGCCCATGTTGAGTAAGGTGCTGATCATGTCTGTGCACCTTTACAACAGCCATGGTACCTTCTGTCTGTATGATGCTTTATGTATGTCTGGCTGTATTTCAGATGGCTGAGTTTCCGCTGGAGCCCATGTTGAGTGAGGTTCTGATCATGTCTGTGCACCTTTACAACAGCCATGATACCTTCTGTCTGTATGATACTTTATGTTGTCTGGCTGTATTTCAGATGGCTGAGTTTCCGCTGGAGCCCATGTTGAGTAAGGTGCTGATCATGTCTGTGCACCTTTACAACAGCCATGATACCTTCTGTCTGTATGATGCTTGATGTATGTCTGGCTGTTTTTCAGATGGCTGAGTTTCCGCTGGAGCCCATGTTGAGTAAGGTTCTGATCATGTCTGTACACCTTTACAACAGCCATGGTACCTTCTGTCTGTATGATGCTTGATGTATGTCTGGCTGTATTTCAGATGGCTGAGTTTCCGCTGGAGCCCATGTTGAGTAAGGTTCTGATCATGTCTGTGCACCTTTACAACAGCCATGATACTTTCTGTCTTTATGATACTTTATGTACGTCTGGCTGTATTTCAGATGGCTGAGTTTCCGCTGGAGCCCATGTTGAGTAAGGTTCTGATCATGTCTGTGCACCTTTACAACAGCCATGATACTTTCTGTCTTTATGATACTTTATGTACGTCTGGCTGTTTTTCAGATGGCTGAGTTTCCGGTGGAGCCCATGTTGAGTAAGGTTCTGATCATGTCTGTGCACCTTTACAACAGCCATGATACCTTCTGTCTGTATGATACTTTATGTACGTACGTCTGGCTGTATTTCAGATGGCTGAGTTTCCGCTGGAGCCCATGTTGAGTAAGGTTCTGATCATGTCTGTGCACCTTTACAACAGCCATGATACTTTCTGTCTTTATGATACTTTATGTACGTCTGGCTGTTTTTCAGATGGCTGAGTTTCCGCTGGAGCCCATGTTGAGTAAGGTTCTGATCATGTCTGTGCACCTTTACAACAGCCATGATACTTTCTGTCTTTATGATACTTTATGTACGTCTGGCTGTTTTTCAGATGGCTGAGTTTCCGCTGGAGCCCATGTTGAATGAGGTTCTGATCATGTCTGTGCACCTTTACAACAGCCATGATACCTTCTGTCTGTATGATACTTTATGTATGTCTGGCTGTATTTCAGATGGCTGAGTTTCCGCTGGAGCCCATGTTGAATGAGGTTCTGATCATGTCTGTGCACCTTTACAACAGCCATGATACTTTGTCTTTATGATACTTTATGTATGTCTGGCTGTATTTCAGATGGCTGAGTTTCCGCTGGAGCCCATGTTGAATGAGGTTCTGATCATGTCTGTGCACCTTTACAACAGCCATGATACTTTGTCTTTATGATACTTTATGTATGCCTGGCTGTACTTCAGATGGCTGAGTTTCCGCTGGAGCCCATGTTGAGTAAGGTTCTGATCATGTCTGTGCACCTTTACAACAGCCATGATACCTTCTGTCTGTATGATACTTTATGTATGTCTGGCTGTATTTCAGATGGCTGAGTTTCCGCTGGAGCCCATGTTGAGTGAGGTTCTGATCATGTCTGTGCACCTTTACAACAGCCATGATACCTTCTGTCTGTATGATACTTTATGTATGTCTGGCTGTATTTCAGATGGCTGAGTTTCCGCTGGAGCCCATGTTGAATGAGGTTCTGATCATGTCTGTGCACCTTTACAACAGCCATGATACCTTCTGTCTGTATGATACTTTATGTATGTCTGGCTGTATTTCAGATGGCTGAGTTTCCGCTGGAGCCCATGTTGAGTAAGGTGCTGATCATGTCTGTGCACCTGGGCTGCTCTGATGAGCTCCTCACGGTCGTCTCTATGCTCTCTGTGCAGAACGTCTTCTACAGACCTAAGGTAGGTGCCATTCTCACACACTCAAAGCACATCTTTGATTGGTATTAGCAGCCATGGACCATCTTTGATGACCACTGACTGGAAAGAATTCCAGCTTTGTAATGGAATGCTCATTATTTCAGGATATGATATTTGAATGATCTGACTTTAACCTGAGCTATTATCATAGCACTTCTGAATTTGGAATTTCATTTATTGTTATGTTTTCTACCTGAGCCATGACTAGCTTGTTGTAAGTAGTGGAGGAAACTGCAGTACCTAACCTAACCTTAAGTCATTTGCAGCTATCTCAAATGCCCTACTGTAAGGTTTGAAATATTAACTTGGAAGTAATACTAGCGACTTTAACGAGTGGGTCAGATTCGCTAATATGTGGAAGTAGTATAAATGACTTTAATGAGTGGGTTAGATTCACTAATATTACGATCCGTTGGTATTTGTTCTATTTTGTATTCAAAATCTGTATCTAGTCACAATTACACATGGTCAGTTGATAACCATACGCACATACATAGACACACGTATGTGCGTGTTGTGATATATAAATGTCTCAAGGTGTCCAACAGAATTTGGATGACGTGCGTAATCACAGTGGATTTGAGTTCCTTAATTGCAATATACCAATCAGGACGGACCTTCGATGAAACGTGAGTTCGATAAACAGCCACGAGGTGATGCTAGTTTAGCATAACTTAGAATACCTAGAATACTCATATGGCGCTTTTGGAGATGGATCACATGCGAATATTACGATCCGCTATTACGGAAAAGCAGATTGATTTGCTAAATATAGACTTGCTGATATTTCTAACTTTACAGTATAAGATTATAAACTGTGCTGTGGTGAGAGACAGCAAACAATCAGTGGCCACACCGTTGTGTGGTGAGCCTGAGACTGATAGTGTGTACTATATTAGTAGTTCTGTAATTGACTACATGTGTTCTGCTATTCCAGGATAAGCAAGCCCTGGCTGACCAGAAGAAGGCCAAGTTCCACTGACACTGATAGTATGTACTATATTAGTGGTTCTGTAATTGACTACATGTGTTCTGCTATTCCAGGATAAGCAAGCCTTGGCTGACCAGAAGAAGGCCAAGTTCCACTGACACTGATAGTATGTACTATATTAGTGGTTCTGTAATTGACTACATGTGTTCTGCTATTCCAGGATAAGCAAGCCTTGGCTGACCAGAAGAAGGCCAAGTTCCACTGACACTGATAGTATGTACTATATTAGTAGTTCTGTAATTGACTACATGTGTTCTGCTATTCCAGGATAAGCAAGCGTTGGCTGACCAGAAGAAGGCCAAGTTCCACTGACACTGATAGTATGTACTATATTAGTAGTTCTGTGATTGACTAGTACATGTGTTTTGCTATTCCAGGATAAGCAAGCCTTGGCTGACCAGAAGAAGGCCAAGTTCCACTGACACTGATAGTATGTACTATATTAGTAGTTCTGTGATTGACTAGTACATGTGTTTTGCTATTCCAGGATAAGCAAGCCTTGGCTGACCAGAAGAAGGCCAAGTTCCACTGACACTGATAGTATGTACTATATTAGTGGTTCTGTAATTGACTACATGTGTTCTGCTATTCCAGGATAAGCAAGCCTTGGCTGACCAGAAGAAGGCCAAGTTCCACTGACACTGATAGTATGTACTATATTAGTAGTTCTGTAATTGACTACATGTGTTCTGCTATTCCAGGATAAGCAAGCGTTGGCTGACCAGAAGAAGGCCAAGTTCCACTGACACTGATAGTATGTACTATATTAGTAGTTCTGTGATTGACTAGTACATGTGTTTTGCTATTCCAGGATAAGCAAGCCTTGGCTGACCAGAAGAAGGCCAAGTTCCACTGACACTGATAGTATGTACTATATTAGTGGTTCTGTAATTGACTACATGTGTTCTGCTATTCCAGGATAAGCAAGCCTTGGCTGACCAGAAGAAGGCCAAGTTCCACTGAGACTGATAGTACGTACTATATTAGTAGTTCTGTAATTGCTATTCCAGGATAAGCAAGCGTTGGCTGACCAGAAGAAGGCCAAGTTCCACTGAGACTGATAGTACGTACTATATTAGTAGTTGTGTAATTGCTATTCCAGGATAAGCAAGCGTTGGCTGATAGTATGTACTATATTAGTAGTTGTGTAATTGCTATTCCAGGATAAGCAAGCGTTGGCTGACCAGAAGAAGGCCAAGTTCCACCAGCAGGAGGGAGACCATCTCACACTCCTGGCCGTCTACAACTCCTGGAAGAACAACAAGTTCTCAAACGCCTGGTGCTACGATAACTTTGTACAGATACGAACCCTGAAGAGGGCGCAGGACGTCAGGAAACAGATGCTGGGGATAATGGATAGGTAAGAACCCTCGGCCACAGCCTGCTGGCACAAACCTCTTTATATCCAAAGTAATATAAGGACTGGTATTCTCTTTATTGTGTACATAAAGTAACTTAATGATAGAACTGAAAGGAAAATAGGGATTCCTTGGTCATTAAGAAGACAGTTATTTCTAACAGCTGGATGTTTTACGCAACCAAGCCATTGATCTTAATGAGAGGTTCCGGTGCTTCATGTGCATACCAGTCTCTTATCTCTTAACATCCCCCGTATCTTACCATGTGGTTTATCTCTGCAGGCATAAGTTAGATGTCGTGTCGTGTGGGAAGAACACTGCGCGGGTACAGAAAGCCATTCTCAGCGGTTTCTTCAGGAACGCTGCCAAGAAAGACCCGCAGGAAGGATACCGCACCCTGGTGGACCAACAAGTCGTCTACATCCATCCGTCTAGTGCACTCTTCAACAGGCAGCCAGAATGGTTAGTAGCAACAGAACGCATATTATTCTGCAGAAAGTATACAATAGAGATATATATATATATTTTATTGACTGTAGGTTGACTACAAAGCACATATAAATCATAATACAAATCAAAAACAGTTCTCAAAATTGAAGCGAACTGAACATACAGGAACTAAAGAAAAAGTAAACATAATACATATTAAGAAAAAGGATTAGCATAGCTGGTCATCCTTAAACATGTGGCTACACTTAATTCGAGCTTAATCATAGACGAACTCCAGTTCTTAAATCCGGGTAACTGAAAGAGGGTCTTAATCGCCATAACAACCTGTGATAAAGAATCAATTCTTATCCAATTCCTTTGTTCCTTTGCACTATAAGTTTATACATTTTGTGGATAAAGTATCCAGATATTTTCCATACATTCTTCATAGACTCGTCTGGAATAGTAGTGAGTTCATTTAAATTGAAATAAGCCAGAATGGTTAGTAGCAACAGAACCAGGGTCTTAGCCAGGATTTCAAAAAAGCCTGTCCAAAACATCAATTTCAAAAAATTTTGCCCGTCCAGATTTAGCTCTTTATCTACTTCAAATCCTTATACCAGCTACATTTAATAGCTTAGTGTGTCAAAAAGGGCAATTTACACTTCAGCTATGACCTAGAAGATGGTTTCTTAAGAAAATATTTGGTTAGTATACCCCAAAAGTCAAAACTAAAAAATCATCATAGAAATTTTTGCCTGTCCAAAACAGGAGGTTTTTAGGAAACTACCTGTCCAAAAGACAGGTAGGACGGGTCCTGGCTAAGTCCCTGAACAGAACACATATTATTCTGCAGAAAGTATACACTAGAGATTGAAATAAGCCATCACAGTAGGCTATTAAGTCTCTCCTTCCTCAAGACACAGTTCCTGTCTGTGTCAGCATCCACATCCAGACAAGCTTGTCTGCTAGATATCTCAAAATCAATTCAACTAAATCTTTTCAAATTTTCAGGTATGCTTTCTTATAGTATTCCCATGATTCTGTAAGTGTTTAGTGACCTTTGGCGGTGATTCATTTGATGCTCAAGGTCCTTTCCCCATTTTTTTCAAAAGGACACAAAATTGCACCTGCTAAAATGACCAGATATACATTATATTGATTTATATAAATGAGTGTTCTATTCTTACACATACTACAGTTTTTTCAATATGCACAATACCAAGTCAATGTAGGGAATGGTCAGATGCCTGGACCTATGAGTTGTAGACAACGTTGGCTCCGTACTCGGTGGGGAAAATAATTCTTAAAATATTATCAAGAAAGGCATGGTAATTTAAAAACCACTACTTTTCATTGCACACTTTGTAATGGTCACAATTCTTAACTCCTATAGTATAAGCATTATAGGTGGTTCCTTGGTCATGTGCCCCCCATGATTAGTGGACGCCGCCACGCCGGTCTGCTTGATGTTGAAATATCCATTGCTGTCTTTGTATTTGCAGGGTGGTGTACCATGAGCTTGTTCTTACCACCAAGGAGTACATGCGTGAGGTGACGACCATTGACCCGCGCTGGATGGTGGAGTTTGCTCCCAAATTCTTCAAATTTGCTGACAATACCAAACTTAGCAAGCACAAGAAGCAGCAGAAGATAGAGCCTCTCTACAACAAATATGAAGAACCCAATGCGTGGCGTATCTCTAGGGCGTTTAAGAAAGTGCACACCAAAGTTACATTTTAAGTGCCTGAATTCCCATCTACAAATAGCATATTTCACAGAACACTTGAGACAATGTTAACAGCAGGGGTGTTTACCCTTTGAATACTAGGAAAGCAACATGTAGAGTTACACCAGTCGTTGCTTAAAAATGGACTTATAGGATATTTTAACCGTTTGACAATAGAATAATTGAAAAAAAAATCACATATGCTGGAAGGGTAATTTCAAATATGTGAGTAACAAAACTGCAAATACTTCAAATCAGAAATGTTTAAAATTTGATTGAGAATGCATCGAATAAAGAGTGCAGTAAAGTCCCTTGGAGGAAAAATATTTATTATATCTGAGGTACTTATTTCTGGGGGAGGATGTTGAATGTTGGAACTTACCAGAGAGAATGGGATGGATCATGTTAAAAAGGTTTAGGCCATTAAAGATTGTGACGTTTTGAGCTAATAAAATGCAGTAGTAGTAATAAGTACAAAATACCTCTTATTTTGGCCATTGGACACATTTTGCACGTTTTGGTTTGTGGGACGCTTTTGAAAGATAAGTATATTGAAATTGTACATCTTAATTGTAAAATTGAGATATTAAGAATCTTTGTTCAGACATTCATGCCTGTGATGTCCAGAAATGTCCTGACAACTTAAGTGATATCTTTCTTGACTGATTCACTGAGAGGTACTTTGGGTGTGGAGTCAACATTTTAAGCTGTGTACATATCACAATGTTGATTATATTTTTTAAAACTAGACAATGATGTACAGTTATATTAATGTCAAGTGAAGTGAAAAATCAGATTTTTTTCATTTCTCATTATGATAGCTCCAAATTCATAAACTGAGTTTTTGGAGCTGGTTTTACTTCAGAAAATTCTTTGATCCAGTGACAAATGATGCATTAATGTTTTGTTGTAAATGAGAGAGCTCTCTTCAGCGGATTGTATTGTACTGCAGGATTAACCCATTCACGCCTGTAGAGCCTGAAACCACCCTCACAATTCTGCTACTCTCTTTGTGCCGAGAGAACCGTTCAGAAAATATCTGGGAGAGAAATATTGATCAGAACACAACCAACAACAACTAGATTTCAAATATTTTGTGAAGCAATGATTAATTTCAAAAGTACTTGCAAAAGTATTACTTGCAAGTAATACAGGTCCAGATAACACCTTTCAAGATAATTTCCAGGCATGAATGGGTTAAACAACCAAAATATCCTTAGTGTGCAAATATGACATTTTGAGCATTTCACATTCACATCACAATCCTAAGTAGTGTAATGTAGGAAAATGTTTTGATTGTTTGCTTGAAAATGGCATTTAGATAATCCTGATTACACCATGTGTTTACAATTGTTCTGATGCCTTGGCACCCTGTGCTGTGTAATTTACAACTTACATTCTGCTCCCCTATTCTGTATCTTTGTCTCTCTAAACTATTCACTCTATTGAATTGTGTATGGAACTAGAAGACAAATAAAGTCCTCTACTGATTTTAAATCTGTATTTTGTCTCTCCCCTTTTGTGTGACAAGTTCAATCTATCATTAGCTCAGTGCTTGAAAGGAGTTGCCTTAACCCTGTAATACTTCTTAACTTCAAAACAAACAATCTATTTGAATGCCATTTGAGGGAAAGTTCTCTAATATCACAATTGAAACTAATTATGAACAAGAATGTGTGTGTGTGCAACAAAGTGGGTACCTACCAGTTTGACCTCACAGTAAGTATTTATTTTGGCCACCAGATGTCTCTTGACATCATGTTTTTACCAATAGTAATAATAAGAAATTGCGATTTAGCAGAAAAGCAATTTATCTAGTATAAAAGACACAAGGAATATTTTAATCATACTTATCAGATTCACTTATTGATATTTTATTTCAGCTCTTTGCTAAGCAAGGAATGCATAGCAAATATAGGCATAGAATAAGATATCATACGTCTTTATTAAGGTCTTACGACACTTTTAGAAATCTCAGTTTAATTTTCCTGAAATTTTTCCAAAGGAAAGAACATAGCACAGTGATCTTCAATACAACTCAAAATCATGGGGTCATCAGCTTAGTTTTTTTTTCACAGAATTTTGAAAATTTAATGCAATTTATGTCACAAACATCACTTTCTCCAAAATTGGTGTCTTTTTTTGCTAGATTTATCCCTTCAAAGATACTGACACAGCCTGAAATACTGTTCTACCTTGTTGAAATTACTTTTCTGCAGTTATGTAGGAATTATTGGGCAAAATCAAGTAATTCGAGAATTTTCCCCAATTTTTGTCTACACTATCTACACAATGCTCTTAATAAGATGACATAAAGAAAATGATAGGTCATCGTGTTAGTTTTCGAACCACAGATGGTCAAAGTTTGTGAAATAGGACTTTTTTAGGGCAAATTTTTATGAAAATGTTAGAAAAGAGTTACTCAATTGTTACCGTATATGCCCATGCGTATATAAGATATTGTTGAGCAAGGGAACCCCATTTTATACACATGAATAATCACACATTATTCCTGAAAACTTGTGAAAACATCAAATTCAATGAATATGGAAATCACTGTAGCCAAAAACAAAAAACTCATAGGATACTATTTATAATAGGTGGGTATAATCAGAATTGGTACATATTCAATATAAATCAATTTCCTTTCAATTTTTCTAGTGACGTCCGGTAAATTGTAATAAATTATTTTAGTTTATCCACTACCCAATAGGTGTCACCGGTATAGAGTATCGTAAGACCTTAACCTATTCCTTACTTTATATGTATATAGATGTAATGTCTTAACCACCTATCTTGCTGATAGTGTGCAATCACGAAAAAGTTGTGCCATCTAATTCATAAATTGGATCCTATGATGAAGAATTGAGGGTGAAGTGAAAAATTCCCAAAGTAGAATTTCACCAAACAAGTTTGCTTCAATCATGCATTTTGGGTATCAAATGGCAACGGATTGGCTTGAAATTTGGCATCTTTATAGCTAAGAATATTTTTAGTTTCTCAAATTTTAATTTGGTTCATAAGTGATAGAACCTGAAGGTTGAAAACTCAACTTTTTCTCATTTTCCACAAAAATTACGAAAGAAACAGTTATGAAATTTGATCGGAGTAAAAATTAGAAAAAAACTGGGATATCCTTCCCTTTGCAATGAACTTTCCTCCATGGGAAATTTGAAAGGTGCGTGTTGAGAGCACCTCTCCCATTGCTTACTTCGGATTCCCCTCAATCTAAAATGGCAGGTCAGCATCATGAGCTGATCGTCTCTTTGATTAACCCATTCACACTCAGAGTTCCATTAGAAAGTATCGTCTGCTACTCTCATACTTTTGACAATAACTTGGGAATGAAGCAAAAGTTCACAAAATATTTGAAGTAGAGTTGTTGCTTGGCTTCTGATTAACATTTCTCCTTCAAATAGTTTCCAAAAAATGCTTTTGTTAGAAAAGTATTACCAAAAATGTCAGGCCTGTTTTGGCCGCTCTAAGTGTGAATGGGTTAATACGTACTCCCTGATAGATAAGAAAACAAACCTAAGACACAAAAGATTAAATTATAGTGAAATTTTTATTTTGTAAGCTCATTGTGACAAGCTACAGGAATATTGAATATCAATCTGGGCTTTGTAATTCATTTAAAGCGAGTAACAAATTTGTTAACTATAAACTATATGGTTAGTCCTGTCAAAATGGCACTTAACACAGGCAGAGATAGGCTCATGATATACACATACTTATCACCTTAATCAATCTCTTGACAGCATACCACAACATGACTTTATCATCAAAAGTAAGGAATTAGAAATGTTATATATATATGAGGGTCAAGCTAGGACATACGGGAAACTACTAAGGCCACTCCAATTTAATTACTTGTCTTACGAGCTTTTTTTGGAAAGAAAATCCTGTTAGACTCCCAAAAAAAAAGAAAAAAAAGTCACCTTTGGTGTCTTACGGATGAAAGTGGTTTTGAAATTTTCTGTCAGACTCAGACAAAAAAGTGCAAGTTTTAAGAATATTCTTTTTAAGGGTGATTCAATCAACTACAGGAAGCTATCATTGCTGTAGTAGAGCCCCAGACTTGAGGAGGTATACCTCCCACCCTTCAGGTTACAGGGGTTAATTGATTGATTGATTTTATTGAGTTGAGAATAGGCTGGTAGAAACATATCGCTACCAGTCCTAGTCGGCAGACTCTAAAAAAAATTTAAAAAATAAAAAAAGTCACATTTTTCAACTTTTTTTTTTATTCCAAAATGGCTCATTTCCTACCCCCTGAGCTCGTAAAACAAGTAAATAAATTGGAGTGGCCTAATGGTATGAATAGTGGTTCCGGAAATCAACTAGCTCACCTCAAACCTTTTCAAGATAATGCACTTCAATAATAGTATTAATCAATTAATATTCAATACCATTATATGTTTATAAAAAAAACTTTGTATTGAATTCTGTGCAAATTGTTCAACACTGTCTTTTCCTGGTATATTCAAGTTCAATTAAAAATTAAATAAGATATAATCCTACATAGTACTTTATTTGATCTAAGTATATTCAGGATGCAAATAAACATTCCCCATAATATTGTAGTCTTGACCTCCCATGTGACCTTGACCTATATATACCCATTGTTAGAACAACCACTACTACAGAGAAAAGCATGTCAAATGCAAAAGCAGAATCACAAAAACATTCCAATCACATATTATGATAGATGGCAATATAGGCATAAGTTACTTGATATCTCTGAATGACTTGGCCCATTTATGCCTGTAGTACCAAAATCTTCATTGCATCATTTTTTGTGTGGTATCTTTTTGACCAGAGCATTTTTCAGAAGAAGATGCTGTTCAGAACCAAACCCACCACTCTCCTCTCATATTTAGTAAGTTTACGCTGTATTCCAAAGTTATTTGTATTCTTAACCCTTCCAATGCTGAGGCTACATTCACTCGAAACACAAGAACGCAAAAATCTCTGAAAACCATCTAAACCCTGTCATGTTGGTATTCATTGGATAGCTCTCACTGAGTACTCTCAGATGAGTACCCATTTGCCAGGGTTTCAGTGTTTCCTCAGGATTTTAGCATTATTTTGTATTGGCAAAATTAGCCCCCCAGCAGCATAAGGGTTAAGTATTTTCGTGCAGACTTGTCTATAAGAACCAGGCATGAATGGGTTGAAGTTGAATCAAACCTGTTGACCCATTCCTGTAGCAACAAAAATAACAGCTTGTTTATCCTTGGTGAGACTTTTTTGACCAAAGAGCTTTTTGGAAAATATTCTAAGATGCAGTATTGATCAGAACCTGACTCCTAGCTCTTGTTCAAAAAATGTGACGTTACGATCAATTCCAAAATTATTTTGAAATTCATCATAAGTTGAGGCAAGTGAAGGAGATCTCCAGGCATGATGAGCAGGTGAAGAATGGAGCCTGACAGGATGACTGGGGAGTGTTTTAACCCCTCCATACTCACAGCAGCCATGGGCAGCCTGACAAGTCGGGAGAAATTGGAGGCAAAAGCAAAGTTGGGAAAATATCTGAGGGAGAAATGTTTAACACAACATCACTGACAGCTCTCCTTCAAACAGTTTGTAAAATCATTCTTAACTTCCAAGTTATTGTCAAAAGTGTGATAGAACCAGATGACACTTTCTAGAGCAACTCTTTAGGATGAATGGATTGATAGCAAGAAATATACACATTTTAAACCCATTCAACCCTTATGCAGCTGGTGGCTAATCTGGCCAAAACAAAATGATGTAAAAAAAACCCTGAAAAATGGCCGAAACCCTAGCACATGGGTACTCATCTGAGAGTACTCGCCAAGAGCTATATAATGAATACCAACAAGACTGGGTTTAGATAGTTTTCAAAAATCTTTGCATCCTTGTTCTTTAGATGAAAGTAGAATCAGCATTGGAAGGGTTAAACCTGTGAGAGTTATTCCAGAAATTGTTGTCTGGATCAACGATCAACGATGCTTATCGTTATATCTTGGGAATGTTTTACTAAATATTTGTGGAAGGCTTGGTAATGCTCTGATTAACAAACTTCCTACTAATATTTTCCCTCCAATTCCTTCACCTATAAAATATCGCCGGAATGGTCAGGCAGCTTTTGGCCACTCCGTCTTCTGATCACATTTGTCTGTATCATGTTTATTTCAACAGGAATCAACTGCTGGACTAATTTGTGGCGCAAAATGCATAATATCTTAAATAATACTCCAATCGAACCAATACCTTATACTGTATTTAGATTTACGTACACTTTGATTTTTTTTTTGAGATTTAAAAAACTGATATGAATATCTCAATAAGTTAAACTTGTTTCACAGAACTATGCTACGGACTGTGCCAGGTTCAAAACATGTAAACCAAGAATATATCTCAACACTTATAGCATGGTCTGATTTGAGATTGCTTTCAAGGCAAAATGTAGCTTTTTGACTTTTTTTCTCCTGGTTGTAATTTAGAGAATATATTTACTTACAAAAATATCCTCCCCACAAACTTTGGATCTCCAGCTTGATGCCCTAAGAGGTAGAGCTAGAGATTGTCGAAAAGTAAAGATATGGTTTTTAATCACATGAAATATCATGATGTGTTAATGGTTTCTTTATTAAGAATTGATATGTAAAGCTCTCGTAGCTGACCAATTCCGATTGGTTACTGGGCCTAGTTTCTAGAAAAGTCTTAAACTTCAAAAATTTGTTAGCATAGCAACATAACCCACTAGAGGACTTTCACTTGAGTAAGTCCCTTCTAGAAACTCCTTTCTTCTCAGAAGACACTGTGTAGGTAGATGTAATGGAAAATCCCGAACACCTTTATATTTTTATTACACATTTTTATTTCACTGTTTGGGTTAGACATTCCTGAACTTGACAGTATTCTTATCTTAATGTACCCTTTAAAAACACCCAGGCTATCATTATCAATCACTCAATCAAGTTAAAATTAGTTGTAAGCGGATTGATTCTTAATCGATTTTAACAGATTTATCAAAAAAAAACTTGCTCTACTACTATTGTTACTAAGCCTACATTATACCAATAAAAATCAATCTTACTATTTAAGGATATAGAAACAAAAATATCCATACTATATCACAAAAGTGAAAACACAAAAAAGACAGGTGATCATGGCTGTCATCGGTACACCAAAATGCCAAACAATTAAAATCATGTTTTTACCATTATAAACGATGCCAATTCTTGGCGTCATCCTGGGCTTATAACATACAGTATATCATATTATTTTTGGTTGGAATTATGCAAACCTTGTTGAAAATTCTCAATAAAGTTCAACTACATATCTAAGAAGAGAAAGATGGCCATGTTTTGTGCACTGTCATTACACTCCATGTATTCATACAGAACAGAATGGCAGCTGCGTATATGTCGGTGGCAAATCATTGACCCTATAGGGATTAGAGCACAACAAATCACTTCTTACAAGTTGATGGGTGGCCATTGAAAATGCCTGTCAATAGTCAAGCTTTTTCCACGAGCTATGCCTCATTACACCATCCATGCATACAGGTGGATTAAGGTGTTATTTCTCACACAAATGCACCTTTTTAGAAAGCGCTAGAATAACAGATAATTACAACACTGACCTTCTTTCGATTAGTGTGTAAACACATGCTTTATTCCAAAGGTATTTTCAAAAGTATCATAGATCCAGCCAAACAAGTGTCAAGATCTCCAGCAGAGAATGGGTGATGCAGGGAAATTGAAAAATAGCAAAGAAATAGTAAAAAGCAGCTCTTGGTCGATAAAAAGGAGTTATGAGCACTTGCATGGTTTTATTTCTATTGCAAAACCAAAACACAGCATTGAAACACCAACAGACTAAATATATGTTGCTCCCGGCACTGAACATCAAAGCCACTTTTAACCAACTGATGCCTGTAGCATCTAAAAACCTGACTATTGAAGTAAAATTCTGTCTTCTAATATTATTCAGATATTTTTTGAAAAGAAAGAGATTAACAGATTAAGAATTTATGAATGGTTTTATAGTTGATTTCAAAATTATCAGAGGTCCAAATGACACTTGTACAGATTTCCACATTCTCAGTAAAACACTTTTTAGAAAGTAACAACTTTAATCTAACTTAAACTTCCCCAAATTGTGTGTGTGTGTGTATGCTCAATAACCAAGTTGATTTCTAAATTACCACAGATCCTGTGGGGACTAAATGATGATGGATATCAGAACACAACATGGCCCTGAGCTTCAGTGGCAAGCAACACATTATCATAAGCCAACAAATTCAGTCATGCTGGCAGTGGTCAAAAAAGACCTGACAATTCTAGTGATATCTTTCTTGTAAATGCATACTTGAAATAATATTTGAAGGAATAATGTTTATCAGATTCCAACCGGCCACTCTAGTTCTAATATTCTGCAATTTCAAATTACTATGAGATCCTTTTTGTCAGCATTTCAAGTCTAGACCGCATTTTTTGATGAGGAACTCTTGGCATGAAAGGGTTAACCCATTCATGCCAGAATAACCACAAAACGCTTGACCGTTTTGATAATATCTTTGTGGCTGGACTACTTTTTTTGAAAAAAAAAGAAAACCAATTGATGAAGAAATGTTATTTGGGAACTAACACACAACCTTCCATCAAATATTTTGTGAATTAGTACTCAGTTCCAAAGATATGGTGGGAAGTATCATAGGTCCAGACAACACTTGTCCTGCAGATCTCCGGCCATCTGCTCCCTGTCCTGCGTGTGTGTCATAGGGTTAATACTTGGATGCTGTGCTTGGAGGGTGAATCATCTTTAGAACATCTTCAACATTTTCACTTTAGGTTGTTTCTTCTTAGCCTCACGCCTGCTCTCTCGCTCCTAAAACATACAATAAAACATGAGACCATTATAGACATCTGTATCACACATATATATCTGGAGAGACCATGTCTAAATAAATTCTTCCAAAATACCAGCAGAGAATATTGAATGTCACAATGTAAATTCACCCATACAGATTTACAGTCATTATTTTGGGGTCTTAATTCAATAACCTCACTAAAATATAAGGAAATTAACTCAACCGATGCTTAGATTGAAGTCTTATTGATGCATCCCCTACAATAGCATGAAGAAACAAATTTAAGCTTGTTTCAATGCATAATCGAGACCTTACTTGTACATACTTCATAACAGCACTAAGGGCCCCACAAGCAAGTATGTGTGTAGATTTATGATGTAATGTACTTGCCTCCCATTTTCTCTGTTTTTCTGGATCTTCTTCTTGCATCATGCGTTCCTTCTCGGCGCGGCGCTTATCTTCACGCCTGGCCTGTGCTGCCTCCTGGCGCTGGGCGTGGGACAACTTCAGGAAAGATTCCTCAACCTTCTGCCTGTTCTTGTCCGCCTTAATTTTGCTCTACAATAAAACAAAGTTAAAGAAATAATGCCATGTGTTCCTGTCCGCCTTAATCTTGCTCTACAATACAACAAAGTTAAAGAAATAATGCCATGTGTTCCTGTCCGCCTTAATCTTGCTCTACAGTATAACAAAGTTAAAGATATAATGCCATGTATTCCTGTCTGCCTTAATTTTGCTCTACAATAAAACAAAGTTAAAGAAATAATGCCATGTGTTCCTGTCCGCCTTAATCTTGCTCTACAATAAAACAAAGTTAAAGAAATAATGCCATGTGTTCCTGTCCGCCTTAATCTAGCTCTACAGTATAACAAAATTAAAGAAATAATGCCATGTGTTCCTGTCCGCCTTAATCTAGCTCTACTGTACAACAAAGTTAAAGAAATAATGCCATGTGTTCCTGTCCGCCTTAATCTAGCTCTACTGTACAACAAAGTTAAAGAAATAATGCCATGTGTTCCTGTCCGCCTTAATCTAGCTCTACAGTACAACAAAGTTAAAGAAATAATGCCATGTGTTCCTGTCCGCCTTAATCTAGCTCTACAGTACAACAAAGTTAAAGATATAATGCCATGTATTCCTGTCTGCCTTAATCTAGCTCTACAGTACAACAAAGTTAAAGAAATAATGCCATGTGTTCCTGTCCACTTCAATCAATACAATACAAGAAAGGTTATGAAATGATGCCATGTGTGTTCGCTTGTCCTCATTGAGTTTATTACAATACAGGAAATATGTTTCTTGCCTTCAAGATTGCTCTATAAAAAAATATAAAAATTACATACAGAACACTATGTGTTCTTGTCAGCCTTAAGATGGATTTTTTCACAAATAAGCAACTCACATAAAGGTAATTTTAATCTACTGGGAAAAAACGTTTTCTTCATATACACATATTAGATAGTTATAATTAAAATCAACACCTATCTTCATATATTTTCTATCATAAAATGAATCTTAACAGCAATTTCTACATTATAAGCCCAATTAAATCTAAGCTCCTCTATGTACATCAATTAGAAACCTTATTAGTTTCAAAGTGGTTATAACCCTACACAATTACCATCCCAATTGTTCTGGTATGATTATCTTCCTACCTTTCACTCACAACAGCTGAGTTTTATTCAACAAGTTTGGGCCAATGGAACTTAGATTTGTTGGTGTTTTTTATGAAAAAAATGGGCCACCTGAACCAATTAAAGTCATAATTATCAAGTGTCCCAAACTAGCGGTAATTTATTATTGTCCTTACCTCTCTGCTAAGTTTGAACCGTTTCACTTTGTCCATGCAGTAGAAAACCATTTTTAACAAGGGGAGCATTCCTTCCATGTCCCTTGGATTACATTTCCCCTTGCCAGGCACTGAAACAAACAAACAATAGGCACAATAGCATAAAACAATGAATGCCACCAGTACTTGAAAATTGTTCATGGCTTAAAATTACTTGAACCCTAGATACTTCAAAGACATATACATTCTGTTAATTGTCACCTTTTCTGCTATATATTATCATTTTATAAATACCAAGTTTTGATTTGCCATATCTCAAGCTAGTTAAACCTAACCTTAACAAACACACATCATTAGAAGCTCCTATGAATAATAAGGATAAGATACAAAGAAATGCAATAAAAACTTACCATTGAAACAGAATGTGAGAACCTTCTTAGTTTCAGGCATTTTAGTTGGTGTACCTTCGTCTTGGAGTTTGGGACCTGAGTACTGGTCAGAGAAGTGCATGTACTCAATTTGCCCTTCAAACTTGTTTAAGACGGTGGTAACAGTCCTATCTAACATTGCCGATGCGGCCTCGCCCATCTCGCTTTGTATAAGATAGGATGGTGGAAGCCCATGCTTTTCTGCACTACGTTTTTCTAGTGAAAATAAACTCTGGAAAGAGAGGGAAGTGAGTATCAGAGCCGTGGTTAAATTGGCCAGTCAAGGAATTCAGTCACATTCATCTCAATTTGAAAGAGAAATGGAAAGATCTGAACTGTTTGGATAATGTAGCCCTGGATAATTGCCATGCCAACGGTAAAATCAATTTCTACAAAATCAGCTACAGCAAGGAAAAATGAAATCTACAGAAAAGGCTTCTAAAAAGTCCAACCTTTGTATTCTTATCTAATAAAACCAACTAGGAAAAATATATTCTTTGGTACAAGAAC
Organism: Maea johnstoni; assembly: GCA_963942565.1. NCBI lineage: Eukaryota > Metazoa > Annelida > Polychaeta > Spionida > Magelonidae > Maea > Maea johnstoni. The sequence goes on from OZ012696.1 coordinate 37,177,592, forward strand.
AAAGAATGGTATCAAATATAGCAAAGATTATTCAATCATCTTGAGGAGTGAACTATATATAGTATTCATTTCACCTTTAAATTCATCAAAACTGCCCATCTGTTCTTAGGCAACTAATGCTGTATCTATTCTGCCAGGAAGCAATTGAAATATTGGATAAACCTCTTACCATATCATTCATATCTTTCTGCAGCCGACCCACAGCTTTTTTCTCCCCCACCGCAAATATAAAACTATCCATGTCAGTTTCATCCATTGTTATTCTTATCATCTGAAATAAAGAAAATAGAAAATCTCAAAATGATCAGAGAATCACATAGATAGACATTTCGTATTCGATAAATAGGTTAATGTGATGTTAAATAAGGTTTCTAAGTGCAATATCAAAAGATTGACACACTGAATACTCAATTTGACAGAGATAAGTATATGGTTACAGACAAAGACTCCTTTGATTCAAATATGATCAAGTTGATGAACAAATAGCTTCCCACAGACACAGTGTTTAATTTGTTTTTTTTACAAAATTCCTTTCCAGTGCGGTACATCTGGACATCTTTTACTAAGTTTCTTCCAATGTACTTGAAGAAATGAATAAGGCGGGAGGAATGTTTAATATAAAAAGAGCAGCATTTTACCTGCAAACAAAATTAATGTATCAGCTAAAAGATGACCTCCACTATGAAGTAATAGAAAAAGAAATATCTGTAAACTTACAATCTGGTCGGAGGCAGGTTTGAATATCTGTGATATGGTGCTGATGAGGTCCTGTCTCTTGAGCAGCTTGAGCTCCACCAGCATGCCCTCGCAATAGGCACGCCCAGTGCACCACAGGGCGTAGAAGTTTTCTGATTCCTTCATCAGGATATCTTTCCGCACCTCCTTCGTTGTGCCATCATCACCTGTTACATAACAATCGTGGAAAGTTGGCTATGATACCAGGCCTCAACGCTAACTCAAAATGTAGGACCAGTAACACCTAGCATCTACCGGTCCTGCAAAATCTTTACTGGTCCTAATTTTTTTCTTTTACATAGCAAGAAAGAACATTGCATCAAATCCACCACAACATTTTTATTTATAAATTTCATCTTCATTTAATTTAAAAACATTTGGACCATTTTCGTGGGGGGGGGGGGAACTTTTTAACAAGAATGTCTCCAAATGTTTACTGGGCCTGTAGGACCAGTTGAGGTCTTTTTTTACTGGCCCGAAGCTGTTTTGGGGAATTTTTACTGGCCTGGGGCCATAGGTTCACCCTTAGCGTCGTGCCCTGAATGTACCAGTATTTGAAGGATGAAAAAATGTCTCTAAGTGACTAAAAGAACAGGGCTGCACTGCAGTGACTGGCTTTTAAGAAAATGACAAAATCTCTCTATTCTACAAGATGGTCTCGTTTCTCTTAATGCAATGAGTTCCATCTGCCTTTCGGAAGTGTCTCTTCCGAGGGATCATTCTGTTTTAAAACTCTTCAGATTTCCAAGGACACTTATTGAACATACTTACCCACAATGGCGAAGTTGGCGTCGAGTAGCTCTTTGTGTGCGTTGAGCCAGGCCTGTGCGAGGCGGTGATTCTTGGCTTTCCCCGCCAGGAAGTTGAGGAAGTAGACACCGAGGCCAGCCAGCATCAACATCTCCATGTAGAAACTGTCCCAGTTGGTGCGCAGATGGACAGGGACCTGGAGGCAAAATAGAAAGAAATGAGTACAACCTACAATTCTCTCAACCATGACAACAAGGGAATATTCGGCAAACTTTAATAAGTTATCACAACTTACCTAAAACTGCTGAAAAGTTTCAGGAAAACTAAACTGAAAATTTCAAAAGTGTCATAATACCTTAACAATATTTACTTGGGACTGAAAATTGCAGAAACTGTCCTAATTAGTACAAAGATGGGCTGGAACCTCAAGAGAAAATTGGAAGACTGAGATCCAAAAGATGTAAGGGGTCCACTAGATTTTGGAATCTGTATATTACACAATGAAAACAAGCTTAGCATGTTTTCAGGATATTCTTAGAAAACTGACTGCAAATAATCTTATTTCAGGGGCTTCAATTATTCCTTAGTGCCATTAGGAAGAAGACGAATTAGCACCAACAAAAGTGTTATGTTTGTAAAGCAAGAAGATCAACCAGTTTGTGAGAGTTGAGTGGGGTTCATAAACTTACTGTATTGATCTTGAAATCTGGAGGTTTTTCTTGGCTCTTGGGACGACCAGCAACCGGGACACCTTCAAACTCCTCCTCATCCAAATTGTCAAACTCGTCATCTTCATCCTGTGGAAAAAAGTCAGAATAAATGAAAACAAATTGAAATTATTTTTTTTTAGAAAAATTAATAATTGACTACATAATCAAAGAAGTACATAATGGCAACATGGGCATATTTCTTGAAATGGGCATACGTAATAGGAGTTTAAAGTTATTTGATTCTGGTAATGGATCTTAACCCATTCACACTCAAGAGTTCCTCTCGAAATATTGTCTGCTACTTTCATACTTTTGAAATGAACTTGGGAATGAAGCGAAATTTCACAAAATATTTGAAGGAGATTTGTTGTTTGTCTTCTGATCAACATTTCTCATTCAAATGTTTTCAAAAAAATGCTTTTATAAGGGAAATATTTCCAAAATCGTCAGGCCTCTTTTGGCCGCTCTCAGTGTAAATGGGTTAACTGTTTTAATTTGTTTATAAACTCTTTGTATAAAGTGTGTATTATTCTTACATTTATTTTTATTTTAATGTCTACTTCTAGATACTTAAAATGACATCTGGTATGAAATCACCAAAGAAAATACTACTTGGCAGTCAACTAACAAGTTAACTGTTCATTCAAGACTGACATAAGTTAATATTTTAATACATTCATCCCAAGAATAACCACATCAATTCTTCACTTCATTTCAACAGACTTTTATACTACCTTATTTGATATAAGCGTTTATCCTCCTTGTTGTTTTGTTTTAATTTCAAAACTAGATTAATTACAACCGTAACTTAATTTAGTTTTCCAGATGAAATGTTCATATTCAAAATTTTGCATTGGAGTGACTAGTAATTATCAATAGTCATACATGAAATAGTTAAGTCTTTTGCCCAAAGCTCAAAAAACATTTACCATAAAGCATATACATGGACTAATAAATCATGTAGAAAGAATGATTCAAATGTGGAAGCAAAATACCAAACACCAGGTAAAAACAAAACACTTAATTGAAAAATACCACCAATCCGCCAAATAATGTAGATTATTTTTGAGATTTGCAATTCCTGATTATCACCAGAAGCTGACTAACCAACTTACAAATTAAGGAGAAAAACAATTTCTGTTTTATGTCAGGTGCAGATTCTGAGAATTTGTTGCAAAAAGAATTACAAAGGCACCTGACAAAGGAAAACATCTGCACTGACCTTTATTCATACCCCTTGAACATTTATTTTTTGAGTTCTGAAAATTACTTATTCACACCCGAAGCAGACTAGAATTGGTTTAGATAGAATAATGCATAACATATTAATTAGAGGAGAAAAACCATAATATTTCTTAGGGATCAATTAAATTAATGTGAGACCAATGAAGTTATTTGGATTTGGAGAGCATGTTAAAGTTCATTTTCAAATGAAGAAATTGATCTATATTAATGGCATCGAGAAAAAAAATTACCAGTAGCCTATATCATCAGACCAATTTGAAATGTAATTGAAAATATACCATATGTCCATAAACAGAGTAGCCAGTTGGTCTGACATCTTTTAATGATATCTGAACTCGTTCATGCCTAAGAGTTTCTCTAGATATTGTCGTTTGGACTTCTGACACATTTCTAATGCCTTGGCAGGGTCTGACACTTAGATTCTAGGCTAGGGGCCCGAAAGGGTCTTTTGATGAAAAATAGTGGTCAAAAACAGGATTTCTGGTTAATATACATACTATCTAGGGGCCTTCAGCAAAATTTAGGGGCATATGCCCCTGGGCCCCTTGGAATGTCGAACCCTGCTTGGATAATAATTTAGGAATTGAGTGATTTATCAAATATTTGAAGGGGTATTGTTTTTTTGAGTAATATTTCTCCTTCAAAGAATTTCCCAACTATGCTTTCACTTGAATGATATCACCAATACTGTATGACTGCTTTTTGTCGACGCAAGTCTTAATTTGGTTAAAGAATCTTGAATATGTCCAAAAAAAACATAGAAGATAACTGTTCCTCAGATGACACCATACAGCTTGGTTCAAATGTTTAAATAGATGTTCATTTTACTATGTGTCAGCAACAAAGGTACTCTATCTAAATGCATTCTCGAACCAATAAAAAAGCGCAATCTATGTGAAACTTTTGAAACCACTGAAGCCTTTCAATAATAATTGTGATTAACCCCAAATCTCAAATGAAAAAGATGTTAGCAACATCCCATTAGGACAAAATAAACACAACTACCAAACCAAGAGCTCTCTTTATTTTTCTAGCAGCCTGAAACCAAAGAGGGGGACTGTTATTCAATATAATTGAGTCAATGACCTAGGCTTGAATGCTAAAATTGGGGCGTCAAAACGTAGAAACCAAAATAAATAACCAAATCAATAAGAGCTCTAACAAGAGAAACATAGAAATGTCCTGTGCACAAAAATAATCATATAAAAATAAAATTATATATATTTCCGTACCAACATCTTTCCTATATATTGATACCGGAGTCCTTTTAATAGGGAGTTATACCGATACTCGATACTATACCAAATATCGATATCAAATAGGCAGAAGACTGTATCATGGCAGCTAGCTATTTATCAGCAAAATATTTCTAATTGACAGTGCAAAAACTAACAAGATTAATTCTGGGGGAGGCAGGAAATGTTGTTAATAATATTAACATATTTTGTAGTTGAGGACAGGGGCTTAGCCGCATATGCGTCCAGCGTGTCATTTGGACACGCAGAACACTGTTTTTTGACAGTTTGGACACCCAAAAGTTTATGTCAGAATTTGCTGATGATGACTTTTCTTAGAAGATAGAAGCTGTAGTGTCACTTTTATAAGACACACAAAGCAGTATCTGGCCTAAAAAAATAATAATCTGTAAATGTATAGGGTTTATTTTATTAGTAGTATGTGCTTTGTACCACACATTGGACACGCAAAAGTCTATGAAACCTCTATTTGGACACCCTGTTTCCAAAAATCGGCTAAGACCCTGGTTGAGGAAATACTACTATTGCGTCATATCAAGAATTTTTTAAGTTGCCCAATCCCTTCTTTTTAAGAAATATTATCAAATTTGTTTCCCATTATACCCATTTATATACATTTTCTACATTAATTACACAAAATGCTGAATAAATGTTCAGCGAGTCACATGTCCAATGATGAGTGCAGTCGCCTACCTCTACAGTTGCTTCATCCTCATCTGCATTGTCAGTTGCCGATACTTTGTCCTTTACTTGTTGCTCCCTAGGTGGCGCCTCCTGCTCCTCGGGCGTGGCGGCGGCCTGCTTCGGGGCCTCGGCAGCCGGCTTAGGCGTCCCCTCATCTACGCAAACAAAAATGGGGACATTCATTCTCTTGTGTATATAAAGATTTTTTCAGAGGGTATTAAATAATGTCCACAAAATCTATATCCAAGTAGGGATTGTTAAAATTACTTTGTTGACACTAAAAGGACAATTTACAATCCAGCCACTTCATAGATGGTCTGTTAGGAAAATTAAACAATTTTCACCCACATTTTGGGGGAACACCATAATGACTATATCTACTATATAGTAAACTATTCAAGTAGTACTGAGATGGAGCAAGTTCCTGTATCTGTCCCTTAGTCAGCCTTGTAGTTCTAGCCATTACAGGTATGAACAGGTTAAATTAGAGAAGTGAATCAATTGACTTGACCTAGATACCAAACTCCTCAAAGTTTGCTTAAGTCATTATGATCTGTCTCTTAGTCCAACTTTTATTTTAGCCACTACATGTATAAACAGGTTACAATGAAATTCCTCAATTGACCTCACCTACATTGAACTCCTCAAATTTTGCAAAGTCACTTCCATGTGTCTCTTAGTGATAGTCTGACTTCCTTTTTGGACACTACATGTATGAACAGGTTACAATGAAATTCCTCAATTGACCTCTGACACCTACATTGAACTCCTCAAATTTTGCAAAGTCACTTCCATGTGTCTCTTAGTGATAGTCTGACTTCCTTTTTGGACACTACATGCATGAACAGGTCTAAATATCTAGAAATGTATCAATTGACCTCACCTTCTACATCAAACTCCTCAAAGTCTGCAAAGTCATTATCATCTGTCTCTGCTCCATGGGGGTTGCTCATCTGTGCCTGAGAGATGGTTGCAGCGACAGCAAGTAGAAGGCTCACACATAGAAACAACCTTGCACCCAGACCCTACAACACACAGAAATAACATACCTGAAAATCAGTGAGAAAAATGGCGAAAAACATTGTGCTCTTTTATCCCTTCAACAAGAATTTCAGTGGTAGTTGGCTGTACACCACAGAGTATGAATATAGGTAGAATTACATAGAACTTGAGGCTAAGACTGGGCAGAACGAATATTGATTGCATTTTGAGGACAGACACTTGCAGATGTCCCAAAAACTTATGCAAATCTTACTTTTGCTGGTTGTAGCGGTCAATTTTCACTATTGGTGGACTTCGGACTCTATGTACATCGCCAGCAAATCTTGAAAATATTCAGTAAATATCCAAAAAGCCAAATTAACATAGAAAATCAGCATCTAGGCAAATGTAGTCAGATATTTGGTGTCAGATATCTCCGTCTAGTAAAAAGGGTGCTCGGGTTTCGGTGCTGAACTAACATTCAACAAGAAATAAAAGCGAGCTAAGTTTGGAAAGTCCTGAGGCCTTTTGCGAAGCTCACAATCATGCAATAGCGCGAGTGTGACAAAACTAGAAATCCTTTCAGGGTTTTGATAGTATTGATGATGCCACATGTATGTGGACCGTTTCCGGTGTTGTAAGTGGTTTAAGTAACTACTGATTTGATTGGTCGGCAATGATGCAATATAACAAAACCGCTGTTATTAGATGAAAGGTGAAATGATTCGCATCGTTTTGGTAGCAAGCGAAGCTCGGAAAGGCCACAGGCCTTTTGCGAACTCGCAGTCATTCAATGGCATGTGTGTGACGTCACATAGAAATCCATACACGTACTGTGGCCGCTATACTATATATCCACTTTAAAACTGAATTTCTCGCCCGTCCGTGGGTCAATTTTAATGCAGTTTATATCGTTAGAACTGCCGGAATTCATTCTACTGGCCATTGAATTCTCTTAAAAATTGGTTGCGAAATGTATATTTTGCGACAGTTTGAAATTGTAATACTTTGTATGCTATTAATTTTCGGTCAATCAATGCTGTCTTATGGTCAGAAGTAAAAGAAAAAAAAGAAATCATCCAAAGCTTCGATCGCTTCCTGGCCATGCCATTGTTGTGGGTGCTGCCACGCCGTGGCCGCTACTATATCCAAGTTAAAACTGAATTTCTCGCCTGTCCGTGGGTCAATTTTAATACAGTTTAGATCGTTAGAACCGCCAGAATTCATTCTACTGGTCATTGAATTCTCTTTAAAATCGCTTGCGAAATGTATATTTTGCGACAGTTTGAAATCTTAAATTTGTATGCCATTAGGCAAAATTAAGGTAAATTCCTACGCATCTTCTTTTCCTGGGTACTTGTCAACCCCAATTTACTGGGGCCTCTGACAAGGTTGCGAATGGGAATTGATGCGGTTTAGATTGTTAGAACCGCCAGAATTCATTCCAATGGCCTTTTCTTTTTAAACCTGTTGCAAAATGAAGATTTTAGCGACAGGATGAAGTTGTATGCACAACGGTGGCCTCTACTATTATAATTCATGTTAAAACTGGAGTACTACCCTTTCCGTGGGTCAATTCTAATGCGGTTTAGATCGTTAGAACTGCCAGAATTCTTTCTACTGGCCTTTAAATTCTCTTGAGAATCGGTTCGGAAATGTATATTTTGCGACAGGTTGAAATTTTTATGCAATTATTATTTCGGTCAATATATTTTCGGTCAATCTTTTGGTCGGACCTATAAAAAAATGAAATCATCCAAAGCTTCGCTCGCTTCCTGGCCACGCCAGCATCATATTAATTTGTATGCCATTAATTTTCGGTCGATCAATGAGCTGTCTTTTGGTCAGAAGTAAAAAAAAATAAAATCATCCAAAGCTTCGCTCGCTTCCTGGGGCCTATTTCACGAAAGTCGGATAATGGGTTAGCTAGCTAACTGCAAGCTAACCACAGGCTAGCCAGCTAAATTCGGTTTCACAAAGAATCTTAAGCCAGCGGTTATCCTGTTGCCATGACGAAATAAGTCTGAACAGCCGTTCAGGGTAATGTGTAGGCTGCACTAAATACTTAAAAATTCATGATAAATATTAGCGAAACAAAAACATGTACTATAAAATTCATGAGTTTTTCTTTAAGGTGACACCAAAAGTGAACTCATTACCTATTTCCCAAGGTGCTTACGAGAGCATTAAAGACAGCCCTTTTCTAGCTATCTTACGTTAAACACGCACAATCTACTGCTGCTCAAAACAACAGACCTAACAATGGTGCGCGCGCTGTTGGGCAGTGTTTGTTTGTTTGTTTTGGATCCGTACCCGCATTTGTCCCGCGGGGTCAACTCCCGAGGGAGGACCTACGGAGAGAACTCCCCTACCACCCAGGCCACTCGTCACCCCCGGGCCTCGTTGTTCTTCATGTTCCCTATCCCCCCATACTTATTGTCATGCATCCTGCATCAGGTCAGTCCCCTCCCCTGTCCTCCTGTCCTATACAGATATCCTACCAAGTATCTGGTCTGCCCCCTCCCTGTCTTCCTGTCCTACACATGTAAATATAACCCCCACACATATGAACCCCTCAAACCCACATATAAACTGTGTTACTTATTAATTTCAACAGCCTTATCCTAATAGTAACTCTTACCAAAAAACTCTCCCCGCCTACTTCCTCCATGCTAACCTGTTTTAGCATCCCTCACTTACCTAAGTGGCTCCCTTCCTCTTACTCGCTTAATACTCCGATTAGTACGAACCAAAAGTAACAGTGTTATACAGTGGTTTAAAACATGTAATTACAATACACCCTGGTCTCATTTCTTCTTTTTTTTTTCACCCCTCTCTTTCCTTCATCATTTTTCTCACCCCTTCTCCCACCGTTCTGGCTAACACCTCCGATGGGTCCCCAAACAAACCTACTATCTCCTTGAGCTGCTCCCCTTCTTCCCTGCCCATCCAAACTCCCCATCTCTCTTCCCCCCATATTCGTCTTACCTTCCCCAACATTCTGTTCCTTTCTACTCTGTATGCCGGGCATTTAAGCACCACATGCTGCTCATTTTCGACCTCCCCCTCCCTACATTTTTGGCAAGTCTTATCCTGTGCTGTCCTTCCTGTTCTATTTCTTAAACCTAGCGATCCTGCTCTGATGTTGAAAACTATTCTGCCTTCTTCTCTATCTAGCCAGTCCTCGAAACTCTTCTCTTCCTTACTTCTATATTTCTCTAAGGTGCTCTTATTCTCCATTCCCTCTCGCCACTTTAGCCTATCCCTCTCATCCACTGCTACCTGGACTTCCGCTTTCCATGTCCCTTGGCCTATTTTTACCCTTTCCCCGCCTAGCCCCACCTCTTCGGTTAATGCTCTTATTTTGTTCGCCCACGGTAATACTTTTCTCTCCGCCATATTCCAAGCCTGTCTAGTCCAATTCTCAGGCTCAAGGGATGCTACCCTACCTGCAAATATTAACTTCTTCTCTATTATCCTACTTTCTAGGCTCATCCACCCTAAGTCGCCATAAATTGCCTCCCATCCTGTTCCTTTATTACCCCCTATTGCCCACCTTCCTACTTGTCTTTCTATGATCTCTAACTTACGCTTGTCACTATCTGCCATATCAAAAACCTCATATGGCACCAGTTTCCAAGCACAACAGACAGTGCATGTCACGGCACGTGCGGATTGTGATTGTTGAGCAAGCACATAAGCGGCCTCATGCTGGTTAAGTTTAGCTAGCTAACTTTTTCTTTGTGAAACAGAATTTAGAGGATAAGAAAGATCTAGGATCAACTTAGCTAGCTATAAGTTTAGCTAGCTAACCCATTATCCGACTTTCGTGACATAGACCCCTGGCCATGCCATCATCATATTAATCAATGTGGCAAAAAAGCAGCGCTTCTTTAATCTAGGAACAATAGTTTAGGATTTTAGAAACTGGTACTGCCTACTCTGGACTGGTAGGTGTGGCACTGAGTGAGTGATGATGTGGAATTTCAATCAACTTTTCATTTTTTAATGATCAGAACATTATGTACTAGATATTGCACATCATTAGATTATGCCCAAACGATTACTCAGAAACAAGAAAGATATGGCTTGCCTGAACGATAAAGGCGTAAATTTCTCATAAAATGCAGACGAAAATTCAACTGCATGCTGGTGAGCGATGATTGGGAATGAAGATTTACATGATGATGATGGACCGGCATCGCGAAGTAAGCCGTTTAAAAGATCTAAAGAAACGAATAAGTGCTCGCAATAGCCTACTCAAATTTTGAGTGAGAAGTCATATATCTGACTTACCATTATTTTTTTTCGGAATACCCCAAAATGTGTATTTTTCTGCAAATTTAGCAGCGTAAGAGGTGCCACACGAAAATGGCGACTATAGGCAGCCTCGTTTTGGTACAACTATAGTACATATTTTGAACGACAGATGGCGTTCGCTGAGTTTCAGGGGTTCCGGGCCTCGTTCAGCACTATAAACGTTGATCAACGTTGATAAACGTTTCCCGTTCAGATCGCCATAAAATCAAAACGTTGATGAAGGAGAGACCCGGATGTTCAAACGGAAAGAGGACACCTCGAAGGTGTCGTTGTACCGTTTGACATCCGGGTCTCTATGCGAACAAAACATGGCGTATACGTATCGAGAATCTATAAACTCAAAGGTCCAAATAGGCAAAAAGGGTCCTTGTTATTCTGGTTGATAGGGATAAATAAGTTAAACTTGACACAAATAAGTTATCGATAATGCTATCTTTTCACTTGTATCTGACATATTTGTATTGGGTATAAGTGATTTTAAAATGTAAAAAATGCAATTTCCTCAATCATCGCTCAATAAGAGTTACATACTGGCCATGGTTTGGGTGTGTTAGAGGGATTATGAATTTTTTTCGTATGCAGAAAAATGTAGGACCAGTTTTTTACTGGTCCTATGTTATAGCAATAAATGTAACTAAGGCATGTATCTATTAGAGATATATGTTTATCAAATAGATAAACAAAAACAGACAAAACGTTATCAGACGAATTTGAAAACCCGCCAGATTTCGTTTTGTGACGTCCATGATGAATGAGGGATTCTGGGTAGGGTTCACAGTTTACTACAACGGTGCGTTCAGATCCCGTTTTCCTACCACGTTGATCAACGTTTATGGTGCTGAACGAGGCCCAGCGTTCGCTCGAGGGGAAATGGAGCCCTCACCGTCTTCCTCAGGATGATAGATCAAGCAGTCATCCCTGGGAAGCTTTAGCTCAGCAGCCAATCAGATTGCTCCTTACATATGGGGCAAACGGCGGCAAATCAATCGTCGGATTGAAGAAATCAGAGGAGGATCGTGAAATTGTCGTTAATTGTGAGTTTGAAACTGAAAAAATTTCGAACTTAAAGTGTGGATAGGGTTTGAAAGGATATATTATAGGATAAATATTCGTACTTGAATTATGAATTTTCCTAAATGCAGCCTTATTTTTGAGTATTCGTAAATTAGTTTCTAGGCAGGGGGTTCATTTATTAAATGGGCAGAGGTGTACCTTCTTTTTTCGTCTGAATCATTCCTGACTGCAGAGCTGCTGTATTGTAATTGAAAAATGTTTACTCTATATGCTGTTGTCACAAAATTAAACTGACATACAATTGTTTTAAACAAGGCCAGTAGATCAGGTCTCTTTTTCTTGTTTTTGATTGGGTTGACCTAATAAATTTGACTTGTTTTAAGAGGTAAATGGAAAATTTATGTTCGGGTAAGTGAATATCGGGGTCCGGGTAAGTGAATTTTAACCTGGATAAGTGGATTTCATATTCTGCTTACCCTACTGGGTAAGTGCACCTTGAAAGTTAGCGTTGAGCCCTGGCTTCTTCAAGATGATATTTAGCCAAAGCTTCCTGAAGATGATATTCAGCTGAAGCTTCCCTGAGATGACATAGACTTAAAGCATCCCTAAATTTATGTAAAGCTACCCTTCTTGACTTATAACTAAAGCTTCTCCAAGATGCTATTCATCTGAAGCTTTCCTGATATGACTGACATACTGCTTAAAGCACCACTGAGATGATTTATATGTTAAACTACCATAAGATTGAGATAGCCAAGGCTTCCCCAAGATGATGTTCAGCTGTTCAAAGCTTCCCTGATTTGACACAGACAAAAAAGCATCCCTCAGATGATTTATATGTACATCTGGCTCTATTAAAGCTTACCTAATATATATATATATATATATATATATATATATATATAGCCAGTTTCTTTGATATGACACAGTAGACAATGCAGGTCTGATTTATATGTAAAGCTACCATCATTTCACCTAAGTGAAGCTTCTCCAAGATGACATTCAGCTACCCTGACTTCACTTATAACTAAAGCTTCTCCAAGATGCTATTCATTTGAAGCTTTCCTGATATGACTGACATACGTACTGCTTAAAGCACCACTGAGATGATTTATATGTTAAACTACCATAAGATTAAGATAGCCAAGGCTTCCCCAAGATGATGTTCAGCTGAAGCTTCCCTGATTTGACACAGACAAAAAAGCATCCCTCAGATGATTTATATGTACAGCTGGCTCTATTAAAGCTTACCTAATATATATATATATATATATATATATATATATATATATATATATATATATATATATATATATATATATATATATATATATATATTGTGACGGAATGACCCCAGGGCTAAGAAACAGGTCATGTTCCGTCACTTCTATTATTGTAAGCTGGGTCTCCGCCTTCGCAGAGCCTAGCATTTAGACGTGCTACAAAGTATCTAGTTATTTCGAGTGCTCTGTGACGTAGCGCTCGTGCGGCCTCAACGATTAATGTACCGCGCGTGCGATTGGAAGGAAGGGCGGGAAACTAGGTTAGATTCGAAATCACGTCAGTCTTAGATTAGAGTTAGAGTAGAGTAGAAGTGAGAAGAAGAGAGTTAACGACAGAGGTGCTTACAGACGGATTAAGGTGCTTGAGAACTGGATTTAGACTACCCAGGGAGTAACGATTACAAGGTCAAGTAGCCAGAAAGAGACTGAAGCTGTTCACGGATTATTATGTGTACTTAGGGAAGATTATGATGACAGCATAGAGAGGAACTGTAGCTGAGTAGAGTGTGTATTTACATCCGGATTTACCAGACATTGAGATCAGAGAGATCAAAAACTTTTTGTGGACTTGTGATGTCGAGATAGTCATTTACATTGAGTGGACTTATTGTGTTGATGCTGCTGTATAGAGAACGAGTGCGGTGGTATGTATATTGTACTGTGATGATTAAACTGTATTGTTGATTTATACTTGCTTGTCCCGTCTTCTCTTCAACACCACATCCATCCCCAACCTTCGCTAAGCGTTATTGTAAGAGTCAGAAAACCCAACTGAGCTTTATTTCATTTCAAGAGAGAACTAAGAAACCTTTTATTTAAGTAAGGTGATTCTGTATGTTAGTCGGATCATTCCTTCGGCCAGGGATCCATTCCGCTACATATAGCACACTCTTCTTTGGTGACAGCGGTGGGATAGTGTTTAGCACTATCGGCGAAATTCTCGAAACTTTTTGTCGGAACGAACTCACAGTTGGTAGTAATAATCAGTGGGGATGGAAGGTGAAGCGGAACGAAAGCAAATTGTCGAGGTGGTGGAGGAACAGGCGGACGGTGCGTTGCAGCTCGAGGGGGTAGACATCACGCAGTCGTGGCTGGCGGCGCAGTCACTGGCGATGGCGGCGGCCAACAGATCGGGATCGGAGTTTGGGCGAGAACATTCACCAAAAGTGGCATTGAGTCCACCTCAAGAAACAGAATTATCGTCCAAACCACGCATAAAGCGAACCTTTCTTATGCCTGAGCGAACCGATTCCTTACGCATTGAGCGAACCTTTCTTACGCCTGAGCGAACCGTTAAAACTTTCAGAGAACAGATCTCGGGTGCCCGTTTGGACGATTTTATATCAGCAGATCGTTCATTTGGTGCAACCCGAGAGACAGAGTGGCCGTCCGAGCGACCGGTAGCTGAGAGACACGCGGTTCTTCAGAGAGAGAGCAAGGTAGAGGCGGGAGATTCGTCGTCAGATGCAGAGTCGGTGGCGCCAGATCGACCGTGCCGTGACGTCACAGGGGAGCGGGTGACCTCCAGAGCCGAGCAGAGGACAGAAGCTGATTGCGGTACACGAGCACCACCAGGCCATCCCTCGGCGAGTAGAAGAGGAGCGGTCAACGCCTCGTTGGACACTACGGTGCCCATGATGGAAGTGCCGTTAGCCAGTAGCAGCTCCGGGGTGATTGACTTTCCCAGGAAGGGAATTGTGGGGGCAGGGCGGACGACAGCCCCGGCCCGAGGTACAGAGTCACCGCGAGAGAGAGAGCCGATTGGTATGGAACAGGTGATAGCAGACATGGCAGCCCTGATGGGAGGAACGTTGAAGACGATAGCGGAGACGCAGCGGGCCATGGCAGCACGAGTAGAGGGAACGGGCGAGCCCCAACGGCCGAAGACATCAGAGCACTGGCGAAACGCCCGGGTGGACCGCTTTGACGGGGTGAGCGAGGCATGGGTGGATTATCGCATGCACTTCGAGGCGACAGCGAGGCTCAACAAGTGGAGCGACAGCGAGAAAAGCCTGTGCCTTATCGCGGCTATGAAGGGAGGAGCCCAGCGGGTGGTGCAGCACCTGTCCGACGCCGAGAGATCCTCGTGCCGAAACATCGTCAGGGTTCTTGACCAGCGCTACGCATCGGATGACCAGGCCGAGAAACACGCCATGGAATTAGCACAGCGTCGCCAGAAGCCAGAAGAGAGTCTGCAGGAGTTGGGTGACGTGTGTAGACGGCTGTTCACCCTGGCCTACCCCGACGCAGAAGGGAAGTTAAAGGATCGTCTCATGAAGAAGGCGTTCATCGAGATGATTGCGGACGAGAAGATACAGCGTTTGACCGCCAGAGGGGATGCCCAGACCTTGGAGGAAGCCGTGCACCTAGCCATCAAGTATGAGGGCACTGAAAGCGGGCGTGGCGCAAAAGAACCGAAGGGAAAACCCCTGCTGACCACGGTAGCACGACAGGTGGGGACAGTGACACCCACTGCGGAGAACACAATACAAGCGAAGTTAGAGGCCTTGGAAGAACTCGTCCTGAAGTTGCAGCCTAGAAGATGGGAGGGTGCTGGGGGACAACAGAGGCCGTTCCTGTGTTATAGCTGCCGACAGCCAGGCCACATGGCGAGAGACTGTCCCAACAAGACCGGTTCGGGAAACGGGCAGAGTGCCGCCCCCGGGGCAGGAGGGCCGGCACAGGAGGAGTAGAACAGACGCCCAAGAAAATACACTTCGACGGGGAAGATGAGGGGAGCCCCTACATGATTGGAAAGATAGGAGGAAGAGAGTACGAATGCTTGTTGGATACTGGCGCCACGAAGTCGATTATCTCACCCGAGGTCTACCTGAACCACCCAAATAGAAACGACCTAGCCCTGAGAGAGTGCAGAGAGAGGCTAGTCTCCATCGACAAATCACCAGTGACAGTTCGGGGAGAAGTGGAACTAGAAGTGGATTTGTGTGGAACGATATTGGTAGGACACTTCATGATAGCGGAGATAGCCGATGACGTCGTGTTAGGTATAGGACTACAGAGAGCGGGCGGAATCATGGTGAACCATCATACTCAACAAGTCGAGTTCGAGGGAGGAAAAACAGTCCCCTACATCAGCCAGAGAATATCAGGGCTGTCGAAGTGTTGCAAGGTGCTGGCAGACAGAACAGTGGTGATACCCCCCAGAAAGGAAATCCTGACCACGGGGTATATCTGCGGCCGCACGAAAGAATTGGAGAAAGTTAGAGGATCAGGATTGGTGGAACCTAGTTTGAAGGGGAAGATGGGACAGAGGGGCGTCATGGTGGGGAAAGCACTGGTGGATGTGGGCAAAGATTATATACCCATCCGACTCCTCAATACCACCAGCGAACCTATCACGATCTACAAGGGCACGCCAGCAGGAGTAGTGACCCCGGTGGCCGGAGAGCCACCCGTCCCCGTGGAAACCAAGAAAGAACCAGAGAAGAAAAGATGTACAGAAAAGATGCCCGACTTCCTGCGGCCATTGTGCAAGGATGGAAGTGAGAACCTGTCGTCGGAAGGGAAGAAGAAACTGGCAGAGCTGCTGACCAAACACTAGAGTGCTTTTGCTAGCGGGCCAGACGACCTGGGGCGGACGCATTTGGTCCAGCACGAGATCAGGACACCCCCAGACCTGCGACCATTGCGACAGCCGGCCAGAAGGTTCCCGTTTTGGAAACAAACAGAAGCCAAGGAAATAGTGGACGACCTGCTGAAGAGGGACCTGATAGAGCCGTCGGCGAGCCCGTGGGCGGCACCAGTGGTGATGGTGAAAAAGAAAGACAACACGACCCGTCTGTGCGTAGACTACCGACGTCTGAACAGCCACACCATCCAAGACGCCTACCCCTTACCCAGAATGGACGATTCACTAGATGCCCTGGGAGGAAGCAAGTGGTTTTGTACCCTTGACCTGGCCAGCGGCTACTGGCAGGTGGGAATGTCCAAGAGTGCACAAGAGAAGTCCGCGTTTATCACCAGCGGGGGGTTGTATTCCTGGAAGGTCATGCCCTTTGGCTTGAGTACAGCACCCGGTACTTTCGAGCGGCTGATGGAAACAGTGCTGTCGGGACTACAGTGGGAAACCTGCCTCATCTACCTGGATGACGTCATCATCTTCGGGAAAACAGAGCAGCAGACCCTGGACCGCCTGGATGCGATCCTGAGCAGAATAGGACAGGCGGGAATGAAGCTCAAGCCCAGCAAGTGTCGCTTATTCCAGAAGAGAGTACACTACCTGGGGCACGTGGTGACGGAGGAGGGAGTCATGACGGACCCTGAGAAGATCGAGACCGTGAGGGAGTGGCCAGTGCCCACCACGCAGACAGAGGTACGCAGCTTCCTGGGGACTGCATCGTACTACAGGAGGTTTGTACAGAATTTCGGGACAATTGCCCGTCCCCTGCATAGGCTGACGGAGAAGAACAGACCCTTCTTGTGGACCACCGAATGCCAGGTTGCCTTCGAGACACTGCGGAAGAAATTGGTGGAGGCCCCCATCCTAGCTTACCCTAGCAGTGAGGAAGACTTCATCTTAGATACCGACGCCAGTGCCACAGGAATCGGGGCGGTATTGTCGCAGGTGCAAGACGGCGTAGAGAGACCCATAGCATATGCAAGTCGGGGGCTGAGCAAGTCGGAGAGGAACTACAGCGTGACCAAGAGAGAGCTGTTGGCAGTGGTTTTCTACTGCAAGTATTTCCGGCACTACCTGATAGGAAGAAAGTTCAAGCTACGCACAGATCACGCCGCCTTGAGGTGGTTGCAAACCTTCAAAGACGCCACGGGAATGTGGGCCAGGTGGCAGAATACCCTGGCAGAGTTCAACAAGGAAATTGTGCACAGAGCTGGCAGGAGTCACGGTAACGCCGACGGCTTGAGCAGACGACCAAACGAACAACCAGAGAGGGGGAGAAGCTCCGACAGTGGTGACCCCGAAATCAAGAGTACAGAGAGTGAATCGCCTGAAGAGGTGGAAGAAGACATCACCTGCCTTCGTCTAGAGGAAAACCACAGGGTGGCAGCGGTCACTATACAGCCGCTGTGGACGAATGCTGAGTGGAGAGAATTACAGAAAGAAGACCCCGACATCGCGCCAATCTGGACTAGGCTGGCCAGGGGAGAAGAGAGACCCAGGTGGAATGAGATATCCGAACACAGCTTGGCCACCAAGTCCTACTGGGGAGAATGGCAACGCCTGGAGATGAGAGAGGGTGTCATCTACAGAAAGTGGGAGAGTTCCGACGGAGCGAAAGTTCACACTCAAGTGCTGGTTCCGAGGAGCAAGCGGAAAGAGTTCCTACAGCAGGCCCACGGTGAAAGGTGGACAGCTCATCTAGGAGTGAAACGAACAGTGGCACATCTACATGAGAAGTACTTCTGGTATGACATGCGAGCTGACGTCAGGAGTTGGCTGGCCCAGTGCTGGGTCTGCGTCAGAGCCAAGGGACCGGGAGGCAGGACCAGGAAGAATCCTATGACCATTGTGAGATCGGGGACGCCCTTTGAGAGAATCGCCATAGACATGTATGGACCGCTGCCTGAGACAGCCAGAGGGAACTCGAAGATCCTAGTCATCACTTGTTATTTTACCAAGTGGGTAGAAGCCTATGCCTTGCTGGACGAGACAGCCGAGACGGTAGCCGAGGCCCTGGTGAACGACTTCGTCAGCAGATATTGTACTCCTGTCTCCATCCACAGCGATCAGGGAAGAAACTTCGAGAGTACGCTGTTCCAGGAGGTGTGCAGATTACTGGGAATACGCAAGACAAGAACAACTGCCTATCACCCTGAGGGAAACGGAATGGTGGAGAGGTTCAACCGTACGATGGGAGCCATGATCAGAAGCCTGATAGGAGAAGAACACGACAACTGGGATAAAATCTTACCCCTCACCCTGATGGCTTACAGATCCAGTGTGCATGAGACCACTCAACAGACACCACACATGATGCTGTTTGGAAGAGAGATGACCGTCCCCTTGGCACTCACCATGTCCGAGTTGCCCACCAGCCTGGTGGAGCAGGACGAGCTGGAGCACACTTGGGACCTCCGAGAGAAATTGGCTAAAGTCCACCGACGGGCCAGAGAAGTCACCGGTCAAGCAATGCGACGACAGAAACTGCAGCACGATCGGGGGGCAATGGGCCACCGGAGAGATGTGGGAGACTTAGTCTGGCTGATCACCAAGGTTAGAAGACAGGGTAGAGCTGCCAAGTTTGAACACAAGTGCAAGGGACCCTATACCGTGATCGACGTGATGGCCGACGTGACGTACCGAATAGAAGACAAGAAAGGAAAGAGAACAGTGGTCAATGGAGAGAGGCTGATAACCTTTGTCAAGCCCGGGGATTGGTCTAGCACCGATGGAGCCGAGGACGAGCCGAGAGAACACGAGATTCCGACATCGGTAGACTCCGAAAGTGGCGATGACCAACCCGACGTGAGACCAGAGAAAGAAAATTCCCAGAGAACCTCAGGGCGGAGAGAAAGAAGAGCTCCGCAGCGCTATGGGTGTACATAGAGAGTGAAGAAAACCAGGTGGTCTAAGGCAGAGAGAGATCGTATGGAAGTGTAAAGGATAGAGAAAGACAAGACACTGAAGTTCGAGCTACGAAATACGTATGTATATGCTGTGCCGGCTGGTAGCAGGGGAAATGGCAAGACTAGCCAGCAACAAGGATAACTCCTACAACCCTGGATCATGCTGACATCAACTCAAAAGCTAATGCACCGTGAGGACTGAAGAATATTCGTCTAGCTGGAGGAGGAGTCATTCCGAAGAGTGAGAAGAACGCCAAGTAATCTACTAAATTCAAAATTGCGCAACCATCCTGAAAGTACTCTCGATATTCAAGAATGGTGATTTCGACCACTTGGGGAGGTGACCAGCCGCCTGAGTACCAGCAGGAAGAGACGATGGAGAGAAAATGTCCGACAGAAAGTCCTTATGATGACACCTGGGAGAAATGGTTGCCATGGAAACGAGAAGGGAGGGCACCCGGAAGAAAAATCCCAGAACAATCAGGGGATTGTAGCGTAAAAGAAGAGGGGGAGTAGGGTGACGGCATCATCCAGACAACCAAGAACAGTGAAGACAAAAGAAATTTCTGAAGTGTGAAAACTGTAGAGAAGAAGAATCGCTCTGGCGTTAAGAAGTCGCTGGAGTAGAGAAGAAGAATCGCTCTGGCGTTAAGAAGTCGCTGGAGAAGAGAAGAAGATTCGCTCTGGCGTAAGAAGTTGCTGGAGAAGAGAAGAAGATTCGCTCTGGCGTTAAGAAGTTGCTGGAGAAGAGAAGAAGATTCGCTCTGGCGTAGGAAATCGCTGGAGAAGAGAAGAAGATTCGCTCTGGCGTTAGAAAGTTGCTGGAGAGAAGACATAGAGACGCTCTGGCGTGAGAAACTGCTGGAGAATGGAGACTGTGGAGAACGGCGAACTGTGCCTGTTGCTGCGTCGAGTGTTGACAAGTCGAGTGAGAAGTCCCATCTGGAGACCAAGGGGTTTCCCCGCACGTGAGAGGGAGTCCCCGCATGACGTCACGGCAGCGGCTGAGTTTGACCTAGTTGGCGAAGCGAGGAATTTGCCGTGGGCGAAAGTACAGAAATAATCTCAGCGCGGCGAAATAGAAACCAACCGAGCTGATGGCAAGCAGTCAAGCAGTAGCTGAATGGAATGCGGGAACGTGGAGGCTGGAGAACGAGGAGACTTGGGATATTTCGGCGGTGATGGTGGAGGATGGCGGCGGCGAAAGAGTCCGAAAAACAACAAGTGTCGCAGAGGTCACCTGAGAACCAATCAGATGTCTCCAAGGGGTGCCACACCCCCAGAACCGCATCACCAGATTGACCCAGTTAGCGGAAAGACGCCATTCTTCATCTCACGCCTGAGCGAACCAAACACATCACGAATTAATCGCCGCTAATCCTATTGTCAACAAGCCATCCGATACAAAAGAAAGCAACATGAGCATGCAGCCGACACACTCGCTTCGAGAAGAGGGATACTGCGGCATCTGCAAGAGGAATTTTCGGGATATGGGCCGACACAACCTAGACTTGCACGATGGAAGGGGAATACACGCGTGGAGGTGCCTGAGTTACAAGGGAACGGGACATGGCGGACGGTGCACCTACGTAGACTGCAACTTTACCGAGATGAAGATGCACTACATGAAACATCATGCCGAAGAACTCGAGTGCATACAAGTCAAGTGGAAGAAGGGGTACTATGCAGTCGAAGACGGACACATCGTGCCTGGGGCTCCATTCTACCCATCGGAGCACCCGTTTAGCGCTGTCGACGACCCAGATTTCCCTGCCCGACGTCTTGAGATCGACGAGGAGAGATACCAGCAAACAGAGAGGGGAGCGACGCCGTTCGACCCGATGGTGCGGTCTACTTCGGCGAGTGCGATGTATCGCATGGAGGCGAGAAGATGGGAAGACGAGACTCCACCACCAAGGAAGCGAATGAGGACACCTTCACCACCTCGCACCCGCAGAAACTCCCGAGAAGAAAGCAGGCGAGATACCGACAGGCGCAGCTATGGGGGAGGCGATAACTGGCACCAAGGTAGAGAGCCAGGAGCAGCGGGAGGCTACCCTCGAGACGACCATCCCCGTGGAGTGCAACCGGCTCACGTGCGGTACGAGGCTAATGCGGACAGGGCGAGAAAGGCCGAGGCAGAGCGGGACGCGCTGGCCCAGCGGGTCCAGAGCGTCGAAGAAGAACTTTTGCAGTCCATGCAAGATGTGGAAGACCTCTGGAGGGAAAAGTACAGTGCCCTCGAAGAAAGCCACAAAGTATCGCTGAAGACGAAAGCAGAGATGGAACAGAAGAATAATTCTGATGACGTTACACGAGACAGAGTTAGAGCGGCAGTACAGGGAGCTGAGCGATAGATGCAGAGCACAGAAAGACTCGCTCACCCTGGCCAACCAGGCCGAACAGAGGGCCGTTGCGGGCCGGCGGGACGATGGGCGAACCATCCAGCAGCTTCGCCGGAAAGTGACCAGCATCCGACAGGAAATGGCAGAGTGGGCTGGCGCCGAAGCAGCGAAGGCAACGGAGAATTACAAGAGGAAGAAAGAAATCACCGAAAACATGCTGGCCGAAACCCTGCTCAACATGGAAGAAGCGGAAGAAGCCAAGAGACAGCTTGACGTTCGTCTGAGGGCAGCGGAACAAGACGTAGAGAACTACAGAGAGTGTTGCGAGAGGGCGCTAGAAGATCTCCGGCTAGAAAAGCACGCCAACAAAGAAGCCACGAAGGTAGCCATGCAGGCTGCCCACTGCCAAGACCAAGAGAGACTGGTTCTACAGAAGCAGGTGACGGAGATCCGACTAGAGGCCAAGGAAGCGCAAGAACTGGTGCAGAGTTGCAGATTGGAGATCGACCATATGCAGCACCAAATAGAACGTCGAGAACAGCAGCTGACGACGGCTGAGAACGAAATCCGACTTGTCCAGGAGCAGTCAGCCGGAAAGCAGGAAGAAATAGACGCCCTGACGACAAGCCTGGAAGACCTAAGACTACAGTGGGACGAGCTTAGCGGAAGCCGAACTTCGAGACCGCGAACGATGGTGGGGAGTGAAACGACCCTAGCCCTATTCCCACCAGTAGAAGACAGAGAAACAGATCAAGTCCAAGTGAGGCGAACCCTGGCGGTAGCCTACGACATTAGAGCAGTCCAGCGGGGACAGGTTGTCGAACATCCTCGTCGTGTCACCTTCGATGCCAACGTGCTGAGCCCCATCGTGAGAACCAGCCCTGATGAACTGATGACATACCTGGAGAAATTCACCAAGGCGCGCATCGATGAAATCCGAATGGACCTCGGGAGGAAGGCCTTTGATCGGGGGGTGTTGGAGGGTATGCGGCGACAGCAGATGGCAGACCGGGATGCGGCAGACGGGATCATCCTTATCTCCGATTCGGACCCCTTCTCCGACTCGGAACCCATGCCCGACTCGGATGCTTAAGTGAAGAAACTTGGGACAAGAAAGAACAGACAACCTCGATCTTACGCATTAAGCGAACCGAAATATCTCACGCCTGAGCGAACCATTTTATTTATTTACCTATTTATTTTTATTGAGATCATCATGAGACGTCTACTTCTACTTTCTGGCGCTGGAGTACCCAGCAGCAGCGGTCGAACCCTAGACCTGCCAGCTATTCCTGCTACAACCTATTCCGTCCATCAACTGTGGCGCTGGATTATCCAGTCACGATGATTTGTGTTCTCTTCCATGGATAATTACCCGAAGTGCCAATTTACTACGTCCATCGTCTGTGGCGACGGATTAACAAGTCACGACGATTTTGTGCCTAATTATTGGATTATTATTGACTACTCTACGAACTACCGGACCTGTGTACCATCCATGACGTCCCAGGAAGAAATCGGCGACCAAGGGAAAGTTTTAACGAAGTGACACTTGAGAGATTTTGGACTATGCTGGTGTGTCGTTCACATTTTAGTGAACTTAAAATAAGCGAACAATTTTGAGACCTTAGCGACACAACAGCTGGTAGCCGTAACGTGAGTAAACCACTGTATTGCATGATTTTGATTGTTTTATCTTGCCATGTTTTATCAATGTTTTTATTGTTCTTAGAGTTAACTCAGAGTGCTATTTTTTTTCTAGTCCAAGATTTTATATGAGTCAAGTATTTTAAGGATTAACGTTTAACGTTTAGGTATAAGAGGTGCGTTATTTTAACTAGTAGTCATAGTAGTTCTTTTTAAGTATTCCGCTCCAGTGCAGAGTTCGCGTTTTTATGTAGATTTTCGAGAAATAAGAGTATTTCAATGAGCGATATTGAAAGTAAACAAAGTGAGCGATAATTGGGAGAGTGGGACCGGAAGTTCAGGACTTGTCCACTCTTGGGAACTGTGTACATTAGAAGTTAGTATTCCTATACTGTGTTAAGTGACCTGTGTGTCACTTGGTTAGTCTGTTCATAACAGACGAGTTTAGAACTTTTTCGAGAGAATTGTTGTTTAACGTTCGAGTTACGTTTAGTGTTCCCTTTTTTTTGGAAATTTGTGAAATTTAAGAATCGAGGACGATTCAGAGCAAGTCGGGGGCTGTGTGACGGAATGACCCCAGGGCTAAGAAACAGGTCATGTTCCGTCACTTCTATTATTGTAAGCTGGGTCTCCGCCTTTGCAGAGCCTAGCATTTAGACGTGCTACAAAGTATCTAGTTATTTCGAGTGCTCTGTGACGTAGCGCTCGTGCGGCCTCAACGATTAATGCACCGCGCGTGCGATTGGAAGGAAGGGCGGGAAACTAGGTTAGATTCGAAATCACGTCAGTCTTAGATTAGAGTTAGAGTAGAGTAGAAGTGAGAAGAAGAGAGTTAACGACAGAGGTGCTTACAGACGGATTAAGGTGCTTGAGAACTGGATTTAGACTACCCAGGGAGTAACGATTACAAGGTCAAGTAGCCAGAAAGAGACTGAAGCTGTTCACGGATTATTATGTGTACTTAGGGAAGATTATGATGACAGCATAGAGAGGAACTGTAGCTGAGTAGAGTGTGTATTTACATCCGGATTTACCAGACATTGAGACCAGAGATCAGAGAGATCAAAAACTTTTTGTGGACTTGTGATGTCGAGATAGTCATTTACATTGAGTGGACTTATTGTGTTGATGCTGCTGTATAGAGAACGAGTGCGGTGGTATGTATATTGTACTGTGATGATTAAACTGTATTGTTGATTTATACTTGCTTGTCCCGTCTTCTCTTCAACACCACATCCATCCCCAACCTTCGCTAAGCGTTATTGTATAAGAGTCAGAAAACCCAACTGAGCTTTATTTCATTTCAAGAGAGAACTAAGAAACCTTTTATTTAAGTAAGGTGATTCTGTATGTTAGTCGGATCATTCCTTCGGCCAGGGATCCATTCCGCTACAATATATATATATATATATATATATATATATATATATATATATATATATATATATATATATATATATATATATATATATATATATATATATATATATATATATATATATATAGCCAGTTTCTTTGATATGACACAGTAGACAATGCAGGTCTGATTTATATGTAAAGCTACCATCATTTCACCTAAGTGAAGCTTCTCCAAGATGACATTCAGCTACCCTGACTTCACTTATAACTGAAGCTTCTCCAAGATGATATTAAGCTGGGGCTTCCCTGAGATGACTTGACTTCTAACTAAGCTTCCCAGAGATGACATAGAGCATCCCTATGGCTCATTATAAGTAAAGCTTAAAGATGATATATTTAACTGGAATTCCCCTTATAAAACAAAGTAGACAAGCATGATCCACCCTGACCTGACCTATCTGAAGCTTCCCCAAGATGACATTCAGCTACCCTGACTTCACTTATAACTGAAGCTTCTCCAAGATGATATTTAGCCAAAGCTTCCTGAAGGTGATATTCAGCTGAAGCTTCCCTTAGATGACATCGTTTTAAAGCATCCCTAAGATGATTTATATGTAAAGCCACCTACCTTAATAACCTAACTTCTCCAGGATGATACCTACGCTGATAATACTGATATGATTTACTGGGTCACTATAACTAAAGCTTCCCCAAGATGACATATTTAGCTGAAGTTTCCCTAATATGACAAAGAAGACTTAAACCAGGCATGGTTTATATGCAAAGCTACTCTGGCTTGACTTGTAGCTTAAGCTTCTTCAAATTACATTCAGCTTCAGGTAATCTGACTTGACTTATAACTACAGTTTCTCCAAGATGGCATCCATTCATTTCATCTAAAAGCAGAATGTTATATTATTTCAGATGACCACTGGCTGATGACCATATGAGTTAAAATGTCCACAGATTTTACCTCCAAATTGGATCCTAGAGACCTTGAGACCATAGAAAACGACATCCTAAAGCATTGTCGTGGGAAAGGAAAAGAAACAGAACAAAAAGTCCTTTACGCACCGAAGTCAGCTGATATCAAGGCTTATGTCATAGATCAAGTCAAACAAAGAAATGCAAATGCTTCAGGCGTAAGTAAATTCAAAGAATCCTTTTCAAAGAAGCAGAATGACTCGTACTACATATTTCACTGTATTAGAGGATCATCAAAAAAGCCTTCAGAAGGGAGTGCCCGCAATGTTGGATGTAAAGCGTATATATCTTTCAAAGTATATAATTGTTATAAGAACATACATGCTCATATCATACTTATGCGTGTTAATGAAAGGCACTGCGGACATGACTTGGATGATGTCACAGACAAGCATGTCAACCCCATTAACCCTATTTTACAGACCAAAATCAGGAAATGGCTGGAATTAGGGGTGAAACCAGATGTAATTCTCATCCAAGCACATAAATGGGCATTGGAGAATGGTTATGAGAATGTACATGATCGTGAATACTATGTTACACCAGATGACATTAAGAACATAAGGAAATCATTCATGATTTCACAGCAACTAGACAAAAATGATGCAGTTAGTGTGCAGGGATTGCTTAGCAGGCACAAAAATAATGTCATATATTACAAGGAATTCATCTCAGGAAAACAAGACTTTATTCTTGTAATTATGACAGAGAAAATGCAGCAAAGATACGTGGAATATGGGAAGAAGGTCATTTACATAGACTCAACTGCCAACACTAATGATTATGGATTTCCACTTTGCTCACTTATTGTACAAGACCGTTTTGGAAGGGGTGTGCCTGCTGTACACATTATATGCTCTACTGAAAATCAAGGCAGTCTCATTACTGCTCTGGAAGCTGTTAAGGCAAGGTTTCAAGACATTCAACCTCGGTAAGCAGCACTTCATTTTCATTTTTTGTCACAATCTACATGTAATGTTATCATCAGTCTCTTGAATTATTACAAATAAGGTGTACCCAAAATTAAGAAAGCATCATCCCAGCTGCTCAGGACAATCATTCATGTAAGTTATGTCATGGCCCTAAAGTGAGAGTTTTTCAGCATGAGACCAGCTTCCTAGTGATAACATATCCCTTCTTATGCCTATTCCCCTTACCCACACCTACAATGCAACCAGTTCCTCTCTGAGAATGGAATTTCCCCTCAACATTCACAGTTCTGGTTGGAGGCAAGATCGCTTGGCCTATGATGGCTTCGTGTGTGAATTTCAGGTGCTCCGGCTTGGCGTATTGACAGCCCAATGCATACAAACAAACTTTTTGATGTCACTACTTTTTTTTTATCTAAGTTCGTTACAGCTGGTGCAATCTGTTGACCAAAGGGAACACTACAATATTTATATGGAATGACTGTAGTGTCCGTGACAAATACTCATGCATAAATAATAACTTAAAAGACAAAATACTAATATAATATAAAGTGCTGTTGTTAGTAATTAGTTGTAGTTAGATTTAAAAGTGAATTTGATTATCCGTAAAGCAGTTAAACCAAGCCATTTAAGCTTTTTTAGCTTGAGTTTTTTGGATTTGCGAACCTGGCCCTACCCATAAAAGAAAACAATAAAAAAGACATAGTTTATATTTCCATTTAATAATATTTCAAATTTTGCAAGAAGTCTTTCAATTGTTTGCGAGAAGTTTGTGACTGAACCGATAAGTATTTGATAGTATTTTTTTATTTCTCAGGTCTTTTATGGTCGACAAATGTTGGATGGAAATTAATGCTTTAAATACAGTGTTCCCAGATTCGCAGGTGCATTTATGCTGGTTTCATGTGGCTCAGGTGAGTTCAGTGTATATAATTGTTGGAATAACTTGATTGTGATTTTCCTAATGCGCAAGTAATTCCTTGTAACTTGTATCTATATCTATCTATCTAAATATAGACTCAAGCCTCAACATGTAGCATGAGTGAGGACCTTTTACCCTAAATGGTCTCTATAACGGCCTGAGGATTGCACAAGCATGAATCCCAGGGTTGCCAACTTGAGACTGAGTATGTGACTTGCTCCTATATATATATATATATATATATATATATATATATATATATATATATATATATATATATATATATATATATATATATATATATATATATATATATATATATTATAAATATATATATATATATATATATATATATATATATATATATATATATATATATATATATATATATATATATATATAGTCTTTTAACAAGGGACAAACAATTTAAAAAACAATCCCAATGAGTGATGTTCAGATAATAATGGCTATACAGTTTCCAATAGCAGTTACTTTTTTGACGATGATAAAAAACCTTAAAGAGCAATAGATTAATGTTGAATTTCGCTTTGTTGCTTTCAAAATATTGTTTCCAGCCTCTTATCATAGTGGGTGACACTAGGGAACCTGGAGGAAACTACCAATGTGCCAGAAACCAATTTCCGACTGCCCCCTAGCCTTGTTCTGCTTTGAGTCAAAACTGCAGAGAGGAGGGTGTTAATACCCATTGTGACATGGGACTGTTTCCCATTCAGCTAGCATGGCCCATAATGTATTGCCATTATAGCAGTTTTAGTGAAGCTTATATTGTCTTAATGAATTATCTTTTCACATAAAATGGTTTTTAAAAAACCCACCCAAATAACTCACATAACCGTGTATTCCTAGATGCTGTTCTTCCCTCTGGCTCTGCCACTTACTTCAAGGGTTGTGACCTTACATTTCAGACTGTAAACCGTTGGTTGATGCGGAAAGAATCTAAATTGCATGGTGTTGACAAGGGACCTGTCAGAAATGACATTCATGCTCATCTGTCAGAACTGAAGTCCCAGAAAACAGTAAGTCATGAAATAAAGTTATGTCACTGAAAGAAATGCTATCCCACGTATCACATTATGGTCAGCCGCCGGTGGTCAATGGCCACACCTGCAGACCGCTGGTAGCAGTCCTTCAGAGTAATGTATGACTATGCCAACTATTGAATATAGACTTAAATGAATTTGGAGTTCTGTAGCTTTTATTGACGCTGGCTTGCCATGAGCCATTCCAAAATATGATAATATATATGAACTACTTTCCTTAGACCGAATTCCGCCTTTCTCTTATCTAAAATAATTTCAATTTGATGCAATATATTAATTGATTTTGAAAGTTTTCATTCAGCAGCTAACACAGCAAAGTATGCCAACGTTAACCATATTGCTCCATGCAGCGATTTATTAGAAATTTGTGTGCATGTTGAACGTAATTTAAACACTTTTGTTCCTTTCTTTTAGGAGAAGGACTTCAACATTCAGCTGAAGCAATTCTATGCAGAATTTGAAGAAGAGTATCCAGAAGTTTGTACCTATATTCGTAATAACTGGGAAAACATTGCGGCAATGTGGGCTGATTTTGGACGACGCTTTAACCATGATGGCAGAGACACAAATAATTTGGTTGAGAGGTAAGGATAATTATTCCAATGTCATACTCTCTCCTAGGAGCTCTTACAATTCCTGGTAAATGTCTTGAAAATTACTCTTCTTTTTATTCTAAATCAAAGCATAAAAGATGAAGGAATAAACAACAAATTTTATTCAAGGAGGTGCAGTAAGCTGGATTCATACCTGCTGTTGTTCATAGAAGGAAGTATAGTTTAAAACACGGAAAGAGGGGTTTATGAGCTTAAAATCACAAGCACCGCGAGCTGGTTTAAAACTTGCTTAACCAGGAGCAAAATGCTTTAGATTAGGCATTATATTACTATATTTATTTTTTGTCCTTCAGGTATTTCCTTCGAGTGAAGTACCAGTTTTTCAATGGAATTCGCAACAAAAGGTTAGATGCACTCATCACAATGCTTATGGAGACTTCGGAAAGTTACTTTATGGCTATCTCCTCCCTTCAAGAAGCTGGCCGCATTGTTCCAACCCTTTCCAACTATATGTCAGACTGCCAGAATGCAGCAGATAATTTGCTAGTAAAGAGCTGGATAACTAAATTATCACAGAAGGATGGCATATACTATGTTCCATCGGAGTTCACCGATGGAATGGTCTACAAGGTCAAGCCTGGTGCCTGTTTTTGTACCTGCTTTCATGGCCAGAAAGGCATCCTTTGTAAGCATATTCAATTGGTGCTCAACTGTAATAGATTTGACAAAGAAAATTATCCATCTCTAGATTTTCATCTATCTAGCTATAAAGAAGAACTAGTAAGCCAGAAATTAAATTCTGAGGAAGATATAGCAGAAATTATGGTCTTCAACAAATATCATGAATGTGAATGTTATGCTAGTGCATTAAAAAATATGTGCACCTGTACTGCCAGTTCATACTGGAATGATTGTGGATGTATTAGGCTTGCCAGGGAACTCTTCCCCGCGACAGTTATTCATGCACAGGGTCTGGATACAAAGGAAGACCATTGTGATCATGATACAACTGACATAATTGACAATGAGTGCAGACCGACAGATGATAGTCTACTTGCAATACAACGTCTGCAAAGAATTCAAGAAAAATTGGAAACAATGTCATCAGTACCAAACGGCTTTGAAGCTGGGTTACATTGCTTAGAGGAACTTGTTTTCCTTGGTCCATTTCCTAAAAAAAGGAACGAAGTGAAAGAGAGAACTTACAAGTCACTGCACCCGGAAAGAAGACTAATCAGGAAGAAAATGCAGCAGAAGCTGGAGAATGCTCAGGTAAAACTGTCAAAAGAACATTCGTATCATAGGCATTCAAAGTATGGTCGTAGCAATGCACATCTTCCTATATCACAGAAATTTAAAAGACAATATTCAAAGAAAATTAGATCTTCATTAAAAAGCCACCGTGAAAAAACAGAAAAGGTAATGAATTTACCAATCTTTTTGGACTTAAAATACCAAAAATGAC
The DNA here is from genome assembly GCA_963942565.1 of Maea johnstoni. NCBI lineage: Eukaryota > Metazoa > Annelida > Polychaeta > Spionida > Magelonidae > Maea > Maea johnstoni. The sequence continues at coordinate 37,208,382 of OZ012696.1, forward strand.
AGAGGAATATCTTGTTCAGCAAAAGGCAAAATGTAATAGACCTGAAAAGCCCGAAATGCAACAGAATTTCCTTCAGGAAATGTGTACCCAGGCAAGAGCTGCTAGTGGAGGATTGCTAGTTGAAGTTAGTGACCAGCAGTTGATATCTGTATTAGCCAATTTTTTTGAGATCTCTTAATGAACCCATATTAGTCCAGTGCCTAGGGTGAGAAAATATTTATATGATAAATGCTGAATATTTTATGATAAAAGCTAAGTACCACTAAATGTAAAAGCTATTTTGCGGTTCTGGATGTTCACTTCATGCTTAATCACTTCAGTGGGAATTGCCTAGCAGCCAGGGCAATGTCATTTAGAGGGGAAATAGCATTCTTGAATTGCCAAGAGAGTTGGGATAAAAAAGAAGTACAATACAGGCAACTAGGGCACTCATTGATGAGCATGTTATATATGTCAATATAATGAAACCCAGTGTCTGGTATTAAATAATCATCATCCATTTTTATGCTCTGATATTGGGTTAGTTGTGTGTGGTAGTGAAAAAACTGCATTTTAAAGACAACTGACCCCTAACCCTGAACATCTGTGTTATTTTATCCACAACAAGTTGCCTTTTATCTTCATAGCTTGATTTTGCCTTTGCAGTTGTATCTTTTAAATAATTAAAGAGTGATATTTGAAGATGTATTAATTTGATTAAGTTAAAGCTCTTTCGTGTCATGATAAACATAGCATTTAATTACGGCTGTTCCATTTAAAAGTGTTGGGGAGGGGTTGACCAGATTATGACTAAGAATTCAACACCCCCTACTGGCCTAAATTCAAAATTCGAGAGGTTGGGGTGTCTTTGCCGATTCAGAATTAGGGGTTATGGGTGCTCTAAAAATAATTTTAAATTCTTTGGACCCCCACCCTCAAAATGTTATCAGTTCAGTCACCACCCACATTTAAATGGAACTGCCCTTAGTTGGCAACAACAGTGGTTTTTAATTATAATATATAAAAATGGTTTAAAAAAGCATAAAAATATACTGGAGAAACAGAACACAAAATACTTTTCCCATGTAGTGTCAAAAGGTATTAAACAAAATGAAAGTTGTTCTTGTCACAATTACGGTTCCTTTCTTTCATTTAATCTATGGAGAGGATTTTTTTAGAGAGAAACTAATTTTGGTAAGTGCAAGAGTAGTGCTGGTATTGGGTAACTCATTTTGAGACACTTCCACTTCGAGCAAGCTGTTGTTAAACAGTATTAGACCCTTCTTTTGACAGGTATAATGCTGAACTAGAGTACCTATCAATAAACACAAAATACTTGTAATTCATCAAGCTCATAACATTGCAGGTTCAATGTGATGTATGCCAACGCTGGGCACATGTAAATTGCACAGTTAAAAAAGGAAGAACTGTGAAGAGCAACCCCTACTTCTGCCCAATATGTTGTTGCCTGGCTACTTACGGTAAATGCATATTTCATTCTTCACTTCTTTTAACCAACCTGGTTTTTCAATGAAAAACTATTTCTAAAGAAGTTAGGTTGGAGATAGCTTTTTCATTATTGTGACACCACCAAGCCTGCATGCTTTAAAGATTTCTTTGGTCCCATGCTCTGAAGGATGGGGGGGGGGGGGGGGGGATAACCTCGAAATAGTATCTGTGCGTCCGCCCGTCTGGAAAATGTTGATACCACAAGATCAGTTGCAGAATACTAAATGCCCATATTATACTATGTTATCAGATCTATTGTTTGAAATCTAAATAACAACACAGAATATTTTCATCCTAGGGAAGCCATAGCGGAGTGACACTTTCCTGAACAGTGACTAGTGAATGAAAATAACAGCAGTCATAAGAAGTCATTGATAGCTATTTTCAGCTACAATTCAACTCGTTGAATCTTCACGTGTAACTCTAACCAGTTCAACAGTAAATTATATACTGAAAGCTCAATAAAAAATTCTGGCATGTCTGAAATAGTTGCAGAATACTAAATGCCCATATTATACTACGTTATCAGATCTATTGTTTGAAATCTAAATAACAACACTGAGAATATTTTGTCCGGGCAGTGCCTCTCTTAGTTTGTGATCTTATTCTGTACATGTACGAATCCTCTCTGAAGCCTGATCCTAATTTTATATGAATTGTTCAGAAGGAAGACCTGCAGCCAAGGGCAGTCAGCAAGAACCTCAACGAGAGGAGAACCAGAGCCCATCAGGTAAATTTTAAATTTCCATTGTTGTTATATAATCCTTTCAGGGGACCTCTAAATGGTAAATCATCTGAGGGAAGCTTAAGAGATAAATCATCTTGAGGATGCTCCAGCGGTACATCATCCTAGGGAAGCCATAGCGGAGTGACACTTTCCTGAACAGTGACTAGTGAATGAAGATAACAGCAGTTATAAGAAGTCATTGATAGCCATTTTCAGCTACAATTCAACTCCTTGAATCTTCACGTGTAACTCTAACCAGTTCAATAGTAAATTATATACTGAAAGCTCAATAAAAAATTCTGGCATGTCTGAAATAGTTGCAGAATACTAAATGCCCATATTATACTACGTTATCAGATCTATTGTTTGAAATCTAAATAACAACACTGAGAATATTTTGTCCGGGCAGTGCCTCTCTTAGTTTGTGATCTTATTCTGTACATGTACGAATCCTCTCTGAAGCCTGATCCTAATTTTATTTGAATTGTTCAGAAGGAAGACCTGCAGCCAAGGGCAGTCAGCAAGAACCTACCCGAGAGGAGAACCAGAGCCCATCAGGTAAATTTTAAATTTCCATTGTTGTTATATAATCCTTTCAGGGGACCTCTAAATGCTAAATCATCTGAGGGAAGCTTAAGAGATAAATCATCTTGAGGATGCTTCAGCGGTACATCATCCTAGGGAAGCCATAGCGGAGTGAAACTTTCCTGAACAGTGACTAGTGAATGAAAATAACAGCAGTCATAAGAAGTCATTGATAGCTATTTTTAGCTACAATTCAACTCCTTGAATCTTCACGTGTAACTCTAACCAGTTCAACAGTAAATTATATACTGAAAGCTCAATAAAAAATTCTGGCATGTCTGAAATAGTTGCAGAATACTAAATGCCCATATTATACTACGTTATCAGATCTATTGTTTGAAATCTAAATAACAACACTGAGAATATTTTGTCCGGGCAGTGCCTCTCTTAGTTTGTGATCTTATTCTGTACATGTACGAATCCTCTCTGAAGCCTGATCCTAATTTTATTTGAATTGTTCAGAAGGAAGACCTGCAGCCAAGGGCAGTCAGCAAGAACCTCCCCGAGAGGAGAACCAGAGTCCATCAGGTTAATTTTAAATTTCCATTGTTGTTATATAATCCTTTCAGGGGACCTCTAAATGCTAAATCATCTGAGGGAAGCTTAAGAGATAAATCATCTTGAGGATGCTTCAGCGGTACATCATCCTAGGGAAGCCATAGCGGAGTGACACTTTCCTAAACAGTGACTAGTGAATGAAAATAACAGCAGTCATAAGAAGTCATTGATAGCTATTTTCAGCTACAATTCAACTCATTGAATCTTCACGTGTAACTCTAACCAGTTCAACAGTAAATTATATACTGAAAGCTCAATAAAAAATTCTGGCATGTCTGAAATAGTTGCAGAATACTAAATGCCCATATTATACTACGTTATCAGATCTATTGTTTGAAATCTAAATAACAACACTGAGAATATTTTGTCCGGCCAGTGCCTCTCTTAGTTTGTGATCTTATTCTGTACATGTACGAATCCTCTCTGAAGCCTGATCCTAATTTTATTTGAATTGTTCAGAAGGAAGACCTGCAGCCAAGGGCAGTCAGCAAGAACCTCCCCGAGAGGAGAACCAGAGCCCATCAGGTAAATTTTAGATTTCCATTGTTGTTATATAATCCTTTCAGGGGACCTCTAAATGCTAAATCATCTCAGGGAAGCTTAAGAGATAAATCATCTTGAGGATGCTTCAGCGGTACATCATCCTAGGGAAGCCATAGCAGAGTGACACTTTCTTGAACAGTGACTCGTCAATAAAAATAATGCTGTTATTATGGCCAGAAAAGTAAATGCTTGCTAGTTACTGATGTCACTCCACTCTCTTATCTGAAATGCAATGACTTAAATTAAATGACATTTAGTCAACCTTTTCCTCACATGTGATATACTCCTCCATTTAGTGATACCTTATTCATACCATTTCAGCTTGCATCGTTCAGGGAAGGCTGGGTGTTAGTGGAAAAAAGCACTCCTATAAAGTCAGGCAGGATGAGCTGGAGCGGCATGTTAGAGAAGGGCTGTCAAAGTCAGCAATATCATCCTTATTAAGGGTAATTATTTTTAATTAAATTCGAAAAATAATAGCATAGACTCATACTCCTTTCAAAGTTGGTGCCTTTGATAGCTTAATAATTCAGCAAATTCCTGCACTGGATGCTTCAAAGGTATCATGTAGCTGGTTTCAGGCACTTGCTTACTGTTTACAGGAATAAGGAGAGCATCATGTGGACGCGACATATGTTCACTCCTTATGTGTTGAGAACCATTGGTTGTGTAATTTGTGGTAATGTGCCAGATTTGCACAAGATCAAGATGACTGCCATGTCAAAACAAAACAAAATTTTAGATTTCTGAGAAAAACTTGATCTGGCCTAATTAGTCCTCTTCCATTTGACACTTGATATGAATCTTTAACTCTTACCAATCCTGAGATAATGTAATATGCGCTTATGTGCAAGTTCTGCACAAAATCAAGATGGCTGCCATGACATTTCTTGCTACAATGTTCATGCTAATGTATATGTCACATAAGATTTGCTAACACTGTCATCGTCAGTTTATTTAATCTGCATGTGCACCTGTGATATTAGATGACTGCTTTATCGTTAAGTTTTGATTCTCAAAATTGCTGGGATTACCCCTTCAGAATGAAAAAAAGATAGGTAAACACTTGTAAAGTTTCCACAGCATGGTAAGGTATTACATTGCTAGTAAATTATAGTCATCATGATCAAAAACATTGTTGTAACACCTGCATTACAACACCCAACTCACCCGGTACCTTTCATAATAACATTTTTCAGAAAAGTCACGGTGCTTCGCTACCTGAAAATGTTGAAGAGGCATTGAAGGCAAAAAGGAAAGGGGTGCACCCAAACCTCTTCAGCAGTCTAACAGAGGGGGAGGCGATGGCCCTTGGTGCTGCTTTCGACGAAATTTTAGAGAAGGAGAGTTTCAAAACTGAAACTAAGGATAAAGATATAAGGTAATGTTAACTGCTACTAAATGTTGCAATTTATAGATATAACTGTAGTACCTCATACACAAAGTTCATTCCTTAGTTGAGTTGTTAAGAGTATTCATAATAGGCACTTATTTAATTTAATGGCATATGAATGTGAAAATGTAAAAATTATGTTAACATATATATCACGTTGTTTGTATTTAATAAAGAACTAGTCTCTCTGAGTAATGTTTCATTTTTGTCATTGTAGAGAAGTGCTTGAAAACCTCCTGCAGGAAGTAGACAGGAAGGATTCATTTTTGGCCTTAAGAACACATCAGTTTGGTCCAGTAGCAGTCTCGTCGGTCCTGAGGCTGCTTAAGAGGTTACTGTAATAGAAACCATATTTTGTCTTGCTGTTAATTATAAAATAACAAACAATGGATAGATAAGAAAATATTGTTTATTGGTGACATTCTTACAATTGTAGAGTTTCTAAGCAAACTTATTGTTATTGTATGACAGGGAGTATCAGTGTGCATGATAAGGGGTATTTCAAAGTAAGTAAGAACTTGGAACTGATGTACATATGATTGAGAAAATCATCAGTATTGTATAATTCTTTATTTATGTATTAAGTCCCAGTGTCGCTCCAGCCAGATGGTTCATAACTGTACACTTCTTGAATATGCAGTTCCACAAAAGTGACATACTTTTAGCCACAGATGATATCATGGTGATCAAGTACCAAATTTGTTAATACAGTAACCACAGATTATTTTACATCAATATTTATAAAAAAATAACTCACTATTAAATAAGTTTTAAAAGGTTTTTGTTAATAGATTATCCAAGTTTTTCGACAGAATTTCATAAGTGACTGGATATCAGCATAATACATTGCCAAATCAGAGAGTTTCTCATGCACACATTGCTTTTTTATTTGTCATTGTAATATTGATATGTTGTTGCCATTATAAAAATGCTGTCCGATAAAAACAATACAGTATTTTTAAATGAATAAAACCTTTCTATCATGCACTCAGAAGTTCGCTCTTCCATACCCACTGAGTATTGTCGGTTGGCAATCTCCAGATTTTCCATGTTTAATTTTTACCCATGCACTGAGAGATGGGTAAGAAGGTTATGTTGTTGGTTCTACGGGGAAATCTCAGGAAATACTTGAAAAACCAGAAAACAATATCAGTCATACACTTACTTTTACTGCCCAAGATGGTCTCTAGACAACATTGTCGGAAATTAAAAAGGGTTATGCAAGGGTTTGTTAGGTCATATTTCTTAACTGATTAAGCCATAAAATCAACCCCTTTAAGAAAGATTGGGTGAGGGTTTATAAGGACTTAAATACCACATTTTCCAACTCTTTAATGGCTATGATTTAATCCCTATAAGAATGGCTGGGCAAAGGTTTATTATGTCTGATTACAACATTTCCTAACTGCTCAAGCTGTAGGATCAATACCTTTTGTATTAAGTTGCTACATTTATCTCAGCTGAACCCATTCACTCCCACAACTACCTAATGGATTGACTTCTATGCAGAATTTTGCCAGAGACACGATATGTTGGAAAATATTTCACTGAAAGATGATGCTGCTGTTAATGAAGGAATCTTGAAATATGTTTCAAATATTACTTTATAAGTAAATACTTCTCCACATTGTCAGATAACATTGGAATGTGCATGGTTAATGCACACAACCTCAAATGTTCCAAGAGGTCTGTCAACTAGAAGAACATTTCAAATTCCCCAAAAAATTTAATTTCATATTCACAGCCAGAAAAAAATCAACCGATAAAATACCATTTAATGAAACTGAATTAGCAACGCCATGAAAGGTCTCAAGGATATTTGTGAGTATGAGTGATTAATCTGGCGAACCTCAAAATATTTCAAGAAGCTGACTTTGAAAAATGGTGCGGCATATGAATGCAAATTTAAAAGTTCATTAATTTAATTGGTAAATGAAATAAATTGTGGTGGTGGTGGAGTATAGCAAAATCAAAATATGGTGAAATATCAGAGAAAAATTAGAATACTGAAATACAAGATAAAGCACATACCATGAGTAGTTGCAATTTGCTTTAACATGGAGTAAAGAAATAGAGCAGATTCACTAGTTATCTGCAGTGCGCATGCGTACTATTGAAAAATGGCGATAAAACCCAGTGCTTCTTGATCGCCTCAAGAACTCTTTCTGTTGTAGTTGACTGAAATGAGTATGAATATAGGTAGAATTGCATGGAACTCGAAGATCATGTGAAGAATGGTCAGAACGGATATGGATAGTTTTTTGCGGGTAGACACTCGCAAATGTCCCAAAAACTTCTGCAGTAATTTTGCTGGTTCAATCGGTCATTTTTTAACACTGGTAGCGTTCTGACTCTTCATATGCCAACAAGATCCTGAACATATTAAAAAACGTCCAAATAGCTACATTTACATAGAAAATCAACATCTAGGCAAATGTAGAGGCAGATATTTCGGTCTACCGGAAGAAATGAGAGATTGGCTTCCATAGGAAATTTCTTGACTTCAACCTACAGATTTAATGTTATTTTTAATGGCAGTCTTTCATCCCAATACCAGTCAGACATGATGACTAGTAGTACACCCATGACAATTATGACTACTGCAAAATTTCAAATACCACATTCTTTATTTACTTCATTTAAGTCATACACTTCTAACATGTTCAATTAGTCCATTAAAAAGAAACAGATTAAAGGAACTTTACATGTGAGATCGAAATGCTTATCCTGCTTGCTAAACTCCAAGGTCAAATTAATGACTCTCTAAACGTATCTGGGTACTTGTCTAATGGCAGGAGAATGCCAGTAGAATACACAGGCTTCTGTTAGTATAACATACAGCCAACATTGCGTTTAAAGCACTCACCGGTCTTTTCCGAGAAGCGCATCATTGTATACCCACATGAAAAAGAATCGGAAGCAGCTAGCTAGCGGCTAGTTAGCTGCTAGCTAGCTGCTACCTAAAAGCCATTAAATAGTTGACAAATAAAGGAAGCAGGAATTGAGATCTGGACTTAAACAATTTTTGAAGTGATCAGGAGTTGAGAACTAAGCCTAGAAGTGATCAGCTTCTTGAAAGAAGCTGGAAGAAGCAGGCTGGGTTAGCATTACTGAGGCTGCATACCATTTACTACACCACAGTGAAGAAGTTTGCTAAAATGCATCATCGGTTAATGTTATACATACCATTACTACATACTGCTTTGCCTTAGCCCTTAGAAGGAAACACAACCCACACCGACACACAGAAGAGTAAAGCAATGCACCAGTCATTTATTAACATTTTTGGTGTGTTGACTAATAAGTGGATATTTAGTTTACAACGGTGCATTAGGTTATACACATACTACTTAAAGCATATGTTTGGCCTCATGATCAAAATTAGCAAAGATATGTTTTAGAGCCCCATGTCACCTTTCTTAGGACACCTTGATTCAGTTATATTCCACAAATTGCCTGAGACAATGCTGTTAAATCATGACTTCCATGCAGTGGCAGTCACTTCCAGCCACTGATATCTCTCGACCAATCAGAAGCAGGGCTGGCAGTCACTTCTTAAGCACCACTTCTGATAATGTCAGCCTCTATACCCAGACTCAGACCAGTTTTTTACTAACTTTCATAAGCCATATCTGAGGAGTGCTGAGGAGGACAGACCTGCGGGTGGTCTTATTTGAAAGGTGACACGTATAGGCACATTTTGAACCTAAATCATCATGATGGTGCATTTGCCCTTTAACCTATATATATCTCTGGTAGCACCTAGACCAGGAGACTTGCCCCCTTAGGCTGTCCGTTCCGTTTGCCGTGGGGGCAAGGGTCCTCACGTTGAAATTTTTGGAACCTGATACATGATTTTGCACTGACACATTTGAATGAAATAAAACTTACTTGTATTTGTAGACCAGTGTTTATTTATCAATCAAGATAATATTTTATCTTACTCACCTCCTCCTATTTAGAGAAATCTTAACTTTTTTATGGAGACACATTGAAGGCCTCCCAAATTCGCAAAATGGCTGCTAATTCTCGCGTTGTCAGAGGAGTTGTTGCGTTATCTCCAAGCACCAACACACGTCCAATTTAGATAAACTTTTACGACGTGCGCGGCCAACTTTGTGTGGGGAGGCGCCAGAAACTACTGAACACTTTTTGTTGGAATGCCCTTTCTTGACCCATAGTAGACGGGCATATATGGCTAGGATAGAGGCTTGCCTATCTGGACATGGATTTGGGATGGTTTTTGATGATAGAGACATTACTAAGATGATTTTGGATCCGTCATTCTTTGTGAATGGGGATGAGGTGCTTGAGGAGATGGAGAAAATAATGCGACGAATGTGCTATGCAATGCACAGAAGGAGATGTTTGCATGTTGAGGGCAGCTGTAGAGGAATTTTGAGAAATTGTTAGAGATAGCTGCATGCATTACTAACACTGAATCTCTAATGCTAAATTATTTTTGAGATTGTGTTTATATGTTTTAATATTCTTTTAGACCAGAGACTGGAACTTTATTACTCCTATAGGAGGCGCTCCTGATACGAAAGGAGAGAATTACTAGAACAGAACAGAACAGAACTTACGTTACTACCGCTCTGGCAGATTACAGCGACCGAGGGAACAGTTCAGAAAAAACACTTTTATAGCAGTTTAAGAACTTTATTAAAAAATCTGGCCCTTATGAGCCTTTATTAACTTAATTCCTACAAACTTGTCCATTAAAATAGTGACAGAGTGTTTTCATCACAATACACCGACCCAGGTTTTTTTTGCATTGGAGGACTAGTGCCGTGTATAGGTGAGGCCTGTCAGAGCAACAATAGCATAGGGCCGTAACGTTACGGCACGGAGGGTCTACGTAGCACCTGGGAGTAGTAGACAGGGAGTGGGCACTGGTCTTGCATCATCAAATTTCGCTGCCTCTCACTATCTGACCTACATTGTAGATAGGATGACATCCCCCAGCCAGCCAGTCTCTCTGCTGCACAGATCACGTGACCAATACAACCCCAGGCTACAGCGCGTAACCCGAGGCGCAGAGGCTAGCATGCAGTACCTATTGGGTTGCGGATCAAGGGGATGTATTTCTCTGGTAGCACTAGGCTGGTTATGAATAAAGTATTTCATATATGTAAAGAAGCTGCTCTTCATTAGGAGCATAACAACTCTAGATGATGAGGTAATTTACAAGTGTGTTTTTAAGCAAAGGTTTTTACAGTATGAATCTGACCCTATCAAAGGTAGGGCAAACGAATGTAATAGCCCAATTTCTTACATGATTAGGATCTCAGAAATATTTGGTGTTACCAACGACATAAAGGGGTATGCTCGGTGGTACTAAAGTTTACAATAAAGCACAGTGGAGGGCAAAAATTTGGCGATGTGCCTGGGACATCGAGGACCAGGACTGGGGATACCGTACTATGTTTTTTAGATCAACTCTAAATTTAAGAAAAACTATGGAATCTGTACATTTACTGATATGGTGGCAACTTGCTGATCACTGCCCTGATATGATGTATCAATGTGAATCCATGGCAAAACTAATATGCAGAGCGAGTGATCTAAAATGCGACACACATAAATATAAGAACGAATCAGGGAATGTGTACTGCGATCTATGTAAATATTTTGCTATTGAAAATGTCAAACATGTTATTATGCAGTGCCCTAACCTAGCTACTATAAGAGACAATATGTACATGCAAATTGTAGCTCTTGAAACACTCTCGGGTGTACAGATTCTGTCTAATGTCGATGACTATTATGCTTTTATCTTGGGGAAAATCCCAGCCACTTTACACCCAGAGATATGCATAGATCTCTTAAAGATAATTGCACAATATGTTCATGCTATGTATCAAAAAGTGTTGAAAAGTAGAGAGGGTATAGGTTAGGTACTCGAAAAATTTTGTCCTAACCTTGCTTAAACAATTTTCTTTTTTCTTCCTATGTTAATGATTCTACAACAAATGACCTCTCCGCTATGTATCCAGAATAATTTTTCGCTCATGGTACGGGGTTTAAGTAAATACCCCTAAATGCTTATGAAGAAGACAATTTTCTATGTTAAATATCTACCATAAGCTTTATCTTCCGAAAAGTGTTTAATAGTTTTTTCTAAAACCTTTAAAGACTTTCGTTAACTTTTTTTAAGGAAGTCACCATGTCTCTCCAATTTATGTCTTACCATATGTTTACCTGCCGTATGTTCTTTGAAAAGTAGAGCACTGCAGATTTTATGTTATTAGAACGTTTTGGTATTGTGCTTATCTTCTTTAACACACCCTGCCAGGGGTGGCAGCACTTCCCTTACTATAAGGGATGTAGTTGCTGGTCTACAAACGAGATATACATTTCATGTATAGGATCACGTCCTATCCACGATGACTTTTTTGTCGAATTCTACTCGTGATGTATGAAAAGCAGGGTTTCCTGATAAAAAATATATTTTCGTATCTTGTGTATGTGGTATTGCTCTAGGCCTCCGTCGCGGCAAGAGCCTGGATAGTATGAAAAAATTATCTGAGTCCATATTGGTATCTCTATCCAAGTATAGAAATATAAAAAATCTATTTGTATTTAAAAGTTATCTGAGTTTAGGTCAGTATCTCCTTTCTTGGATAGAAATATTAATTACTATTTGTGAAGGTACTTAACGCAATATGTATATTTTTACAGGCGACCCGGGCCCACATAGTGGAAACCAATATCTATGTGTCCTGTGACATGTTTTCCTTCCGAGTCCTTAACATGTCCCACTATGCCATATAACTCTTTTTTGTTTATCTGGTGCAAAAGGTGTCTGTCGCATGTATATTAGTACCTACACATTAATGGTCAACTGTGTTATTCGTTATTCCTTATTTCCCGTCTTCTGTAGTACTAAGGGACGACGAAAACATAGATGCGTAATCTCCTATAGATCAGAAATCCAAGATGTAAATACTTTACAAATATAGTCATATGTAATTACAAGTAATATAGTCGTAGTACATGTATTATCTTGTATATTGTGTTACTATATACAGATGAAAGTGGTTAAACAATGTTACAGAATCATGAATAACCTGTGTCATATTTGTTTATCATGTAACCCGACAATAAACATTTCATAATAAAGTGAATTATTTTTCAAACAAATTGCCTTTGCCTTTTAAATAAAAACGATATTTTTCTTCAAAGTAAAATTTCTTAACCTCGTTATTTACATTTAATAAATGTGGCTTTTGCTCTTTCTTCATGCAGGTATAGAGGACTTTTTTTTGTCATGAGAATGATAGTTTTAATTGCAGAGGCATTGTCCAAATCTCCTAATATAATTTTTGAGGGTGACAAATTATAATTATCCATACCGAGAGATCTTATCCAGAGTTGGATGCTATCCCATAACTCCTGTGAATGTACACACGACAAAAACATATGTTCAATGGAGTCCAAATACTCGTTACAAAAGCCACACATACCAGATTTTTTAATCCCCATTTTGTACAATTTCTCGTTTGTATAGAAACGGTGGTGAAGTGTGCGGAATTGTATATATTTTAAGTATGTGTCTTTATAAAGGATATGGTGTTTATGGAAGGATCTGCCAAATTCGAAGCTGTTAAATTCGAAATCACTCCACTTGGCTACTGCAGTATCTAATACCTGTGAGGATGAATGTTTCATTTGGCTGTATATTTTCGATACACCCTTTTTATTTTGATTCAAGAATTTATTGAGAGAGCTAAACCTCTAAACTACCTATCACATCTAACCAAAATTTATTGGAAGTTGTTTCTTTTAATTTTTCTAGAATATCCGGACGATCAGTAAATACTTCCTGAGTCCATTTGCTGTTGGAACATAGATATCTCTTCAACCAACTTAATTTTAAAGACTTATCAAATAGTTGAAGATTGTGGAGTTTTAATCCTCCATGTTGAATTTCTCCTTCTTAATTTTTTTTCTCCATTTGGCTGGTTTTCCGCACCATAGGAATTTAGCAAAGGCATTATTTAAAGAGTTAAAACATGTAAGGCTCGGGCTAGGAAGAGACAGCATATGAGTGATCTTTGAGATTAGAAGTGATTTAATAATAGTTACCTTCCCATAAGGGGTCAGGTTTCTTGTACTCCAAATTCTGATTAGTTGTTCAATCTCCCCCAGTTTTCTTTGAATATTTAAATCTGAAATTTCTCCCAATTTATTCAAATCGTAATGTATCCCCAAGATCTCAAATTTGTCTGTCCAATTAAAACCGAATTTGCCCTGCCAGGGTATGTTGCTGTCTCTTGTAGCTCCGAGCTTTACCACTTTAGTTTTTTCCTTATTAATATCCAGTCCAGATACCATTTTAAACCACTTTAAAACTCTGATGACATTTGTAACCGACTCAAGATCTTCCCTAATAAATAACGTGGTATTATCGGCGTATTGTGATACCTTGGATTCCTCCCCATGCACCACAATCACCCGAATGTCACCCTTCTCCCTAATGACATGAGATAAGATCTCTGCACATATAACAAAAACATACGGTGAGAGGGGATCACCCTGTCTACAGCCACGCTCAAGGGTAATAGGATCTGAGAGATACCCATTTTGTTCAACTCTTGAGGTAGAGTTGAGTTGACATAATTTGATCATATTAATGAAAGTTTTTCCAAATTTAAAAAGTTCCAAGGCTTCAGATATAAATTCCCATTCGATGGTGTCGAGTAACTTTAATATTTTGGCAGAATCTGTGATTTCTGTATCCCCATCAATAAGAGAAGGAATATTTTTGTTGACATAATTTCTCTTTTCTAAATTCAAAAAATATTTTGAAGGTTTCTCCCAATTGTCTACCAATGAGGCCCTCAAGCGAATAATACTGCCTTTTATCTTTTTCTATCGCAAATTCTGGAGTTGAAGAGATAGATCTCTAAGAGAATTCTTTTTGTCTATGTTTTCATTATCAGAGTCTATTTCAACCTGAAGTTCTTTAATAGAAGTAACGAAAGTATCCTCAGCTTCTGTTTCTTAATTGTCTTTTGAGATTTTTTGAAAATTTTATAATTTTACCTCTGTTGGCACAAGAGGGTTTCTAGAAACAGAGTTGAGGATATAGATATGTCGATGGTTTGACCATTATCAGATTCAACAAAGGACTCACTGTAGACTGGTAGAGCATATGTTTTTGTAATTAAAGATATCTCAGATTTGATCATGTACACAAAATCCCTGTTTTCTAGTAGAGCATTATTAAATTTCCAAAGTCCTTTACCCCTTTTCTGACCAGATTTGTTTATTGAGAATTTTATTATATTGTGGTCACTTCTATAGGCATTGAGAATATCTGTCTTAGGATTGAGGGATAATAATTCCTCTGAAATTAAAAAATAATCTAATCTAGAGGCTTGACAAGGTTTGTCAGATCTCCATGTAAAGCGTTTCCTATTCTCATATTGCATGCGCCATATGTCTACAAGATTTCCTTTTACCATAAAATTGTTGATGGTTTGACTGGCTAAAGGATTTCGTAAAGTTGTATAATTATAAATATCCTTTTCCGACAAGGCTGAATTGCAATCCCCTGTCCAAATTTCACAATTGTTGGATATAGATTAAACCTTGTCGAATAGGGTTGTAAACCAGACCGGGTCATCTCTGTTGGGTGCATATAGGTTAATGATATATACATTGATAAGATTGGCAATGGATAATTCAATAATCACATATCTGCCCTCAGGATCTCTAATACATTGGTTGACTTTGTATTCAAAGGAATTATTTATCATAATCATAACACCTCTACTATCAGTAGAGTTGCCAGCTATAAAATAATCCACATTCCATTCCTTGGACAGCATATTAAAATCTTTTTGTATCAAATGAGTTTCCTGTAGGCAGATTATGTCAGCCTTTAAATTTTTGATATAATCAAAAAATGTCCCTTCTTTTTAATTGTTGGCGTAGCCCTCTAATATTAGCAGAGATCAGATCTATGCCAGCTTTAGCCATAGCCTGATGGGGAGAATGATGCATGCCTCAAATCATGGGTAACTTGCTCACATGGCCCATCCCCGATTCTAACACGCAACAGTAGACAGAGCACTCAGTGAAGAATAGAAAGTTGCCTCTGGTGTCTTAGTAAATAAAGAGCGACTGAAATGGTAAATCTCCCAGGCTTTTGGTTTCTATTTCATCAAGATGAATGGCCCGAGATGTTAAAAGCAGCATATACCCTAACATGACAATGATTTGGTGAAAGTTTGTTTTGCTATGCTTTCAAGGAAGAAAGGGATTCACATAAATATTATGAGGGCAGGCAAATGGAAGCATTCATTTCTTTTAGCATACATAGAAAACAAAACAAAGATAAAGACAGAAGTACAGAGATTGTTTTGGAAAAGATACATTTTATATTTTCATATGATACAACTTGTACATAATTTCACATAGCGACCAACTGTCAGTCCCAGTAGAAAACGCAGGTTTCAGCAAATATACAACAAGACTTTAAGATACTCTAGAATGGCTTACAGCTGGACTAGAGAACTGCCTCTTACAAATTATAGCATATTTCTTACTCATTAGCTCATGTGAAAGGATAAAATGGGTAAAAACTTGTTCATAGCCATGGCATAGATAACGCTTATGGACTATTCATTGACATGATCATTCTTCTCCGTTGCTTTAAGGACAAGATATCAGCATTTGTGTGAGACCATCTTGGTAGGGAGATATGAAGGTGTTGAATTGAGAACCACACAAGGAAATGCCAACACCATAATAATGATGATAATAATAATGATTAAGATAAAATCAGAGCCTCCAACTTTTCTGTGTGATGGATGATGTTCAACTGTATTTTGCATTTTATTTTCATATCTGTATTTGAAGATATACATAAGTGGCTCTTCTCATGATCATTAACAAAAGTGTGTACCTAGACAAATATGATGAATTTTAAGCAATTTATCAAAATTGTTTCTTTTACATAGCAAATTCTGTAAAATAGTCAGGACAAATATTCCAGCAAGCCATTTTAGAGGCTGAAACCAATGGGACCTCTCGGGATCCAATAATAGGTCAAAGGTCAGAGGTCAACAATTGGACTCCAGACTAAAATCAACACCCTTCAAATACTTTACAGACATAATTTATAATGAAACAACTGTTCAACATTGGAGCAATACCTATTTTGGTTATGGCTTAGGGGAGGAATCAGAGCAAAGCACTGCCACTCTGCTACTTTCACCAGAATTCCTTCCACTCCAAGAAGTAAAATTTGCTCCAATAGTGAACACATTTCTGGATGACGCATACTCGTGACCTTGTTGACCTTGAGCATGTTTTGCTTGATTCCTGAATACTTTCGGGCCCAGCTAATATCCACTGACAAAACACTACTTGTCACAAAAACATTTAAAAAGCAGGCTAGCAAAGAGATATATACACAAATAATTTTAATAATTTTTATCCACAATCAAATTTACACAGAACGCATTATAAGAGAAATCAGCACTTGATTGCCTTGCAGTCTCTAATCTCGCTCCACATTCCCCCTTTCCTTTATCCACTTATGACCATGGAACAGAATCTTTAATTTCCTACATTTTTGTCATTTGATTTAGGCCAGTTTGGTCAGTAACTTGAATTTCTAATATGGGCAGCAGTATGAGATTATCACATCCCACCCTCTCTCAATTTCTGAGAACTAAAATACACAGAAAACTACAATCCTATTCCCATTTCAGAATCAGAAAATATGTTTTCCAAGTTGTCAGACCACAGGGATGTTGCACTCTGTCTGCGAATGACACAATAAAACAGGCCTAACTATCAGTTTCATCTTTATCCTCTATCTTATGATGGCCATGGCACAATGTCATATAAAGCTCTAGAATGCAATGGCTGTTTGTTCCCAAATGGCCCTGCCCTCACTGAGAAGAATAAATATATCTACATGATCTGCTTGGCATCTTTCACAAACACATACTTCTCTCTACATGTTCAAGGAACTGTGGTTAAAGGAGGACCACAATGGATATTCCATTTTTAACTATTCATATTCAGACCTCTTGAAAAGTACTGAGAATAACTTGTTAAATGGGCATAAACTTGCAAAATACTCCCAGTAAAGATATTGAATGTTTTTTCTCCTTACGTTAAAGGGCAATGAATCTGTTTTGCATTCCCCATGAAAAACTCAAACACGTATTGAATGGTCTGTTAAAAGAGAAATATTTTTTTGCTCATGTTTTTGGAAGAATTTTGCTTTGTTTTCCTTCTCATTCTATTGGACAATTCTCTAGCAAAAATGGCCTGACTGACCAAATATTGAAGAAAGTACCAATAAAAATAAATTATCTAAAAATCCACTTTCTCTATATGTCACTCAACAGCACCAAAACCTTCTCCTGATTTGCCTCCTCATGAATGAAATATTTGGTGCATTGTTTCACTGAATATTGTTCAGCTTTGAGACATTCAACCACTGCATTCTGCGACCACCTCTACTATCACTATATACACAAGCACCAAAAGTGTATAAATTAAATACATCTAAAACTTCGAACTTCCATTAAGACAGACTATAAAACATTATCAGATTACTACACGCGCACCAATAGTAGTGTGATATGTAAGCAAATTTCAAACTTAAAAGAATGACCCCATAAATATATATATATATATATATATATATATATATATATATATGTATATGTATATGTATATATATATATATATATATATATATATATATATATATATATATATATACACACACACTATTTTTTTTATACTATATAGGGATCTCAAATGCTTTGCTGATAAAGTATACATTTGCATGGATACCACACAACCTTGGTACTTTAAGGAGGAAGGCTATAAGAGTAGTTTTGTCCAGAACATCACTAATTGATCATCAAATGGCCACCATGTTCCTTTTGCCCACTTCCATTATTGACCTCTATCCTTATCAGTAAAATACCCAAAATCACCTAAAGATTCCTTCCTTCTCAACCTTCTATGTGACAATAGCTTGTGATTATCAATACTTCAGATTGCTATAAATTCTGATACTCTTATCAATTCCTTAATTTACCTAACATGTCCCCTAACATGACCATGCAACTATTCCCTGCTTGACATCAGAACATTTCAACCTTGGGAGGCCATCCTCAGAAAGTCTCATTTATCCAAATAGTTTTAGGAGTTTGTCATTGCCTAAATATTTTTAGGAGTTTGTCCAATGCCTTAAAAAAATAATTTAATAGATGGCGTAACATCAAATTTATATCATTGAAACATTTTGATCCGGGTCAACACTTTTTTGATTTTGAAGGTATAGAAAAATCAATCTCATGGATATCCTTCCTTGGAAAGTTTCCATGCACAGAGTGTTCTGAGGATGACCAACTTAAGGCTAGGTATGTTTTGAACTCATTAAGAATTAAAAGGTTTATAAAGCCACTAATACCACTGCTACCTCACTTTACTTATACCAGGGCAGACATTTTCCACATACTTCACATTTATTTTTAGCATTTTTATTATAAATATTTACATAATATACAAAACTCTCAGACAATAATGAATCAATGATTGTTAGACTGGCCTTGTTGACTGACAATGATCGGTATGAACTTTTTCTGTTGTCTATTACTTCTGGACCCATTAACACCTTAAGTGACAGAATAATTGAGCAAACATACAAATGATTTCTTCAGAAAAATAACCATGGGATACTTAAAAAATGTCGGAAAGAATAAACCTAGCTGACTGTAGACAAATTTGATTTTTTTCCAAAAAAGAAAATCATCAACTTTGAAGAAAACTGCAATGATGTCTGACCAAATATATATATATATATATATATATATATATATATATATATGTATATATATATATATATATATATATGTATATATATATATGTATATATATATATATATATATATATATATATATATATGTATATATATATATATATATATATATATATATATATATATATATATATATATATATATATATCATCCAGATGAAGGTATGTTTCACTAACTAGACATATATCTACATTCATGGTTATTCATAAATAAAACAGCAAAATAAAATACTTAGAACAGTATTTTTTTCGTATAAATGTAATCAGATAGCCTATAATTTCTTTGTAAACCATATAAAACACATATCAGATCAGTGTGATCATGATCCTTCATTTTCTCTCCTAGAAAATCCTTAATGCAAAAAGGTGATTTTTGAGACAAGAAAGATTATGGTTTTGATATCAATATTTGATAACTAACCTCCAGATTCTAGATAGTAACATATGACTAGGATCAAGTTTATCATAACTTTCATTATTTTACCAACATGATCACCTAAGACAATACAAATCAGATCATGAAACTTGTGATTGTGTGATGAACTATACTTAACAGTTTTCTAGTCATACCTTTCATCTCAATAGACATAACAGAAAACTGAATAAATACTTAATGTGGTGGTTAGAAAAACACTCCCTGGAGATGGCAATGGAAATGACCTTTGTTGGCAATGGGTGTGGCACCTGTCGATGAAGACAATGAGAGATGGTATTGAAGTTATCCTCTAATGACGGCATTTAATGGCCAACGCCCTACTTGTGACAAATGTAGCAAATCATGGCTATAGCTTTAAAAGCGCCACCTAATGGCGACGATGAAAGTAACTCATTAGGTCAATCCCAATCCAATAGAGGGCACTATTACCAACTGGTGACGGGGATGGTCACAGCAACCAAAAAGCCAACTGGTGGACACATCAATAAGTGAGCCACCTGGTGGAGGTACTGACCAACGCGCCACCTGGTGGAGGTACTGATCAACGCGCCACCTGGTGGAGGTACTGATCAACGCGCCACCTGGTGGAGGTACTGATCAACGCGCCACCTGGTGGAGGTACTGACCAACGCGCCACCTGGTGGAGGTACTGATCAACGCGCCACCTGGTGGAGGTACTGATCAACGCGCCACCTGGTGGAGGTACTGATCAACGCGCCACCTGGTGGAGGTACTGATCAACGCGCCACCTGGTGGAGGTTCTGATCAACGCGCCACCTGGTGGAGGTACTGATCAACGCGCCACCTGGTGGAGGTACTGATCAAAGCGCCACCTGGTGGAGGTACTGATCAACGCGCCACCTGGTGGAGGTAATGATCAACGCGCCACCTGGTGGAGGTAACACGCCACCTGGTGGAGGTAATGATCAACGCGCCACCTGGTGGAGGTAATGATCAACGCGCCACCTGGTGGAGGTACTGATCAACATGCCACCTGGTGGAGGTAATGATCAACGCGCCACCTGGTGGAGGTAATGATCAACGCGCCACCTGGTGGAGGTAATGATTAACACGCCACCTGGTGGAGGTAATGATCAACGCGCCACCTGGTGGAGGTACTGATCAACATGCCACCTGGTGGAGGTAATGATTAACACGCCACCTGGTGGAGGTAATGATTAAAAAGCCACCTGGTGGAGGTAATGATTAACACGCCACCTGGTGGAGGTAATGATCAAAAAGCCACCTGGTGGAGGTAATGATTAACACGCCACCTGGTGGAGGTACTGATCAACGTGCCACCTGGTGGAGGTAATGATTAACACGCCACCTGGTGGAGGTACTGATCAACGTGCCACCTGGTGGAGATGATAATCACAACAATGCATGTGGCCTCTGGTGGTACTGATGAGGGTCGTTTCCATGGAGACGGCGATAACAGCTCCCCCTAGTGGTTGTGACGAAAGTTAAAAGCGTAGATGAAAGGTTTTCCTGGGGTGGTTGTTAAAGTGCTCCTTAGTGGTGAAGGATGATCTGAATCGTGCTCTGATTTCTTCAGTCTTTGCCAACGAAAGTCTTCTCTTCCAACTGACTGAGAATGGTGAATTCAGTCTGATGATTACAAACATGATTGGTCAATAACAAATGCCATAACGCCCAAACTATTTCCAATTTACGAGAATCATGTAATTTTGTACATGTATACTCCATCAGTCATGATCCACAAATCAACTTGTAATTTTCAGCCTGTTTTTACATGCACTAGCATATTCCACCCATCATGATCCAGTTTTTATTTTGGTCTCTATATGTATGTACATGTACGGGTATATTCCATGCGCCATGATGACACTGAAGACAGTCAGTTAGGTGGCATCTTGTGCTGGTATGATTTGATCTCCCGCCCAGTCACGTGGTTGTTACGTGGTCACACAGACACGGGTTTTGAGCACATGATTCTATCGTCGTCTACGCTGGTGCTGGTGACGCTGCTGTAGGTGGCAGCACCGGCAGCAGCGGTGGCGACAGCGGAGGGCTGGTTGTGTGCGCAGGTGAGCGGCGTTGCCGTCGACGACGGCAGCTCCCTGGGCACCTCAGCGGGAGTCTGTCATCTACAGTAATCATCCAGCGGTTTAACTAGACCATCTGAAATACACAACAACAACACCCGTCAAGAAAGCCACAAGAACAGCGTAAAGACAACCATAGGACATGCGTTAAGAGAATCATAAGAGGATATGTCAAGAGATTAAGAATGTGTGTCAACAGAAATACTTGAACATGTGTAAATGGAAAAATTACATTTGCCACAAATTATCCTGCCCGTCAGGCCACATTAAAATGTCATCCCTCAAGGATAGATGGCACTACGTAATGCTAGTAAGGGTAGTTGGAAATAGCCTGTACAATCCCCTTGTGTGGCAGTTGTGTGAACTGCCCTACAAGCCTGTATGTAGGTGTAGGCAAAGATTTATATATATTATGGTAAAAACAAAGTAATGCCTTGTAACTAGGCTAGTCACAAATATGAAGGGCATATTAATAGTTAATTAAAATATACTATACATAATGCAATTTGAAAGTCACAGCACCAAATTTTAATTAAGAATTGTAAAATATTGAAAATGAGGGGTTTCTGGTTAAATCGCAGCAGTTTTTGTGGAAAAAATAGATGAGAGTAGATTTTTACATTTAAGAATTAAAGCCATCAATGTTCAATAAAAATGCACTTACCATTATAAACCCTTAAAATTGCTTCACACACAAATTTGTATTGACTCTGAAAAAGAACAAAACAGTGAAACTTCAGAAATGAACATTAGTTTTCAAGGCTTTACTCATTCATGACTAGCGTTTATCTAAATCTGCATTTAACAATAATAAACACACTTCTATTTATGTAGAAGGTTTCATAAAAATCCCCCCTTTATAAAGTTCCCCCCTCATATGACTCTCTCTCTCCCTCTGCAAGATCTATGTGCGAATCTCTCTCTTCCCCCCCTCCCCTAAATGAGCCCCTGAAGTAAGTTTTGTTTTGCCTACTTACAGCTATTTGAATTAGCATGACTTTTTGAATTTTCATTGTTCTCTGGTGCCTCATTGTTGCACAATACCCCCCTCTCCTATAAGTACCCCCACCCTCTCTCCCTGAAAGATTCCCTGAGATATGATCGTGTAGCAGACTTACAGCTGTTTGAATTAACATGGCTCTCTGGTCCCTCATCTGATGCACAATACCCCCCTCTCCTATAAGTACCCCCATCCTCTCTCCCTGAAAGATTCCCTGAGATATGATAGTGTCCCAGACTTACAGCTGTTTGAATTAACATGGCTCTCTGGTCCCTCATCTGATGCACAATACCCCCCTCTCCTATAAGTACCCCCACCCTCTCTCCATGAAAGATTCCCTGAGATATGATAGTGTCCCAGACTTACAGCTGTTTGAATTAACATGGCTCTCTGGTCCCTCATCTGACGTACAATACCCCCCTCTCCTATAAGTACCCCCACCCTCTCTCCCTGAAAGATTCCCTGAGATATGATCGTGTAGCAGACTTACAGCTGTTTGAATTAACATGGCTCTCTGGTCCCTCATCTGATGCACAATACCCCCCTCTCCTATAAGTACCCCCACCCTCTCTCCCTGAAAGATTCCCTGAGATATGATAGTGTCCCAGACTTACAGCTGTTTGAATTAACATGGCTCTCTGGTCCCTCATCTGACGTACAATACCCCCCTCTCCTATAAGTACCCCCACCCTCTCTCTCTGAAAGATTCCCTGAGATATGATAGTGTCCCAGACTTACAGCTGTTTGAATTAACATGGCTCTCTGGTCCCTCATCTGACGTACAATATCCCCCTCTCCTATAAGTACCCCCACCCTCTCTCCCTGAAAGATTCCCTGAGATATGATCGTGTCCCAGACTTACAGCTGTTTGAATTAACATGGCTCTCTGGTCCCTCATCTGATGCACAATACCCCCCTCTCCTATAAGTACCCCCACCCTCTCTCCCTGAAAGATTCCCTGAGATATGATAGTGTCCCAGACTTACAGCTGTTTGAATTAACATGGCTCTCTGGTCCCTCATCTGACGAACAATATCCAGAGGATACACCGGCTGATTCGCTTCCACCAGACACATTGCTGTCTCCATGGTGATAAGGACGCCTGTTCGGCCAATACCAGCACTGCAACATATTAAGTAAAAGGTCAGTAAAAAAAGAGAATCAAACATCTGAAAAATTAGGAAACTAGGCAACGTTAAAGGTTCAGTGTATCAAAGTATGAGACCTAAAATATCTACGCCCAGAATTCACCAGGAAAGGTGATGTTTTGTGCCTATGATATTTATCTATTGTTTAGACTTAAAAATAAAATGGTTGGGTCTTTTTCTTGCACCTGATTCTTACATCCTTTTCTCTTCAACTTACCTGCAATGTACCACAGTTGGTTCTACCATGCCCACCCGTTTCTGCCGTACGCGAATGACAAAATCTAAGAAGTCGCTAGAGTCGTCCGGCACCCCGTGGTCCGGCCAGGCAATGTATTGCATCTGTGTTATATGTCTTTCTTCATTGGTCTGGAGAAAAACAAGACAATAATCATACACGTTTGGAAAAAAAAGTACAATATCTAAATCTTGAAGATATGTGTGGTATGTATCACTTCACGGTAACGCAATGATAATTTTTTTTCAAGTTTTGAAATACATTGTTTCTACCCAATTTCAGGAGAGTATGAGGGATGTTTTCCACTGTTCCTCAGAGGTCAGTGATGAAACTCCTTTATAATGCCTCCCCCCCCCCCCCCCCCCCTCTTATTTCAATGGCCTAAATTCATTTCAAAAGGGTAATACTAAAGAAGTTAAGGATGGGTTTCTCAATATAGATATGAAATCACTTTTTACTGAGCCCTCATTTGATTGCTACTGAAGTAGTGTGTGTGCGTTTCTTACCGACCTCTTAACATACAAGAGTGAACTCTTAGGAGGCATAGAATGGGGCTTTGACTACAAGGGGGGAGATACAAGAGTGAACTCTTAGGAGGCATAGAATGGGGCTTTCACTACAAGGGGGGAGATACAAGAGTGAACTCTTAGGAGGCATAGAATGGGGCTTTCACTACAAGGGGGGAGATACAAGAGTGAACTCTTAGGAGGCATAGAATGGGGCTTTGACTACAAGGGGGGAGATACAAGAGTGAACTCTTAGGAGGCATAGAATGGGGCTTTGACTACAAGGGGGGAGTGTTTAGACAGGGTTTCTCAACATGCAAATAGAATCACTTTTAACTGAGCTCCTATTGGATAAGTATTGCACTAATGAGCCGGCATTGTACCTACCTATATACAAACTAAACATACAAGAGCGAATTGTGTACAGAAGGTGACAGTTTCAATGTATTTTTTCTAAT
>OZ012696.1:37233591-37299576 GCA_963942565.1 Maea johnstoni
CAATAATTAACGAGTGTTTTTTTCCAAAACAGAAGAAGTGACATTAAAATACGTCAGAAATAAACCACATACCTCCAGATCATCTTCTTCTTTGGGCCATATAGATGCCATCGCTCCACCGCCGAATGTGAAGTTGAAGTCATACTTGCTCACCCATTGACTTAAGTCAATCAGCTAAAATACAAATATACAAGTTTTTTAGTGTGTACATATGTATGTTTAGTGTATAGTTGTATGTTGGTTTGTATGTGTTGAGAATTAAACAACCCACTCAACTAAGCCCAGGATCAAAGAACAACACATCACAACTATATCTTCACTGAATCCAATATGGCTTCTGCCAAGCCCCTTTATTACCTCTAAGTTGGGAGAGCAATTAAACAATCACATGACCAATGCAAAACAATAGACAGCCTACCACCTAGGAACTATAAATAGAAATACTGCATACAGCATGAGTCAAGTTACATTAGTTAACATACCAATATATAGGTGGCAGCACTGGTCGCATTACTACATAACAATACTAACACTAGAATTCACTTAATAATCTCCGACATTCTCCACCCATTGGGAAGTAGTGACAACTACGAACCAATAAGAATTAACGTTTAAAGAGTTTGTTTCTTAGTCCATTCATCCTCCAGTATTTGCATACTTAGTCCAATCTCTTGCAAACAATATCAATGTTCTTAAACGCACACAGAGTACTGACTAAGATTCCTCAAAATACAATTAATCACACATATCAGTCAAATGAGAATCTTCTAGCTGGCTTCAGTACTCTTCCATATCTGGATCTACGATTGTCATTTGTATCACTTGCACTGTTGGGTATTTCACCGCTTTGAATACCACCCGAGTCACATGTTTTGTTACTGTTCCTGATAGGTTTACCAGAATTTTGATTGTCTGCGAAAGTAGCGATCTGAGGTTTCTCACTAATTTCTAAATCATGTAAACGCTGAATAGGTCTAGTAAAAGTGCCTTTCACTGTTTGGACATCCACCGTACGAACCACACCATCCTTGCCTGGATAAACTTGCCTGACAACTCCAATGGGCCATTTCAGACGAGGAGCGTTATCCTCTCTGATGAGGACTACAGAACCCAATTGAATATCTCCTTTAGCCTCAGGACCCCTGTAGAGAGGGAGACCACGAATGTAGTCTGTACACCAAATAGACCAAAATCTATTCAACATTTCACTCCAAACTTGATTGCGAGACACCAAACCAGGACTACTATCTGGGAAGAACCTATCAGACACTGATGCCTTAGAATCAGGACTTCTACCTATCAGGAAGTGGGATGGAGTAAGAGGACTCTCAGAACTAAGGTCATCACCAACAAACGTCAGAGGCCTAGAATTGACACATGCCTCGACCTCATCTAAAACGGTCTCTAACTCTATTCGAGTTAATGAACGAGATCCGACTGACCTTTTGAGAGCTGACTTCACCGATCCTATCAAACGTTCCCACCATCCTCCCCACCAGGGCGCCCTAGGTGCAATGAACTTCCACTTAGGGGTCAAGTGACCAAACACGCCCTCTAATTGCTTAGAAGTGCCTTGAAACCCTTTCGCATTGTCAGAGTAAATGACTGAGGGTACTCCACGTCTGGCTGCGAACCTACGTAAAGCCAAAAGAGTGTCCTTCACTGAGAGCGAGTCCACTAACTCTAGATGGACCGCTCTAACTACAGCACAGGTAAATAACAGCACATAGAACTTTCCTGGTAAATCACAACAAAACAGCGCACCTGTGTGATCAATGCCAACAACAGCAAAAGGTGGTGCAGGCTTGACTCGAAGCTCAGGTAAAGGAGCCACAGGCTGACTGGACGCCTGAGCATCTTGCTTCTGACAAGCAATACACTGCTTCTTAACTAGTTTAGCAATGCGCCTGACACCAACAATCCAATAATGATTCCTGAGAGAAACCAGGATAGTTTGAATCCCAACATGCTTCAACAAATTGTGGTGAAATCTCACTATCAACATTGAAGTGTGGCACTTGGGCAGAATGATAGGGTGTTTTTCTTCAAAAGAAAAATCTGACATCTGTAAACGTCCTCTAACCCTCAACAGACCGTCCTTCCCCAAAAAGGGGTTCAGATTCCTTATCGATGAATTCTTCGGAATCTCTTTGCCTTGTTTCAAGGCCGTCAACTCATTTTGGTAATGACACTGTTGAACCAACTGAAAAACTTTCAATTTGGCTTCACTCATTTCAGAAAACACTAGATCACCTTTCCTAACTTGGGACTTGTTTCTGACATTGTGAATGAATCTTAGCACCCATGCTACTACTCTGATGCTTTTCTGAAAACTTCCCCATCGCTCCATGTCTATAGGATCTGGAACACTTTTATCCTCTACAGAGAGCAATGTGACATTAGGGGAAACTTCATCACACGCCAGTTCCTCAAAACTGCACTCTGGAACCTCTATCTCTGAGGATCTCAATGGACTAGATAGGAAATCAGGTCCATGAATCCAATGGTTTGATTTCAACAGATCTTCGGGAATCACTCCCCTAGTAACAAGATCAGCGGGGTTGTATTTCCCAGGACAATGCCCCCACTGGAGAGGGGAGGTCAGCGTGAGAATCTCTTTCACTCTATTCTCAACAAACATCTTCCACCGACCAAGATCCCCCTTGATCCAAGTCAGGACAATAGTTGAATCTGTCCAGCACCTGGACTCTACCTCAGTAGGCAGTTTGAGAGCTTTCCTCACAAACACTAATAGTCTAGCACACAGCAAGGCTCCCAACAACTCCAGTCTGGGTAAAGTCAATTTCTTCAGGGGTGCAACTCGTGCTTTTGATATAATCAAAACACTGTCAAAGTTGCCATTTGGAAGACGGTATCTAAGATACACACACGCTCCATATCCCTTTTCCGAAGCATCCCCAAAAGCATGAAGCTCAATATCTCTCATGTCGCTCCACGGAAAACCGGAGTAACTACGAGGAATGCTCAAATCACGTAAATGTCTCAGACCCTCCACCCATTGCAGAAATACTTGCTGCAACGGTACAGGTATCACATCATCCCAATCCAATCCCTCCCTCCACAGATCCTGGAAAAGACACTTGGCCAACATGATGACCGGGGTCAAAAACCCAAGAGGATCAAAAAGGCGAGAAATGAAACTGAGTACCACACGTTTGGTCACCACTATATCACTGGGTACATCCATCACCTCAAAAGTGAAAGTATCAGAAGTAGGAACCCACTTCAAACCAAGAACTTTGATGGTTTCCTGAAACTTGGAATCAACTTCTTGATACACCCGTTCACTGTTAGAACCGACTTTGGCTAATTTCATACTAGCTTTAGCCATCACACTAGTTGCTTCACTAAGCATGTCACAAACTCCCTGCTCATCATCCCCTCCAGTCAGCAAATCATCAACATAGAAGTTTTCTTTCATTTCCTCAATGACCGGAGTGGACGGGACTGAAGACAGGTGATGCTGTATTGTAGCATTAAGAAGAAAGGGGCTACATCTGTTTCCGAACGGAACACGCACAAACCTCATCACCTTCACATCACCATGATCATTCCACAAAAACCTGTGAACATCCTGGTCCTCTTGCCTCACACCAACCTGCAGAAATGCCTTGGTAATATCTGCAGTCAAAGCCACTTTCCACCTACGAAACCTAATAAGCATCTCTGCTAGATTAGGAATCAAGTTAGGACCTTTGTGCATACAATCATTCAAGGATAGACCATTTGCACCAGAAGCCGATGCATCAAACACTGGCCTGATTTTAGTAGAAATACTACTTTCACGAATCACGGGTCTATGAGGCATGTAAAACACAGGATAGGAGCTAACTAACTCACTTTGAGGGACTTCCTCTATCACACCATTTTCCTCCATCTCCTGTATAGCCTTGTTATATGCCTCATCCAACTCTGGGGTCTTAGATAACTTGCGTGTAAGACCAGCAAGTCGGCTTCGAGCTTGCATCTCATTGTCTTGGAGTTTATCAACAAAACCCGACTTCCACGGTAGAGTCACCTCATACCTATCATCACGGAACACAACAGTCTCCTCAAACTCCTGAAGAATAGGATCTATTTCCACATCAACCTTCTCACTAATACCAATAGACTCCAAATCCCAAAACTTCTGCAAAGTGGAATCAGATAAGTCATTCACACACAACAACTGATGAGAAACGGCCGAAGTAGAAACCTCAACACTAGGTAGGGGACCTGATAGAATACTACCGAACACTGTTTCCTGAGCAACAAGTCCCCCTGGGAGGGTAGTTATCCCCGGTTTGACAAACTTCCAGTAAGAATCCAGACCTACCAAAATGTCAACGGATATGTCCCTCAATATCATGTGTAGCAAGCTCTACACCACCTAAAGACTCCATCACAAACCTTGGAATTTCTGGTCTGAACAAAGGTGCACATATAACAGGAACCTCAGTAACTGTAAGAAATTCAGAAGTACCACCAGAACCCTTGAGATTGACCTGAAACATGTTGCGAAGTTCACTCTTACTAGACGTTTTGCTGCCAAATGCAGCGTAGGAAACTGAGTACCTACCCACTCAGGACCTACTTTCTGTACGAGATCACCTGAAATGTAAGAACGATCTGAACCTGTGTCAAAAAGAACATTGGCACGAGTAACACCCTTTTGACCTCTGACCTCTACTGACGCTGACTGCAACAAAATACGAGTTTTCACATCATTAGTGTTAACACTTGACACTCGAGTAGTGACAGAATGAGAAACAGGAACATTTTGACTATGTGGCTCGGCTGTAAAGGTTTTCACACTAGTACTTGGAGAACACAGTAAGGCGTGATGCCCCCTTTTGCAGTAGAAACACTTTTGTTCGCATCCACGCGCTATGTGCCCTTGGCCCAAACACGGAAAACAAAGGCCAGCCTTTAAGATTTTTTCTCTGCGCACACTTATCGGATAGTTAGTTAAGTCCCAGCACCGCTCTGTTTGATGTGGTTTATGACAAATGCCACACCTAGAATCACTAAAACTGGACAAAGTAGCTACCGAAGCCACTCTCCTGCGTTCCTCAGGTACCGAAGGGTGAGTTTTTTCACTAGCTGGTGGTGTTTCACGAAATGTCTGAGATCGCTCCCGTCGTTGTATCTCTTTCTTCAGAAATTCAAGCAACCAGCTCAAATCACTTTCATGTCCCTCTCCCTCACGCGCCCATTCCATGCGAATATCCTGCGGTAGGCGAGACACAATCAATGGAGTCAAAATGACCCCATACTGTGAGCCGGTCACACCAAGTGCCTCCAAACTGCGAATGTGTGCTAACAAATCATCTTGAAGTGTCCATAGCGATGAAACCTTGTTCTTGTTTGCTGACGGCGTAGATACGTTCAACAAGTTTTGAATATGGGCGAATATGATACGCTCCTTACGCCCAAAACGTTCGCACAGGATCTGACAGGCAATTGTATAATGTCCAGCGGTGAGGGATAGACCCTGAATGGCTAACTTGGCATCACCTTTCAATAATGACAAAAGGTATGAAAATTTACTAACTTCAGGAAGGTCAGAATTGTCCACCACAGCACAAAACTGGTCCCAAAATGTCTGCCATTCTGTAACTTCACCTGAGAAAGTAGGAAGTTCCAGTTTAGGTAAGTTAGCTTCCTTTGTAGTAGATATGTGGGATCCATTGTCACTTGCAGGGTTAGCTTTATTGTCCAACATTTTTCCAAGTAACTTCCCTGCTTCTATCCTAGGGATTCTCACTTTATCCCTGAAATTTCCTGCAGAGTCAATTTCCTGGTCTAATTGATCTATGTCCATTTCAATTTCAATCTGTGATTGAACATTGTCTAATTTGTCCATGTGCTTGTCAAACTCCTCAATCAAATCAGTCAATACATACTTGTCCACTTGTTTGCCCATGCACACACTATCCAGTTTCCTAGAGGTTCTAGTCACCCATCCTCTAAGGGCAGTCCTTTGTTTGACAGCATCAGACATGATTTGATTTTCCTTCACAAACTACTCCTTTTCTGCATGAAACACCTTGAAACCATAGTCACCATATTCAGTGTCCAGTTGTCCTTTCCATTTGTCCCGGGTTTCGGCACCAAATGTTGAGAATTAAACAACCCACTCAACTAAGCCCAGGATCAAAGAACAACACATCACAACTATATCTTCACTGAATCCAATATGGCTTCTGCCAAGCCCCTTTATTACCTCTAAGTTGGGAGAGCAATTAAACAATCACATGACCAATGCAAAACAATAGACAGCCTACCACCTAGGATCTATAAATAGAAATACTGCATACAGCATGAGTCAAGTTACATTAGTTAACATACCAATATATAGGTGGCAGCACTGGTCGCATTACTACATAACAATACTAACACTAGAATTCACTTAATAATCTCCGACAATAGTTACCTTCCCATAAGGGGTCAGGTTTCTTGTACTCCAAATTCTGATTAGTTGTTCAATCTCCCCCAGTTTTCTTTGAATATTTAAATCTGAAATTTCTCCCAATTTATTCATATCGTAATGTATCCCCAAGATCTCAAATTTGTCTGTCCAATTAAAACCGAATTTGCCCTGCCAGGGTATGTTGCTGTCTCTTGTAGCTCCGAGCTTTACCACTTTAGTTTTTTCCTTATTAATATCCAGTCCAGATACCATTTTAAACCACTTTAAAACTCTGATGACATTTGTAACCGACTCAAGATCTTCCCTAATAAATAACGTGGTATTATCGGCATATTGTGATACCTTGGATTCCTCCCCATGCACCACAATCCCCCGAATGTCACCCTTCTCCCTAATGACATGAGATAAGATCTCTGCACATATAACAAAAACATACGGTGAGAGGGGATCACCCTGTCTACAGCCACGCTCAAGGGTAATAGGATCTGAGAGATACCCATTTTGTTCAACTCTTGAGGTAGAGTTAAGTTGACATAATTTGATCATATTAATGAAAGTTTTTCCAAATTTAAAAAGTTCCAAGGCTTCAGATATAAATTCCCATTCGATGGTGTCGAATGCTTTAGAAAAATCAAGCACTATTAAAAGGCCAGGACTATTTTGAGATGCACAATATTGTATCGTGTCATATACCATTCTGGTATTTTCTCCGATGAATCTTCCAGAGATGAACCCAGTCTGATCTTCATTTATCGGCAGGCAAGTTTTCAATCTATTAGCCACCATAGAAGAAAAAAAATTATAGATAGAGTTGAGAAGTGTGAGTGGTCGCCAGTTTTTGAGGTCATTACGCAGCTTTCCCTGTTTAGGAATGCACGTGATGACCCCATCCAGGGCTATTTTAGAAAGATGGTCATTATTAATAGCTTCCATAATATATCTATAAATCCAATGTTGTAATTCATTTAAAAATACTTAAAAATTCGTTGGAATATCCGTCAGGGCCAGGGGCTTTATTAAGTTTACTTGCTTTTATTGAAAATTGGAGTTCTTCCAAGGAATACGAAGATTCCAGTTTGTTTTTGTCAATTTCAGAAAGTTTTGGTAGGTTATGCAATAGATGTGCATATTTAGAATCATTTAATGGAATTGTTTCCTTTGAGGAGTACAAATCTGCATAGAATTCTCTTTGTAACTTTAATATTTTGGCAGAATCTGTGATTTCTGTATCCCCATCAATAAGAGAAGGAATATTTTTGTTGACATGATTTCTCTTTTCTAAATTCAAAAATTATTTTGAAGTTTTCTCCCAATTGTCTACCAATGAGGCCCTCGAGCAAATAATACTGCCTTTTATCTTTTTCTCTCGCAAATTCTCGAGTTGAAGAGATAGATCTCTAAGAGAATTCTTTTTGTCTATGTTTTCATTATCCGAGTCTATTTCAACCTGAAGTTCTTTAATAGAAGTAACGAGAGTATCCTCAGCTTGGTTTCTTGTCTTTTGAGATTTTTTGAAAATTTTATAATTTTACCTCTCAGTTGGCACAAGAGGGTTTCTAGAAACAGAGTTTAGGATATAGATATGTCGATGGTTTGACCATTATCAGATTCAACAAAGGCCTCACTGTAGACTGGTAGAGCATATGTTTTTGTAATTAAAGATATCTCAGATTTGATCATGTCTACAAAATCCCTGTTTTCTAGTTGAGCATTATTAAATTTCCAAAGTCCTTGACCCCTTTTCTAACCGGATTTGTTTATTGATAAATTTATTATATTGTGGTCACTTCTATAGCCATTGAGAATATCTGTCTTAGGATTGAGGGATAATAATTCCTCTGAAATTAAAAAATAATCTAATCTAGAGGCTCGACAAGGTTTGTCAGATCTCCATGTAAAGCGTTTCCTATTCTCATGTTGCATGCGCCATATGTCTACAAGATTTCCTTTTACCATAAAATTGTTGATGGTTTGACTGGCTAAAGGATTTCGTAAAGTTGTATAACTATAAATATCCTTTTCTGACAAGGCTGCATTCCAATCCCCTGTCCAAATTTCACAATTGTTGGATATCGATTGACCTTGTCGAATAGGGTTGTAAACCAGACCGGGTCATCTCTGTTGGGTGCATATTAGGTTAATGATATACTGTAAAGTTCGAAATATTAGCGTGGAACTATTATTGGCGAGTGGGTCAGATTCGCTAATATTACGATCCGGTAATATTTGTTCCATTTTTCAACGATTTTTCTTTGTTTTTCTAGGTAGTCTCACAAGGATTCAACATCGTTTTTTCTCAGTAATTTGCTTTTTGAGATGGTTCAGACGCTAATATTACGATTCGCTAACATGGAAAAATGGATCAATTCGCTAAATTTAAGCACGCTAATATTTCGAACTTTACAGTATACATTGATAAGATTGGCAATGGATAATTCAATAATCACATATCTGCCCTCAGGATCTCTAATACATTGGTTGACTTTGTATTCAAAGGAATTATTTATCATAATCATAACACCTCTACTATTAGTAGAGTTGCCAGCTATAAAATAATCCACATTCCATTCCTTGGACAGCATATTAAAATCTTTTTGTATCAAATGAGTTTCCTATAGGCAGATTATGTCAGCCTTTAAATTTTTGATATAATCAAAAATGTCCCTTCTTTTGAATTGTTGGCGTAGCCCTCTAATATTAGCAGAGACCAGATCTATACCAGCTTTAGCCATAGCCTGATGGGGAGAATGATGCATGCCTCAAATCATGGGTAACTTGCTCACATGGCCCGCCCCCGATTCTAACACGCAACAGTAGACAAGGCACTCGGTGCAGAATAGAAAGTTGCCTCTGATGTCTTAGTAAATAAAGAGCGACTGAAATGGTAAATCTCCCAGGCTTTTGGTTTCTATTTCATCAAGATGTATGGCCCGAGATGTTAAAAGCTGCATATACCCTAACATGACAATGATTTGGTAAAAGTTTGTTTTGATTTGCTTTCAAGGAAGAAAGGGATTCACATAAATATTATGAGGGCAGGCAAATGAAAGCATTCATTTTTTTTTTAGCATACATAGAAAACAAAACAAAGATAAAGACAGAAGTACAGAGATTGTTTTGGAAAAGATACGTTTTATATTTTCATATGATACAACTTGTACATAATTTCACATAGCGACCAACTGTCAGTCCCAGTAGAAAACGCAGGTTTCAGCAAATATACAACAAGACTTTAAGATACTCTAGAATGGCTTACAGCTGGACTAGAGAAATGCCTCTTACAAATTATAGCATATTTCTTACTCATTAGCTCATGTGAAAGGATAAAACGGGTAAAAACTTGTTCATAGCCATGGCATAGATAACGCTTATGGACTATTCATTGACAAGATCATTCTTCTCCGTTGCTTTGAGGACAAGATATCAGCATTTGTGTGAGACCATCTTGGTAGGGAGATATGTAGGTGTTGAATTGAGAACCACACAAGGAAATGCCAACACCATAATAATGATGATACTAATAATGATTAAGATAAAATCAGAGCCTCCAACCTTTCTGTGTGATGGATGATGTTCAACTGTATTTTGCATTTTATTTTCATATCTGTATTTGAAGATATACATAAGTGGCTCTTCTCATGGTCATTAACAAATGTTTGTACCTAGACAAATATGATGAATTTTAAGCAATTTATCAAAATTGTTTCTTTTACATAGCAAATTCTGTAAAATAGTCAGGACAAATATTCCAGCAAGCCATTTTAGAGGCTGAAACCAATGGGACCTCTCGGGATCCAATAATAGGTCAAAGGTCAGAGGTCAACAATTGGACTCCAGACTAAAATCAACACCCTTCAAATACTTTACAGACATAATTTATAATGAAACAACTGTTCAACATTGGAGCAATACCCATTTTGGTTATGGCTTAGCGGAGGAATTAGGGCAAATCACTGCCACTCTGCTACTTTCACCAGAATTCCTTCCACTCCAAGAAGTAAAATTTGCTCCAATAGTGAACACATTTCTGGATGACGCATACTCGTGACGTTGTTGACCTTGAGCATGTTTTGCTTGATTCCTGAATACTTTCGGGCCCAGCTAATATCCACTGACAAAACACTACTTGTCACAAAAACATTTAAAAAGCAGGCTAGCAAAGAGATATATACACAAATAATTTTAATAATTTTTATCCACAATCAAATTTACACAGAACGCATTATAAGAGAAATCAGCACTTGATTGCCTTGCAGTCTCTAATCTCGCTCCACATTCCCCCTTTCCTTTATCCACTTAGGACCATGGAACAGAATCTTTAATTTCCTACATTTTTGTCATTTGATTTAGGCCAGTTTGGTCAGTAACTTGAATTTCTAATATGGGCAGCAGTATGAGATTATCTCATCCCACCCTCTCTCAATTTCTGAGAACTAAAATACACAGAAAACTACAATCTTATTCCCATTTCATAATCAGAAAATATGTTTTCCAAGTTGTCAGACCACAGGGATGTTGCACTCTGTCTGCGAATGACACAATAAAACAGGCCTAACTATCAGTTTCATCTTTATCCTCTATCTTATGATGGTCATGGCACAATGTCATATAAAGCTCTAGAATGCAATGGCTGTTTGTTCCCAAATGGCCCTGCCCTCACTGAGAAGAATAAATATATCTACATGATCTGCTTGGCATCTTTCACAAACAC
The DNA here is from genome assembly GCA_963942565.1 of Maea johnstoni. NCBI lineage: Eukaryota > Metazoa > Annelida > Polychaeta > Spionida > Magelonidae > Maea > Maea johnstoni. The sequence continues at coordinate 37,244,736 of OZ012696.1, forward strand.
ATACTTCTCTCTACATGTTCAAGGAACTGTGGTTAAAGGAGGACCACAATGGATATTCCATTTTTAACTATTCATATTCAGACCTCTTGAAAAGTACTGAGAATAACTTGCTAAATGGGCACAAACTTGCAAAATACTCCCAGTAAAGATATTGAATGTTTTTTCTCCTTACTTTAAAGGGCAATAAATCTGTTTTGCATTCCCCATGAAAAACTCAAACACGTATTGAATGGTCTGTTAAAAGAGAAATATTTTTTTGCTCATGTTTTTTGGAAGAATTTTGCTTTGTTTTCCTTCTCATTCTATTGGACAATTCTCTAGCAAAAATGGCCTGACTGACCAAATATTGAAGAAAGTACCAATAAAAATAAATTATCTAAAAATCCACTCACTCTATATTTCACTCAACAGCACCAAAACTTTCTCCTGATTTGCTTCCTCATGAATGAACTATTTGGTGCATTGTTTCACTGAATATTGTTCAGCTTTGAGACATTCAGCCACTGCATTCTGCGACCACCTCTACTATCACTATATACACAAGCACCAAAAGTGTATAAATTAAATACATCTAAAACTTCGAACTTCCATTAAGACAGACTATAAAACATTATCAGATTACTACACGCGCACCAATAGTAGTGTGATATGTAAGCAAATTTCAAACTTATAGCTAATTCAAGCTAACAATGAGCAAAGCGAATGGGTTTGTAAGTTTCAACTGTGTGCCTGTAAGATCAGGTTTGATTTCAATAGATGTCCAGGCCAAACCCACCTGTCCACTTCTGGAAATCTGGGTCAGTTTGTGGTTAGCAGTCTCTGAGTGTGGTGAAGTAGAACATACGGGGAGCTAAAGGGGCAATTGGTATATGGGACACTAGTAGTCTAAAATAAGATGTAGAGATTGTGGTTCTTGAGATATGATACCCCTGGAGAGCCTCGCTACTCTGTGACCCCAAAAACCTACTTGTCTACTGGCAAAACCCATCTGTCTACTTTACAAGTGGACATGTAGAGGTCACACGTCCACCTGTAGGGTCTATCAATCTTTTGTGCAGAGTGAATGGACTATACTCCTGAACTTGTACTATCGCTCATTGTTAGCTTGAATTAGCTGTAAAAGAATGACCCCATAAATATATATATATATATATATATATATATATATATATATATATATATATATATATGTATATATATATATATATATATATATATATATATATATATATATATATATATATATATGTATATATATATATATATATATATATATATATATATATATATATATATATATATATATACACACACTATTTTTTATACTATATAGGGATCTCAAATGCTTTGCTGATAAAGTATACATTTGCATGGATACCACACAACCTTGGTACTTTAAGGAGGAAGGCTATAAGAGTAGTTTTGTCCAGAACATCACTAATTGATCATCAAATGGCCGCCATGTTCCTTTTGCCCACCTCCATTATTGACCTCTATCCTTATCAGTAAAATACCCAAAATCACATAAAGATTCCTTCCTTCTCAACCTTCTATGTGGCAATATCTTGTGATTATCAATACTTCAGATTGCTATAAATTCTGATACTCTTATCAATTCCTTAATTTACCTAACATGTCCCCTAACATGACCATGCAACTATTCCCTGCTTGACATCAGAACATTTCAACCTTGGGAGGCCATCCTCAGAAAGTCTCATTTATCCAAATATTTTTAGGAGTTTGTCCATTGCCTTAAAAAATAATATAATAGATGGCGTAACATCAAATTTATATCATTGAAACATTTTGATCAGGGTGAACACTTTTTTGATTTTGAAGGTATAGAAAAATCAACCTCATGGATATCCTTCCTTGGAAAGTTTCCATGCACAGAGTGTTCTGAGGATGACCAACTTAAGGCTAGGTATGTTTTGAACTCATTAAGAATTAAAAGGTTTATAAAGCCACTAATACCACTGCTACCTCACTTTACTTATACCAGGGCAGACATTTTCCACATACTTCACATTTATTTTTAGCATTTTTATTATAAATATTTACATAATATACAAAACTCTCAGACAATAATGAATCAATGATTGTTAGACTGGCCTTGTTGACAGACAATGATCGGTATGAACTTTTTCTGTTTTCTATTATTTCTGGACCCATTAACACCCTAAGTGACAGAATAATTGAGCAAACATACAAATGATTTCTTCAGAAAAATAACCATGGGATACTTAAAAAATGTCTGAAAGAATAAACCTAGCTGACTGTAGACAAATTTGATTTTTTCCAAAAAAGAAAATCATCAACTTTGAAGAAAACTGCAATGGTGTCTGACCAAATATATATATATATATATATATATATATATATATATATATATATATATATATATATATATATATATATATATATATATATCATCCAGATGAAGGTATGTTTCACTAACTAGACATATATCTACATTCATGGTTATTCATAAATAAAACAGCAAAATAAAATACTTAGAACAGTATTTTTCGTATAAATGTAATCAGATAGCCTATAATTTCTTTGTAAACCATATAAAACACATATCAGATCAGCGTGATCATGATCCTTCATTTTCTCTCCTAGAAAATTCTTAATGCAAAAAGGTGATTTTTGAGACAAGAAAGATTATGGTTTTGATATCAATATTTGATAACTAACCTCCAGATTCTAGATATTAACATATGACTAGGATCAAGTTTATCATAACTTTCATTATTTTACCAACATGATCACCTAAGACAATACAAATCAGATCATGAAACTTGTGATTGTGTGATGAACTATACTTAACAGTTTTCTAGTCATACCTTTCATCTCAATAGACATAACAGAAAACTGAATAAATACTTAATGTGGTGGTTAGAAAAACACACCCTGGAGATGGTAATGAAAATGACCTTTGTTGGCAATGGGTGTGGCACCTGTCGATTAAGACAATGAGAGATGGTATTGAAGTTATCCTCTAATGACAGCATTTAATGGCCAACGCCCTACTTGTGACAAATGTAGCAAATCCTGGCTAAAGCTTTAAAAGCGCCACCTAATGGCGACGATGAAAGTAACTCATTAGGTCAATCCCAATCCAATAGAGGGCACTATTACCAACTGGTGACAGGGATGGTCACAGCAACCAAAAAGCCAACTGGTGGACACATCAATAAGTGAGCCACCTGGTGGAAGTACTGATCAACACGCCACCTGGTGGAAGTACTGATCAACACGCCACCTGGTGGAGGTAATGATCAACACGCCACCTGGTGGAGGTACTGATCAACACGCCACCTGGTGGAAGTACTGATCAACACGCCACCTGGTGGAGGTAATGATCAACACGCCACCTGGTGGAGGTACTGATCAACACGCCACCTGGTGGAAGTACTGATCAACACGCCACCTGGTGGAGGTAATGATCAACACGCCACCTGGTGGAGGTAATGATCAACACGCCACCTGGTGGAGGTAATGATCAACACGCCACCTGGTGGAAGTACTGATCAACACGCCACCTGGTGGAGGTAATGATCAACACGCCACCTGGTGGAGGTAATGATCAACACGCCACCTGGTGGAGGTAATGATCAACACGCCACCTGGTGGAGGTAATGATCAACACGCCACCTGGTGGAGGTAATGATCAACACGCCACCTGGTGGAGGTAATGATCAACACGCCACCTGGTGGAGGTAATGATCAACACGCCACCTGGTGGAGGTAATGATCAACACGCCACCTGGTGGAGGTAATGATCAACACGCCACCTGGTGGAGGTAATGATCAACACGCCACCTGGTGGAAGTACTTATCAACACGCCACCTGGTGGAGGTAATGATCAACACGCCACCTGGTGGAGGTAATGATCAACACGCCACCTGGTGGAGGTAATGATCAACGCGCCACCTGGTGGAGGTAATGATCAACACGCCACCTGGTGGAGGTACTGATGAAAACGCCACCTGGTGGATGTTCTGACAAACGCGCCACCTGGTGGAGGTAATGATCAACACGCCACCTGGTGGAGGTAATGATCAACGCGCCACCTGGTGGAGGTAATGATCAACGTGCCACCTGGTGGAGGTAATGATCAACGCGCCACCTGGTGGAGGTAATGATCAACTTGCCACCTGGTGGAGGTAATGATCAACACGCCACCTGGTGGAGGTAATGATCAACACACCACCTGGTGGAGGTAATGATCAAAAAGCCACCTGGTGGAGGTAATGATCAACACGCCACCTGGTGGAGGTAATGATCTACACGCCACCTGGTGGAGGTAATGATTAACACGCCACCTGGTGGAGGTACCGATCAACGCGCCACCTGGTGGAGATGATAATCACAACAATGCATGTGGCCTCTGGTGGTATTGATGAGGGTTGTTTCCATGGAGACGGCGATAACAGCTCCCCCTAGTGGTTGTGACGAAAGTTAAAAGCGTAGATGAAAGGTTTTCCTGGGGTGGTTGTTAAAGTGCTCCTTAGTGGTGAAGGATGATCTGAATCGTGCTCTGATTTCCTCAGTCTTTGCCAACGAAAGTCTTCTCTTCCCTACTCTACCAACTGACTGAGAATGGTGAATTCAGTCTGATGATTACAAACATGATTGGTCAATAATGCCATAACGCCCAAACTATTTCCAATTTACGAGAATCATGTAATTTTGTACATGTATACTCCATCAGTCATGATCCACAAATCAACTTGAAATTTTCAGCCTGTTTTTACATGCACTAGCATATTCCACCCATCATGATCCAGTTTTTATTTTGGTCTCTATATGTATGTACATGTACGGGTATATTCCATGCGCCATGATGACACTGAAGACAGTCAGTTAGGTGGCATCTTGTGCTGGTATGATTTGATCTCCCGCCCAGTCACGTGGTTGTTACGTGGTCACACAGACACAGGTTTTGAGCACATGATTCTATCGTCGTCTACGCTGGTGCTGGTGACGCTGCTGTAGGTGGCAGCACCGGTGGCAGCAGCGGCGACAGCGGAGGGCTGGTTGTGTGCGCAGGTGAGCGGCGTTGCCGTCGACGACGGCAGCTCCCTGGGCACCTCAGCGGGAGTCTGTCATCTACAGTAATCATCCAGCGGTTTAACTAGACCATCTGAAATACAGAACAACAACACCCGTCAAGAAAGCCACAATAACAGCGTAAAGACAACCATAGGACATGCGTTAAGAGAATCATAAGAGGATATGTCAAGAGAATAAGAATGTGTGTCCACAGAAATACTTGAACATGTGTAAATGGAAAAATTACACTTGCCACAAATTATCCTGCCCGTCAGGCCACATTAAAATGTCATCCCTCAAGGATAGATGGCACTACGTAATGCTAGTAAGGGTAGTTGGAAATAGCCCGTACAATCCCCTTGTGTGGCAGATGTGTGAACTGTCTTACAAGCCTGTATGTAGGTGTAGGCAAAGATTTATATATATCATGGTAAAAACAAAGTAATGCCTTGTACCTAGGCTAGTCACAAATATGAAGGGCATATTAATAGTTAATTAAAATATACTATACATAATGCAATTTGAAAGTCACAGCACCAAATTTTAATTACAAATTGTAAAATATTGAAAATGAGGGGTTTCTGGTTAAATCGCAGCAGTTTTTGTGGAAAAAATAGATGAGAGTAGATTTTTACATTTTAGAATTAAAGCCATCAATGTTCAATAAAAATGCACTTACCATTATAAACCCTTAAAATTGCTTCACACACAAATTTGTATTGACTCTGAAAAAGAACAAAACAGTGAAACTTCAGAAATGATCATTAGTTTTCAAGGCTTTACTCATTCATGACTAGCGTTTATCTAAATCTGCATTTAACAATAATAAACACACTTCTATTTATGTAGGTTTCATAAAAATCCCCCCTTCATAAAGTTGCCCCCTCATATGACTCTCTCTCTCTCTCTCTCTGCAAGATCTATGTGCAAATCTCTCTCTTCCCCCCCATCCCCTAAATGAGCCCCTGAAGTAAGTTTTGTTTTGCCTACTTACAGCTATTTGAATTAGCATGACTTTTTGAATTTTCATTGTTCTCTGGTGCCTCATTGTTGCACAATACCCCCCTCTCCTATAAGTACCCCACCCTCTCTCCCTGAAAGATTCCCTGAGATATGATAGTGTCCCAGACTTACAGCTGTTTGAATTAACATGGCTCTCTGGTCCCTCATCTGATGCACAATACCCCTCTCTCCTATAGGTACCCCCACCCTCTCTCCCTGAAAGATTCCCTGAGATATGATCATGTAGCAGACTTACAGCTGTTTGAATTAACATGGCTCTCTGGTCCCTCATCTGATGCACAATATCCCTCTCTCCTATAAGTACCCCCACCCTCTCTCCCTGAAAGATTCCCTGAGATATGATAGTGTCCCAGACTTACAGCTGTTTGAATTAACATGGCTCTCTGGTCCCTCATCTGATGCACAATATCCCTCTCTCCTATAAGTACCCCCACCCTCTCTCCCTGAAAGATTCCCTGAGATATGATCATGTAGCAGACTTACAGCTGTTTGAATTAACATGGCTCTCTGGTCCCTCATCTGATGCACAATATCCCTCTCTCCTATAAGTACCCCCACCCTCTCTCCCTGAAAGATTCCCTGAGATATGATCATGTAGCAGACTTACAGCTGTTTGAATTAACATGGCTCTCTGGTCCCTCATCTGATGCACAATACCCTCCTCTCCTATAAGTACCCCCACCCTCTCTCCCTGAAAGATTCCCTGAGATATGGTCGTGTCCCAGACTTACAGCTGTTTGAATTAACATGGCTCTCTGGTCCCTCATCTGATGCACAATATCCCTCTCTCCTATAAGTACCCCCACCCTCTCTCCCTGAAAGATTCCCTGAGATATGGTCGTGTCCCAGACTTACAGCTGTTTGAATTAACATGGCTCTCTGGTCCCTCATCTGATGCACAATATCCCTCTCTCCTATAAGTACCCCCACCCTCTCTCCCTGAAAGATTCCCTGAGATATGGTCGTGTCCCAGACTTACAGCTGTTTGAATTAACATGGCTCTCTGGTCCCTCATCTGATGCACAATATCCCTCTCTCCTATAAGTACCCCCACCCTCTCTCCCTGAAAGATTCCCTGAGATATGGTCGTGTCCCAGACTTACAGCTGTTTGAATTAACATGGCTCTCTGGTCCCTCATCTGATGCACAATATCCCTCTCTCCTATAAGTACCCCCACCCTCTCTCCCTGAAAGATTCCCTGAGATATGATCATGTAGCAGACTTACAGCTGTTTGAATTAACATGGCTCTCTGGTCCCTCATCTGATGCACAATATCCCTCTCTCCTATAAGTACCCCCACCCTCTCTCCCTGAGAGATTCCCAGAGATATGATCGTGTCCCAGACTTACAGCTGTTTGAATTAACATGGCTCTCTGGTCCCTCATCTGATGCACAATATCCCTCTCTCCTATAAGTACCCCCACCCTCTCTCCCTGAGATATGATCATGTAGCAGACTTACAGCTGTTTGAATTAACATGGCTCTCTGGTCCCTCATCTGATGCACAATATCCCTCTCTCCTATAAGTACCCCCACCCTCTCTCCCTGAAAGATTCCCTGAGATATGATCGTGTCCCAGACTTACAGCTGTTTGAATTAACATGGCTCTCTGGTCCCTCATCTGACGTACAATACCCCCCTCTCCTATAAGTACCCCACCCTCTCTCCCTGAAAGATTCCCTGAGATATGATAGTGTCCCAGACTTACAGCTGTTTGAATTAACATGGCTCTCTGGTCCCTCATCTGATGCACAATACCCCTCTCTCCTATAAGTACCCCCACCCTCTCTCCCTGAGAGATTCCCAGAGATATGATCGTGTCCCAGACTTACAGCTGTTCGAATTAACATGGCTCTCTGGTCCCTCATCTGATGCACAATACCCCTCTCTCCTATAAGTACCCCCACCCTCTCTCCCTGAGAGATTCCCAGAGATATGATCGTGTCCCAGACTTACAGCTGTTCGAATTAACATGGCTCTCTGGTCCCTCATCTGATGCACAATACCCCTCTCTCCTATAAGTACCCCCACCCTCTCTCCCTGAAAGATTCCCTGAGATATGATAGTGTCCCAGACTTACAGCTGTTTGAATTAACATGGCTCTCTGGTCCCTCATCTGATGCACAATACCCTCCTCTCCTATAAGTACCCCCACCCTCTCTCCCTGAAAGATTCCCTGAGATATGATCGTGTAGTAGACTTACAGCTGTTTGAATTAACATGGCTCTCTGGTCCCTCATCTGATGCACAATACCCTCCTCTCCTATAAGTACCCCCACCCTCTCTCCCTGAAAGATTCCCTGAGATATGATCGTGTAGCAGACTTACAGCTGTTTGAATTAACATGGCTCTCTGGTCCCTCATCTGATGCACAATACCCTCCTCTCCTATAAGTACCCCCACCCTCTCTCCCTGAAAGATTCCCTGAGATATGATTGTGTAGCAGACTTACAGCTGTTTGAATTAACATGGCTCTCTGGTCCCTCATCTGATGCACAATACCCCTCTCTCCTATAAGTACCCCCACCCTCTCTCCCTGAAAGATTCCCTGAGATATGATCGTGTAGCAGACTTACAGCTGTTTGAATTAACATGGCTCTCTGGTCCCTCATCTGATGCACAATACCCTCCTCTCCTATAAGTACCCCCACCCTCTCTCCCTGAAAGATTCCCTGAGATATGATCGTGTAGCAGACTTACAGCTGTTTGAATTAACATGGCTCTCTGGTCCCTCATCTGATGCACAATACCCTCCTCTCCTATAAGTACCCCCACCCTCTCTCCCTGAAAGATTCCCTGAGATATGATAGTGTCCCAGACTTACAGCTGTTTGAATTAACATGGCTCTCTGGTGCCTCATCTGATGCACAATATCCCTCTCTGCTATAAGTACCCCCACCCTCTCTCCCTGAAAGATTCCCTGAGATATGATAGTGTCCCAGACTTACAGCTGTTTGAATTAACATGGCTCTCTGGTCCCTCATCTGATGCACAATACCCCTCTCTCCTATAAGTACCCCCACCCTCTCTCCCTGGAAGATTCCCTGAGATATGATAGTGTCCCAGACTTACAGCTGTTTGAATTAACATGGCTCTCTGGTCCCTCATCTGATGCACAATACCCCTCTCTCCTATAAGTACCCCCACCCTCTCTCCCTGAGAGATTCCCAGAGATATGATCGTGTCCCAGACTTACAGCTGTTCGAATTAACATGGCTCTCTGGTCCCTCATCTGATGCACAATACCCTCCTCTCCTATAAGTACCCCCACCCTCTCTCCCTGAGATATGATCGTGTAGCAGACTTACAGCTGTTTGAATTAACATGGCTCTCTGGTCCCTCATCTGACGTACAATACCCCCCTCTCCTATAAGTACCCCCACCCTCTCTCCCTGAAAGATTCCCTGAGATATGATCGAGTAGCAGACTTACAGCTGTTTGAATTAACATGGCTCTCTGGTCCCTCATCTGACGTACAATATCCAGAGGATACACCGGCTGATTCGCTTCCACCAGACACATCGCTGTCTCCATGGTGATAAGGACGCCTGTTCGGCCAATACCAGCACTGCAACATATTAAGTAAAAGGTCAGTAAAAAAAAGAGAATCAAACATCTGAAAAATGAGTAAACTAGGCAATGTTAAAGGTTCAATGTATCAAAGTATGAGACCTAGAATATCTACGCCCAGAATTCCCCAGGAAAAGTGATGTTTTGTGCCTATGATATTTATCTATTGTTTAGACTTAAAAATAAAATGGTTGGGTCTTTTTCTTGAACCTGATTTTTACATCCTTTTCTCTTCAACTTACCTGCAATGTACCACAGTTGGTTCTACCATGCCCACCCGTTTCTGCCGTACGCGAATGACAAAGTCTAAGAAGTCGCTAGAGTCGTCCGGCACCCCATGGTCCGGCCAGGCAATGTATTGCATCTGTGTTATATGTCTTTCTTCATTGGTCTGGAGAATAACAAGACAATAATCATACACGTTTTGAAAAAAAAAGTACAATATCTAAATCTTGAAGATATGTGTGGTATGTATCACTTCACGGTAACGCAATGATAATTTTTTTTCAAGTTTTGAAATACATTCTTTCTACCCAATTTCAGGAGACTATGAGGGATGTTTTCCACTGTGCCTCAGATGTCAGTGATGAAACTCCTTTATAATGCCTCCCCCCCCCCCTCTTATTTCAATGGCCTAAATTCATTTCAAAAGGGTAATACTAAAGAAGTTAAGAATGGGTTTCTCAATATAGATATGAAATCACTTTTTACTGACCCCTCATTTGATTGCTACTGAAGTAGTGTGTGTGCGTTTTATACCCACCTCTTAACATACAAGAGTGACCTCTTAGGAGGCATAGAATGGGACTTTGACTACAAGGGGGGAGCGTTTAGACAGGGTTTCTCAACATGCAAATAGAATCACTTTTAACTGAGCTCCTATTGGATAAGTATTGCACTAATGAGCCGGCATTGTACCTACCTATAAACAAACTAAACATACAAGAGCGAATTGTGTACAGAAGGTGACAGTTTCAATGTATTTTTTCTAATACCAAAAAAACAACTGCCTTTTCCCTTCACTAACCCCTGCTGGATAGCTATCAAACTAACAAGTGGGCATTCAAAACCTACCTCTAAACATACGAGAGTGAACTCTCTGAAGGCAAAGGACGGTGATTCGTCTTCCTTGAGACACGTGAGCTGGAGGCAGCCAAAGTCGCAGGTCTCGTACAGGTCTGGCCAGTACTGGTGACACTTCACCTGCAGGGGCACAAACAACAGGCAAAAACATCAGAGGATGTGGAATAAAACCTTACAATAATAGTAGTACATCTTAATTCAAGATATGTCATCAAATATGACATACATGTATATGTATCTAGTTCTAGGCATTGTCAATATACAAAGTCAGTCTAACACACCAAATAGAAGATACATGCTACTGATTTAAAAAACAATCTCCCCCAAAAGGTGGTAATCAATCATGAAAAGAATTAGATCAATAAAAAACACCATTTTAAAATTGCCAATATATATATATATATATATATATATATATATATATATATATATGTGTGCGTGTATATGTATATATATATATATATATATATGTGTGTGTGTGTGTGTATATGTATATATATATATATATATATATATATATATATATATATATATATATATATATATATATATATATATATATACACACATATATATATATATATATTTATATAATATTATATATATATATATATATACATATATATATATATATATATATATATATATATATATATATATATATATATATATATATATATATATATATATATATATATATATATATATATACATATATATTAATTTATTTATTTTCCATGTCTTTGTTATTTTCCCTGCACAACTACTCACCCTTCCCCTCTCCACTTTGGTAGTGAGCATGACGACGAGCGAGCACTGCTGTTCCCACACCATCTGCCAGAAGTCGCTACAGGTGTTAGGCAGTGGTCCTTGTGCCGCGATGTACCTATTTACAATACCCGAGCCAGGAATCTCCATCTACACAAACAACAACAACAACAACAACATATGAAAAACACGAAACAATGGAGGGAATGATCAAATTCAGGAATTCAAACACAAAACCTTCTCGCTTAGGACTAGAATGAATTAACAAAAAAGGAAAAATTGATATATTCGTTTTTGGAAAAAATATGCTAGTTCAGTTGCATATAAGTGGGGTAAAATGTTCTTATCAAATTTTCTTTTCAATTTTACACATACCATTGTCATGCAAATAAAATAAGTAAATGAAATCTTTTCCAATATCAGAAACCAAAGTTAAAGCAGATTTGCTAGATATTGTTTTATATAAATATCTCTATACTGTACAATGATATGAGTAATTTTACACCCACAATAGGAAACAAAATTAGAAAATACTTACATTTACAAAATTTGCATTGATATAATCACCATGCGAGGACGTTCTTAATTTCACCCTGGATTGGTCATCTGAGAAAAAACAGAAAAAACGGAAAGAATTCAGAAAAGCAATCCAATTAACAGTCATGTTCTTAGATATGGTAATGGCATAGTTGTAAATTTGTCATTAGAAAATAAATTTTGTAGGTTGAAAAAATAACTCTATTATCCAAACTGTCTAATCAATTAATTTCTAATGGTACATTTTTCCTGACATTTTATGCTCACAAAAATGAAAACTGTATAAGTGGATTAATCATTAAGGCATTTGCAAATACACCTGGCACATCTAAAGGTATATCAAACCATTTGTTCAACAGCCTTTCAATGACAAAAATTAAATAAATCAATTTCAAAAATTTAAATAACTTATTCATCATCAAAGTGAAGAATATTGCCGTGGTATAGATGATATGAGACGGGCAATTGATGATTGTGGACAAAATTTTCAGTCAGAAGACACTTACATGGTGAAATATCTCTGTATCTGTTTTTGGCTATATTATCAGGCACCCGAGCTGAATTCATTGTCAACCCTGGCTTTTTCCTATAAAGTTGCTGAAAAACGAAATGAAACTCATGTAATACTGAAAAAAGGGAATCTGATCATAAGAAGTGGCATTGACTTCCAAGTTAACCCATTAATGCTCACAGAGGCCAAAAACGGCCGGACAAATTTGATGAAATCTTTCATCCTCAAGCATAATTGGCAAAAATATTTGAAGAAGAAATGTTGATCATAACATTACCAACAGCTCTCCTTCAAATATTTTGTAAAATCATTCTCGATTCAAAAGTTATGGTCAAAAGTATCTGAGTTCCAGACGACAATTTCTAGAGGAACTCTTAAGTATTAATGGGTTAATGAATATATTGAGGTAGGGTTCTTCTCCCATCCACGCTGTGCTAAGAGTGTCCCTTGAGCGACTCAGGCATGGAAATATCCCTCACAAGTGTTGTCTGGACTTGAAATATTTTTGTAAATAACTCTGCAATTAATCATTAATTCACAAAATATTTGAAAGAGAGTTCTAAGCTGGGTTCTCATCAACTTTTGTCCCTCAAATATTTTCTGAAGGATGCTTTGATCACAAAAATATTACCAAATGAATAGGTTGAAAAGAATCACCTAGATTTATGATACTTATGACAATAACCTCAGAAGAAAAGTATAAACCCTTAGAATACCTGAAAGAGAATATGGCTGTAATATTTCTTTTCAATACTGTATACAGTGTTAATATTGCGGCAGTGTAATGACAGTGTACCCTCTGCATTCCTGAAGTCTGCATTTATTAAACTGCACACCATTATTAGGACATCCAATCCCTATGCTGATAACGTACAAAACGCTGACATGATAGCTTGTCATTCAACATCGATTAAAACAGCGCATAGATGGAAGCTGCCTGCTTATATGCCCAAAATTAATACTGTATAGAATATGTGTGTATTGTGTATTGTAGCCTAGATTTCTATGCTGTTATATGTATTTTCTGTTAGCACCAAATATTCTAGACGAGGTGGCCATAGTGGTCCATTTAGTTTACACTTATCTCACCAGGATTCAGTTTGATTATTACACCTGCTTGGTCAGCACAGAAGGGAATGTGAACTTTTTAGGGACTAGGAAGCTAGTGTATGTGTATTGCTCGTGTGTAGTTACCTCGAACTGTGCGAGCGCGGCTCCGCTCTCCAGCCCCTCCTGGAGCAGCAGCAGAGACTCGGCCATCTGGTTGGCATGTGGTACGGTACTAGATATATGGTGCGTGTCAGGGATGTACTGGAAATCTGGCTCCTCAAGATTATCTTCTCCTACATAAACTGAAACACACCAGACAAACAAATAAAAACACATAGAAATACACTAACACATGCAGATATATAATAGAACACCTCTGTGAGGTATATGCATTAAAAATCAACAATGTCTTTTGAAAATTAAAATTGACAACACCTAAATGGATAAATTGTTGTTACAATATTTCAACAGCTTTTCAGAAAATGAGTTGACTCAGGATTTTTTTTATTTCGACTAATTTGGAAAATATAACTGATTGTCTGATGGGAAAAGATCACAATGTACTAGTGTCCGTCCACTCACCGTTAGGCCTGACGATAAGGACGAGTTCCATGGAGTGTGTTTCGCGTGAGGCGCGTATGAACATGACCACCTGTTCGTGCGTGTGCTGCGAGACATCGCGCCCGTTGATGAACAGGACCTGGTCGCCCTCGTTCAGCCGCGGGATGCACAGGTCAGCAGGGGTGTTGGGCGCCACCCTCGATACTATGATAGGCATCCCTTGGTCCGCACCTCCCTGAAACAGACAACACAACGAGGTTAATCAAAGTGCACTCATAATTATTGCCACAAAATTTCTCATCATAATTATGTCAATGCAATTCATAACAAATATGTTTCCATTATTGTCATCATAATTCTTACTTTTAATTTGTTATCATTTTTTTTTACTATTATTCATTAATATCATTATCCTTGATATCATTACTTATATCATTTCATTATTATTACTACTATTACTATCATCATAATTATCATTATTACTATTATTATTATAATTATTATCATTGTTATTATCATCATTATTATCATTATTACAATCAGTATCATTACCATCATTATCATTATATTATCATTATCATTGTTATTATCATCATTATTATAACCATTTTTCTGAGTGAATCCTCAAGTACATTAAAGATGGGCAAAAGATGGCTTTCTGTTCTCCATCCGGGTACCAGCATATCTGCCCATACACCACAGATTTGGTGTGATACCCGGACCTTCATTGCCAAGAGTACATCATGCAAGTATAGAGGTTATACAAAAAGCTATCAAAGGAACCATACTTTGTCAAATATGCATCAAGGTATTTTGAGTTTTAGAATGCCACAATAAGTCTATTTAGCATAATAAATTTGGATTTACATGAAATATTCATAAGAGATTATTACGCTAGTAAAATATTTTGACAAGTTTATAGATAAAGCACAGCGCCAACACAATGACTCAACATATATTGATTGAGACAATGTGACTCTATTGTTATGTAGACAATGAGACCGTTGCAGACAATGAGGTTCTATTGTTCTATTGATGCCTCCATGTAGTGCAAGCATATGGTAATTAGTCAGGTGTTGTGTACCTATAGATTGACCACCTGCCCTGTTGGTGCTGGCTCTCGTCTGACCGGTTGACCAGTGGTCACCTGTACCAGGCCCCAGGCTCATATGCTAACATTAACTAACCACACAGACTTCACTACATCACTACAATAGAGCCCCTGCATCCCGAATAACCAAGCATGCACCGATACATCATCGTGTGTCCAGTCATTAACAACAGCGACATTAACTATAAACAGCTGGACCTTTTGTTCAAAAGTGTTTTTTTGCAAAATTATTCATTTGCAACATATTTGAAAATGCATTTGAAGATCAGTGCACATTTGGCAGAAATGATTTGACTATAAACAGAGAGATTGGTTAGTAGTCTGGAGCTTGGATTTAGCCGTTTTAATCCTCTCATCACTGCAACAGGCCACACTGACCAAACTAGCTTGGTGATACCTTTCTGATAAAAACTTCTTTTGAATTTTTTTTCTTATGTTCATAAGAACCCAACCAAAAAATGGTCTTTTAGTTTTTTGCAAGTTTATGATTCATTACTAAACCGTTTTGCAAAGTACCATTGAGCATGGTTACAAAACCTTTCAGAAGGGACTCTGGGCATGAATGGGTTCCTCAAGTAGGGGAGCTAGCATAGTTGTCTAAACCTAGGAGATGAGACAAACCTTTTCACTGGCTTTTTAAACTTTGAAAAAAATTATACTGGTTTTCAAGTCATTTTTTACTGGCTGTCACACCACCTCAGTTTACATCCGGTACACTACACATACCCGTTTTGTATGGGCACATCAAAGACATTCCTGAGTGCCCAACTACCCCTTGGAACCGTGACAGCACCCACCTGATATACCCCTATACCGAAGTGTTGCGAGTGGTCATCTGAGAACCCTCACAAGTCTGTGATTGACAGCTAGCATATGCCCAGTGAGAGGGGAAGAAAGGGGGCCATTTCCCCACTGTAATTAAGGGGTAGGCTTACTGGGAGAGAGGTAGCACATTGTAAGGATGACCTATTTTCTGCCAACGAGGAGTAAAGGGAGTCATAACTCTGTAGCTCCTACAAACCACCAATATGTATCCAGCTTGAGGCATGTGAGAAAGTTAGCATTGACTTAGGGTTAGGTGGTGGTTTCTCCTCCATTAAAAACTGGCTAGGAACAATTAGGCCTTAATATGGCAGGAAAAGGCACAATTAATGAAAATCCATGTAACTATATTCCTAAGTACTGTTTCTAAAGAGAAAAGGGGGGGGGGGGGGGGTGAAAACTTTGACCAACCCCCCTAACCTACTTTCACTTAACATTGAAAAAGTAAATTCCATCTTCTTTGGCTGAAACATCAATCTATATTTCATAAAAGAAACCCCTACTTTCTAAACACACATCAGTCCTTAAAGTCAATTGACACTTTGCCAAGTTCCGTGAATAACTTTAAGAGATTTTGCTTGAGGTTGTGCACTGTACCATTAGGGTTCTGGTAAAAGATTGAGTAGGATTGTCTCAGCCTTTGTTGGGTGTACTTGGCCTTCAGCATGACTAAGAGGCGAAGCTCTCAAGGTCACAAAGATCATCAACCTGCACACTTTCTTACTGATCTACTTCAGATATGCTGGATATGACGAACATCTCTCTCTCTCTCCCTCCCTCCCACCCCCTCTCTCTCTCTCTCTCTCTCTCTCTCTCTCTCTCTCTCTCTCTCTCTCTCTCTCTCTCTCTCTCTCTCTCTCTCTCTCTCTTCTCTCTCTACTGTGTATGTGCATGTGTGTGTGTATGTCTGCATGTGTGTGTGTGTGTGTGTGTGTAGGTGTCTATACATATTAAGTGTCCTATATCTACATGTATCATCCTGGTTCCAAGGTCAATGCAATGATTCCATCTCGCTGCAGGCACCAGAAAGTGAAGCCCTAATAATCACCACCAATCTGCACCCAGCAGTGTTTGTTCTATTCTCTTCACCAATAGAAAGGGCTTGCTAACCTTATTAGTGTGTCTACTTCCTATTTAAGGAGATCAGACGTGCTGCCCTCAAGCTTTAGAGATTGAACTTGAATCTCTGTGAATCTCTCTCCCCATTTTTTTTAGAAATATCTTCCTGCTGCAAATATCTTTGGAAAATATTAGAAAGAGAAATGTTAATAGGAAACCTATCAGCTACTTTCTAATTTATTTTCTTAAGTATTATACACCCGAAAACACTTTGTAATGGGCACTAGGCGTTTGAATAGGTTAACATTTTCATGCTTGAAGTGTATGGATGTATGGTACTTCAATAGTCAAAACCTAAGATGCGAAGACCTTCAATATCAAAATCACATTTCTGGTTCTTTCCTTTCCTATGGAAGATTATGGAAAACCTCTGAAATGTAAAAGCCTTTTGCAAGGTGTCCACCGGTGAAAGTACCACAAGCTGATTTATGACTGAAAAGACCCTGACAGAAAAGTGAATCATCACACTCAATTACCTGCAAAAATTGCAAATTATAAATTATAATTTGCAATTTTGTTCATTGGAAATATGCACATTTGTGAAATCAGGTGAGAATCCTGGTGAGAAACGCCAATTATTCATTAGCTCACGCCCAGTATTAACCCATTAATGCTTAAAGCTTCATCCAGAAATTGTCGTCTGGATCGATGATACTTTTGACAATAACTTTTGAACTGGGAAATATTTTACGAAATATTTGAAGGACAGTTGTTGGTAATGTTCTGATCAACATTTCCCCTTCAAATATTTTGCCAATTGAGCTAAAACCTGAGAGATTTCTTCAAAATTGTCAGGCTGGTTTTGGCCGCTGTGAGCATTAATGGTTTAAGTGAATTAGATGACACCATGAACATGTGCGGTATACATCACTAGAATATACAACTTCAGCACCACCAGGAAATAAGTGCTGGCTTGGATCATTATGACAACGGATTAGCGTCATTAAATATTCACTGTCACGGCAAGGTAGAAGCAGGTGTCCAGCAGTGGTGCCCATTGTTTCCACTCTATTGTAGTTTGCATAATGGATCAGCCAAGCACATTCAAGTACCGTGACCCATACAACCTCGATCTCTTCATGCACCAGGATGCTCTACTGGGAAAGTTTTGTCTAGTGCTCTTGCAGATAATTTTAAAATAAAGCATAAACTGGAAAAATATTTTATTTACAAGTTCAGTTCTGATGAACTTTTTTCTCCAGCAAATATTTTCCAAACACAGTTTTAGTGCCAAATCCTGTAACAAATTAGCCTTTATTAGCTGAACAGAAAATGCTGCAAATTTAGTTACTTTGTATCAGAAGGATCCTATCTCCTCTCCAAACTCTCTCAGCTCAAACACAGAAAGGCAATTAGGTGGACAAACTAGCATAATAAGGAAGTCACTCATATATTCCAGAGTAACCCATTCATCCCTTGGCCACATCCAACACTCCCTACATCTGCATATGTAACTGCATGGAGGCTTGTTAGCGCCCACACCATGTAATTCCTGTTGTTAACACCAGGTACAAGTAAGTAAGTAATCTATGTGTAATTGCCAGCTGATCTTGTTAAGACTGTGTAATCCTGCTCCTGGCTTCCCACGTTGCTGCTCATCAGATAACCCATTGGCACTCAGAGCGGCCAAAACTGGCCTGACTATTTTGTTGATATTTTCCTCACAAAAACATTTTTATCAAAAATATTTGAAGGAGAAATGTTCATCAGAATATTACCAACAACTCTCCTTCAAATATTTTGTGAGAATTTGCTTTATTTCCAAGTTATTTTCAAAGGTATGAAAATAGCAGACGATACTTTCCTGGGGAACTCTGGGTGTGAATGGGATAAGTAATGTGAATGAGAGACCAGTCACCTGTAATTACAGCTAGCTCCCTATTAGCTCCATCAGGGCAGGAAAAGAACCACCTCTAACTGCTTGTTACTGCTGGGAACCGTGGCGTGGTCACGAATCATTTCACCTGGACTTCACAGGTAAATACCTGCACTAATCTACCTTAATTACAGGTGAAAATCAAGCTTAATTACAGGTGAGCAGCTTGTAAGTCTATTATAACTTTTCTCTGTGTTCGCTCACCTCATTATGGACTAATCAGTGTGACGGATCTGAGTAGTGTTAAGATCTTACATGGAAGATGAATGGGGTACAAATTGTAGATCAGGAAGGTGATGTGAGATTGTTTGGGGCTTATCGCTACCACTGTTAGGGTTGAGCTATGTCAATTACGGCAGTATGGGTGCTGCTAAGTATCCCTCTAGGTAAGATGATACTAGCTACTGATAAAACACAGCATATTTTAGACACATTCTTTCCCAGTATTCTCTTGATGGTGAATAGAAGATTGAGGAGTAAAATGTGTCCACTCTCCATGCAGAAACTTGCAGTGCAACTTGACTTTGTAATATGTTGGAAAGATTAAAACTATCTATTAAAAAGTGACAACGAATAAACTGTCTTGAGTTTCATATAAGGTTTTATGTCGACTTTGATATGCAAAGCAGCAAAACTCGAAAGGACTCTCTCTTTCTCTCTCTCCATATATTAATATAAACACATTTACACATATATAAATACTTGCAATTTGTAGCCAGTATTCATAGTGATAAGGGTACAATCAATATCAACCCTCACTTTCAACACACAACCAATTATGACTACAGGGCTTCACCTGGTACACCCCAAACCACCCTGCTATTGTCTGTGCCCGCAATGCCCGCAATGCCCTGAAACCCTTCTAGCAATGTGGTAACAGATGTACCAACGACCCTGCAGGGCACAACACTGAACCACCCACTAGGGTATCATCTGCCTAACTTCAATAGCTACCAAGAAGCAAAAATGGTAAAGTATGTTTGGTATACCAAGAATACTTATGTTTGGTTCCAACCAGACCATATCCATTTTGTCCATTGTTTAACAATGGACAAAATGGATAACAATGTTATCCAATAAGTACTTGTTATTAAACAGTATTCAGCAGATCTAACCTATGCTGGATAAACTTAACATATTGAAATGGCATATTCAAAGGAAGTAAATGTATGGAGAAACAGTTGTTATTATTTAAGTATGTCATCAATATTCTTTTGCAAATCATCTACCAACACCACAAGAAAATCAACAACCTAGTCCACCTCACACAATAATCCTTCGCAGCTTTTCGTAACTCCATTTTCTGCTAATCAGCACTATTCTATACACATAGCTGCCGCTAATTGGTAATGAGACGCTGGGCTGCACACCTGTGTCAGGTGTAATTACTCCCTTACATCTAGAACAATAGGATCAGCCTATTGTTTTCCTCCCCTGCTCATGCTGAATTATGATTTGAGTAAACAAAACATGTTTGTCTTTCTGTACCGAACAATACAGAGAATTCAAACCTTATGCAGCTATTGTTAAGACAACATTATTTTTCAAACCTGTGCTTTTACTACAATGAAGGAACAGCAACTGCTGCTTCCAGCCATTCAGGGTAAGGATTCAAAGGATATCTGTTATTTTCTTGTTATAATAAATCTACTAGGGCTTGGCATTCATTTAGTACAATCAAGCTTTTCTAACCAGCCCAAAAACTGGACAAATATATCACTGGATAGGTAAACTTAGCGGAACACATACCAGTGGCTAGATTTTCAATACCAGCGTTTATCATATGACTGTGAGAACTGCATTACACAATTTCCACCAAAAAATCACAGAATGATAGAAATAAAACAAAAAAGGGTCTGTAGACCTACCTTGACATTGAATCCAAATCTTCCCTCGGAATCTGGCTTCATCTTGATTGTGACTAAACCATGACCATCTTGACAGGCATTCCCATTTGGCTGAAACACAGAAAAATACTAATCAGCAAAAAAAAAGGAAGGGAGAATTTTAACATTATGACTACAATAACATTATCTAGTAAGAGTACACATATACCAGTTAGGCCACTCCAATTTAATTACTTGTCTTACGAGCTTTTTTGGAAAAAAAAAATAATAAAATAAAAAAAGTCACATTTTTCAACTTTTTTTTAAATTCCAAAATGGCTCATTTCCTACCTCCTGAGCTCGTAAGACAAGTAAATAAATTGGAGTGGCCTTAGATTAGGATGAAAATAATATATTATCATTGATAATAGTGGTGGTGGACTGATGATGATGAGGATGATGATGTTGATGATGATGATGATAATGGCGATGATGATAGAAATGGTGGTGGTGGTGGTTTTTGTTGATGGTGGTGGTGGTGGTTTTTGTTGATGGTGGTGGTGGTGGTGGTGGTTTTTGTTGATGGTGGTGGTGGTGGTTTTTGTTGATGGTGGTGGTGGTGGTTTTTGTTGATGGTGGTGGTGGTGGTGGTGGTTTTTGGTGATGGTGGTGGTAGTGATGATGATGATGGTGGTGGTAGTGATGATGATGATGATGATGATGATGATGATGATGATGATGATGATGAAGACAGTCATGACGATGATGATTTGGATTGGCAATCACACTAGTCCTGTGAGGTCAACTACCATTAGGTAGGACCAACTGAGGCTTGTCTTTCCTGAGACAGTCTCCATGGAATCCTTATAAATTCTAGATCAGCAAAAAGGCCAGGCCTTTGGGGCACTGCAGGTAGGTTGAGCTAAATCAACTACTTAACCCATTTACACTCGGACCGGCCAAAACAGGCCTGATAATTTTGATAATATTTCTCTAACAAAAGCATTTTTAGGAAAATATTTGAAGGAGAAATGTTGATCAGAAGTCAAACATCAACTCTCCTTCAAATATTTTGTAAGCATTTGCTTTATTCCCCAGTTATTTTTAAAAGTATAAGAGTAGCAGACAATACTTTCTAGAGTAAATCTGAGTGTGAATGGGTTAATTTGCTTTTCCTCCACATTCTTTCCTATTGTGAGTTCACCACAACCATTATAATTGACAATAAAGAGCTCATTTATACATCCTTTTTCAGTGCATTTCTCATATAACACTCACATCCGGTTATAATGATCTATTCTACACAAACTCTTTTCTACAAACGTATTTCAACCGATTTATGTTTTAACCCTTTAACCCATGCATGCCCAGAGATACCCTTAACAAGTTTCATCTGAACCTTCGCTGCTTTTGAAAATAACATCAAAATGAAGTGTAAATTCACAAAGTATTTTAAGGAAAATTATGGGTCAAGTTATGACCAACACTTTTTCTTCACATATTTTCTGAGAAAAGCTGTGGTCAAATAGATAACCTATGTAGCTGGGATGTTTTTGAATGCTACAGGCATAAATAAAACGGATCAAGTGATCCTCTGATACATAGATATCTATAGAAGAGTTGTCGGTAGTGTCATGACTATCTTTTCTCCTTCAAATATTCTCCAGTAAAAGCTTTTGTCCTGAACATATTACCAAGGATCAGGTATTTATAGGTGACGGCTGAGACTTATGGCTTAAATCATGACTATCATTTCTCCTTCAATCAGCCTGCAAAAGATGCTTGTGCACTGAACAGATCACCAAATGGGGTCAGGCCTTACTGGGTTACCATAGAGATACACGGTTGAAATCAGAGCAAGGACACCTCTTTTTTGCGGAACATTTTTTGCTCCAATCACACCATGGTCACTTGACATTGTGAAAACCCATGCATGACAAGTCACTATTCACTGACACCTCTGACGTCTCAAGAAAAAACGGGGTTAAGGAATTTGAGGAATTCTGCTGAGGCAGATGTTGCGATGGCTTTTAGGGAGTTATTGTAGTAGCAGGTGATGGAGTAGATAGAGGTCGGGTTATACAGGGCACCTCCTCAGAGATACCCCGAACCCAGCTCACAACTGGTGGACCCTGAGCTGCATCAACGGAGCGTGCCGCCACCCTCCGGACGGCAGGCAGAGTCCGGACACCATCAGCACAGACCACTGACTTACTTAACCCTTCCAATGCTGAGGCTACTTTCGTCCAAAGCACAAGAACGCATAATTTTTTGAAAAACATCGAATCCCTGTCATGTTGGTATTCATGGGATAGCTCTCGTTGAGTACTTTCAGATGAGTATCCATTTGCCAGGGTTTCAGTCATTATTCAGTTTTTTTGCATAATTTTGTATTGGCCAAATTACCATCAGCAGCATAAGGGTTAAAGCCACCCTGCGTATGCTCCTAGGTGAAGCCCAGGTTTCAATGATGTTACTTTTTTTTCGAAAAAAGGGGACACTTTTTTCTAACTCAATCTTTATTTTCATAGAATACACATTTTGTTGGCCAAACTCAATCATTCTTATTAGAGTAGAATCAATCTGATCATTTTAATGGGGTTTGTTTAGTTATCATATTCATCCTCAGAGTGCGCCCTCGTAGGTTACCATTTGAAAAATAGCAACACTTCAGATACCTGTCTGACTCAATATATTCCAGGTATCATTGTAAAAGTATTCACTCTGAGGACCTTATTATCTTGCCAATTGATGCAAGTTTGTCTTTGAAGGGGTTGAGATAGATTCAGGTCTTTGTATTTAGGAACACATCATACAAATCTTGTTTATTGGAATACTGATAACTTTCATTCCAATACTTTTAGCAAAATTCTTGGGTTTATGCCTTGTTTCTATATTCTCCAGAGCACTTCAGCACTTTCAATACCACAAACTACACATCCTTTCTCCCATAACCCTAAAGAGATTCTCTTCTTCTCTGGCAAACAGGATCCTATGGCTGATTTAGGGTATACTGTACTGATTGACCCCTTTGGGAGTTGCTTGGTACACTCACACATGGCTTAACCCATTAATGCCTAAGAGTTCTTTCAGAAATTGTCGTCTGGATCTAAAATACTTTAAACAATAACTTAGAAATTGAGAATGATTTTACAAAATATTTGAAGGAGAGTTGTTGTGAATGTCCTGATTAACATTTCTCCATCCACTATTTTCCTAATTACACTTCTGTCTGCAAGATTTCATCAAAATTGACAGGCTGCTTTTGGTCGCTGTGAGTATTAATGGGTTAACCCAGCTCCCTCTCTCTGACCAGATCCCCCTAATGCTGTGACCAGCCAAACACAATCCTACCCCTCAATACAAACACATGCTTCATTACCTAAAACCCTGAGACAAACACACCAGCAGAACTGGTCAGAGATCCCATACCCGGGGCATGTGATGTCTGTGCAGCCTTCATTGTGAACCTGGTCCATCATCCAAACACTTCAGGTGGGGGTGGTCCAGTAAACACAGACCATAAAGAAAATCCATATTCAACCATACTTCCATCCAGTATCTATATGTATACAATTGCATATATTTACCAAACATAAAATTGTATTAGAAACATTCTGTAAAAATATCAAACCACTTTAACAATTAACCCTTTTACATAATCAGTAATTTATGAATGAAAAGACCCACTATAACACCACCAAAGAAAATCTAGAGCTACATGTATATGTTTTCAGCTCACCTGACTAATACTTGTTACCTCACCCAGTGATGAGAATCTGCAGAAGCTTCAAATCTTGAATTATTTAAAGATTACTTTTCATATAAAAAATGGCCACCGAAAATACCTTAATTCATTGTGCGCTGTTACTACCAAAGAACACCATTACTTTCATGGAATTCTTTCTAATTGGTAGTTACTGAAAAGAGAGAGACCCTGGACTCATCGCTTAACCCTTATGCTGCTGGTGGATAATTTGATCAATACAAAAATGTGAAAAAAGCTGAAAAAATAACCGAAACCCTGGCAAATGGGTACTCATCTGAAAGCATTCGATGAGCGCTTTCTAATGAATACCAAGATGATAGGGTTTAGATGATTTGGACGAAAGTAGCCTCAGCATTATAAGGGTTAAGTAGTGCGCTTTAGGATTTCAAGCTACATCTCAGAGATTGCACCCAACCCCCCCCCCCCTCCCCTCACCTTGTCCCTTTAGTACTAAAGAATATAAGATTCCTTTCTTATTGACAACCACTCACCAAGAGTGAGCCAGTGTTATGATTATGATAAACATATCAAACCTTCACTGCAGGTCCCCCTATCTAAAAACATACGTTTCTACACCCAATACTTATGCCTCGGTGGTATTTGATAAAGGACTAGCTGTTTGTAGCCAGTGACCAGAAACATGCACAGCACCAACAACTGCACACTAAGGCTGGCATATTTTCTTAGGCATCATGCATGATGTGTTCATCTTTCCAACCTATTGTCTGCTGCCTCACTATGCCTGCTTACACACGTGTGCTCCTTATTAGGACTTCATTTCCAACATGCAAGGGTACCTCAAAAGCTTAACAATAAATACCAGACCATACCCCTTTCACCACTATAATAGGATTCTTTCCTTTATTCCTTCTCACTGGTAGCTACAGATTAGAAGCGTGCCAAAGTTGTGATTTCAATTTGCATCTCAAAGCTGACCCACAAGCACCCCTTTCCTACCCCACAAAAGACCCTGTTAATAAGGGTATGTTTAGGCACAGACCAGAAGTGTGCCAGCCACCCTTCCATTGGCAGGTGGTAGGGTGTTTTCTTAAGCAAGTAATTAGCATAAAAGCTAAACCACAAGCCCCAAATCTCAAGTTACCCCTTTTCTACCTCCCACAAAAGACCCCTTTAATAATAAGGGTACATGTAAGCACCGACCAGACATGCGCCTGGCACCCTCCACCTCCCAGGTGGTACCCTGTTTCCTTGGCAAGTGATTAGCATAGAAATAAGACCAGCGCCCAAATGGTCAGATACCCTGTTTCATTGTCACCACATGGGTACTCTTAGACACAAGGCTCTTGAAAGCTTTCTTCCCCCTCCCCGCATGGTTGCCGGTAGACACAGGGCGCTCGTGTGCCCTAACAAAGGGGTGCTTCTGCTACTATTGCCCAACTGTTCCTATCACAAATTTCCTCAGCCCCTCCCCCTCTCAGCAGACTATTCGCACCTTTCACTGACCTTCCACACCTGTTGAACCATAGACAATTAACAGGTATGTCCAGGTCTCGTGCCACCGCCCTGCTGCTTAAACAACCATCCACCAACTGTTCCATCAAATTATACTTAAAGCCCCTCCTCCCATCTTGGCCAGACTGCTCGCACCTATAATCTTTGACCTTCCCACCCGGCTGACAACAGTAGACAATTAACAGGTATGTTCCTGACTTGTGCCACAGCACACCTCCCTGCTTCTACTACCATCAGCCAGCTGTTCTTATCACACATCACCCCTGCCCCTCCAGTCTTGGTCTTTCACACCTGCCTCATAACAATAGCCAATTAACAGGTACATGCTAAGGTCTTGTGCCATTGGACACCACAATTCTTCTATACCCATCCACCATCTGTTCCCCTAAAATACCAATCTCCATTCCACACCTTTATCAATCCATCCACACGGTACCTGTCTAACCATAAAACAATTCACAGGTGTGTTGAGGTCTCATGCCACTGCACATCCTTTTGATTCCACAAACACTGACCAAATTTTCTGCTAAAATACTATCTTCCCACCATAACATAACATATAGTGTTACTTTCATCAAACAACTTTTTCAATAACAATATTTTCTCCCACCCATAATTCTGGTCACCGCTAGCCCTCTGAGAGTGTTGGTACTGTAATTGCTTAGGACATCAATCATCCATTATCCTACCCCGTCATAACCTTTGGCATGTAAGAAAGTTGCCGATGACTTGGGGTTAGGTGGTAGGTTTCCCAGTTACTCCATTTTCCTCGACCTCAGCAGTGGCCGGTCAAGATTAAGCCTTTATATGAGAGAAAAGTGATAGTAAACAAATTACA
This sequence comes from Maea johnstoni, assembly GCA_963942565.1. Classification (NCBI taxonomy): domain Eukaryota; kingdom Metazoa; phylum Annelida; class Polychaeta; order Spionida; family Magelonidae; genus Maea; species Maea johnstoni. The sequence goes on from OZ012696.1 coordinate 37,271,737, forward strand.
ATCCCACTGCTACCCGCTGACCACCTTGGACTGTCATGAAGCACATTGTGTCTCATTCCAGTATAACACCAGGCATTATTTCCATCAGCTTTTCTTCCACCCATATACCACCAGGCCTCCCCTTGCCAACCCCTTGAGAAGGGTGTTGGTATAATAGGCACGTGCCGCCTTCAGCCGAGGGCGCCTGAGCCCAACACCCGGCTGGGCAGCGCAGATGTTTCTTTCTACCTGGATGAGGATTTTTTGCCCATCAGAGAGACTCCCCATTATGTGAGCTCTACAGGCGCGCTATTGTCATTGGCTGGTTTATCGTAGGTCTCGAGTTTCAGAGAGGAATTCCGATTTAGGGAGGTGAGACGTCCATCAAGTCTACCACCTGTTTCTACTGTCGGCGTGATTCATCCGCTACCTTATGCTGGTGGCTACAGGAATTCTGCTTATCAACAGTCAAACCTGTTGAGGACGACCACAGATACCTTGACTCAGAAGTGGGCTCACAAAACAGGTGGTCCTCTCTGACAGGTGAAGCACTGGACAGTTAAACCTGTTGAGGTAGACCACAGATACCTTGACTCAGAAGTGGTCTCACAAAACAGGTGGTCCTCTCTAGCAGGTGAGGCACTGGACAGTTAAACAAACCTGTTGAGGAAGACCACAGATACCTTGACTCAGAAGTGGTCTCACAAAACAGGTGGTCCTCTCTGGCAGGTGAGGCACTGGACAGTTAAACCTGTTGAGGAAGACCACAGATACCTTGACTCAGAAGTGGTCTCACAAAACAGGTGGTCCTCTCTAGCAGGTGAAGCACTGGACAGTTAAACAAACATGTTGAGGAAGACCACAGATACCTTGACCTATCAGAAGTGGTCTCACAAAACAGGTGGTCCTCTCTGGCAGGTGAAGCACTGGACAGTTAAACAAACCTGTTGAGGAAGACCACAGATACCTTGACCTATCAGAAGTGGTCTCACAAAACAGGTGGTCCTCTCTAGCAGGTGAGGCACTGGACAGTTAAACAAACCTGTTGAGGAAGACCACAGATACCTTGACTCAGAAGTGGTCTCACAAAACAGGTGGTCCTCTCTGTCAGGTGAGGCACTGGACAGTTAAACAAACCTGTTGAGGAAGACCACAGATACCTTGACTCAGAAGTGGTCTCACAAAACAGGTGGTCCTCTCTGGCAGGTGAAGCACTGGACAGTTAAACAAACCTGTTGAGGAAGACCACAGATACCTTGACCTATCAGAAGTGGTCTCACAAAACAGGTGGTCCTCTCTAGCAGGTGAGGCACTGGACAGTTAAACAAACCTGTTGAGGAAGACCACAGATACCTTGACTCAGAAGTGGTCTCACAAAACAGGTGGTCCTCTCTGTCAGGTGAGGCACTGGACAGTTAAACAAACCTGTTGAGGAAGACCACAGATACCTTGACTCAGAAGTGGTCTCACAAAACAGGTGGTCCTCTCTAGCAGGTGAGGCACTGGACAGTTAAACAAACCTGTTGAGGTAGACCACAGATACCTTGACTCAGAAGTGGGCTCACAAAACAGGTGGTCCTCTCTGTCAGGTGAAGCACTGGACAGTTAAACAAACCTGTTGAGGAAGACCACAGATACCTTGACTCAGAAGTGGTCTCACAAAACAGGTGGTCCTCTCTAGCAGGTGAAGCACCGGACAGTTAAACAAACCTGTTGAGGAAGACCACAGATACCTTGACTCAGAAGTGGTCTCACAAAACAGGTGGTCTTCTCTGGCAGGTGAAGCACTGGACAGTTAAACAAACCTTTTGAGGAAGACCACAGATACCTCGACTCAGAAGTGGTCTCACAAAACAGGTGGTCTTCTCTGGCAGGTGAAGCACTGGACAGTTAAACAAACCTGTTTAGGAAGACCACTGATGGCATGACTCAAAAAGAGACTTTGACAAAAGAAAAAGATGATCCTCACATACAGGCAACATATTGGACATTCAAGCAAGTTAATAAGACCACTGGCCTGATGTTCTATTATCTTTGTAGACTGGTGGTTTCATAAGCAGGTGAAAAGTATTGTATGGTCAAGCATACACACAAGCAACACATTTTGGAGAATTTAAAATATTCCCTGTAGACAGGTGGTCATTACAAACAGGTGAACTATGTATTCTGCCTTGGAGAGAAATTGCAGAGATGTTGTCTTAACCCTTGTGCTGCTGGTGGCTACTTTGACCAATACAAAATGATGCAAAAATCCTGAAAAATGACTGAAACCTTGGCAAATGGGTACTCATCAGAGAGTACTCAGCGAGAGCTTTCCAATGAATACCAACATGACAGGGTTTAGATGGTTTTCAAAACTGTTTGCATCCTTGTGGTTTGGACGAAAGTAGCCACAGCATTGGAAGGGTTAAGCAAGGTGGTCTTTCTAAACAGGTGGTCTCTGGAGAAGCTTTGACTGCATGTACTTATTACTTAGTGGAATCTGCAGCTGTGACCTGAGAAGTATGTCAATACGTTTCTCTTCACACAATGTTTGAAGCAAAAAGCTGTTAGCAACACATGTTCCCGGCAGTCTAAATTATTAAGTCTGTAGATATCATTGCAAACCTTTGTCTGACTACCAGACAAGAGCTGACAGGAAGAAACGTGATGAGAATTTCAGATTTCAGATGACAAAAGCCTCTTTGAAGTGTTCACCTAGTGTACTTTCTCCACAGACAGACAGATGGCCACTCGTTCTGCTCGCTGACTATGATGATAGCGCTCTGGACAGATCAACATTACAGGATTTCAGTCATGCAAATACTGTTTGTCTGGAACTTTGGTAATTTTGATAATAACTTTGGAATCAATCATGATTTTAAAAAATATTTGAAGGAAAGTTGTTGGTCAAGTTCTGAACAACACCTCTCCTTCAAATATTTTCTGAAGTTTGCTTTTGCCGGCAAGATTTCATCAAAATTGGCCGGCTGTTTTGGGCACTGTGAGCATTTAAGGGTTAACCTTTTCATGCTAGTACTCTCTTGAAGTTTTCATCAGAATCTAAGATGTCATAACTATTATTATATATGCACAAGTATTCATTGAATATGAGAAGTGATCGCTCAGTTAATTCTGAGTAACCATGCTTATATATCACACATATCAGACGATATGTGTACTCTAGGTTTAAACACTTAACACCATTCTTGGAAAGAGTTTTATAGGGGAATTATTGTCACCCGAACATCCTGCTATGTTGACAAACAGCACATCCTGGTGATGGCGATAAAACAGTTCACAGAAATGAAGCAGAAAAAAGGTCTTACAACAAGCAAAGTCTAGTCGACTCAGACTCTTTGATGATCTTAGAGTTCATCTAGTCTGAGGATACCTCCCAAATAAACAACAATACATGTATATGAAACTCCTCCTGAGTTCATCTAGTCTGAGGATATCTCCCAAATAAACAACAATACATGTATATGAAACTCCTCCTGTTCTTAGAGTTCATCTAGTCTGAGGATATCTCCCAAATAAACAACAATACATGTATATGAAACTCCTCCTGTTTCTAGTTGACCCTTTGCTATCACAGCTACCCACTAAGTGTATTATCTAGATGTTACAATCTTTAACCTGTTTAGCCCTGGATATCTCATTGACAAGTGTTGTATGAAAATAGCTTCTTAAAAGCATACACTCTCATATTTACAGGAGAGTTACTTATTTGGTTTAGAGCAGTGTTTCTCATTCAAATGAATTTTAAGAAATGCTCTAGTCTCAAAAATATTATCAAATTAGTCAGGCCATTCTGAAGTGCTACAAGCATAAATGGTGCCAAAAATAACTCAGAAACAAAATCCTGACTATGGTGTATTTTTAGGGCATTCTGAGAATATAAATCTAACATCCTTCCACTTCCACTTAAGCGTGGCAATTAAAGGTGGCCATCAATAGAGGGTGAGTCTAGACCATGACGACTAGAGAAAGAGAGATGGTAGACCACTTCCCCACTGTCACCAACACTCATACTGCTGTCTCAATAGCGCTGACTACTGAGGGAACAACTACTTCCCATTGCTCCCCCTGTAAGCACCTTAACACCTCACTGTCTCGCTGATATCTTACCAATAGAGGAGCATCTCATGGAAAATAGATGAAGTGCACATTGGCGTTCAACCTACATCCTTCCTTATAAACTTTTGAGAAATTATGTCTTATTCCAAGGGCATTTCAATACTATCACATATCCAAAGTAGTTTTAAACCTCTTTTTAGAACAAATTTGAAATGTGTTATTCCCAAATTACCCTGAAAGGAATCACAGACAGCACTTTTCATTAGGAACCTCCAGCATGAATGGGTCAGTTAACCCATGGACACTCAGAGTTTCTCTGGAAGGTATCGTCTGCTACTTTCATACTTTTGAAAACAACTTGTGAACAAAGCAGAATTTCATGAAATATTTGAAGGAGAGTTGTTGTTTGACTTCTGATCAACATTCCTCCTTCAAATGTTTTCAAGAAAATGCTTTGGTAAGTAAAATATTTCCAAATTTGTCAGGCCTCTTTTGGCCGCTCTGAGTGTGAATGGGTTAATTAATTACTGTAGGAAGTGGTAGTTCCTATTTGCATGAGGTGATACGCCCAATACTGGCGGGCACGCTATGCCCTGTGCCCGAGAGGAAGATCTGCTTCCTCTTATGCCAACAAGGACACATAGTGGACTGTGCTCCACTCAGATATTACTGCACACATAGAGAGACAGTGCTTCTTAGTCCTGGCACCAGGAGAACCTTTAAAAATGATCAAGAATTCTAAATACCCAAGAGAGGATAGACTATCTCCTAGTCCATTATTTCATTAGATAATGTTTTTCTCCGTTCTGGTCTATCTCTTATGCTTTATGTCTATAACTCTTAAGCATGAATGGGTTAATGTCTAGGTGTTGGTTCCTGAGGCTGATGATAGATAGCATTGAGGGTGGTCATACCGGTCAGTCAGAATCATAACAGGCTGGAAAAATCTCCCTGTGGGCCACCTGGTGAGCAACTTGAGAACTAAATGAGGGTAGACACAGTTTTGAGTTGGTTTAGTTTTCATGTCTAATATATAAAGGGATAACCATTTCTTGGCCTTGGACCAGGTAAAGGGAGGAGTGCCTGATATAGTCCTCTGTTAAAGATGCACAGGGAAGAAGTAACTTCTACTTCTGGCACCAGGTGGCTCATCTAAAACTGCTGCTATTACCTGCATTGCTGTATGCAAATAAGTACAAGGTAAACATGGCAGGGAAAACAAACATCTGACAAGTGCTTGCAGTCGCAATAGCTTCAATGAGAGCCTTGTAAACATTGCCTTCGTGTTAACCATTGAATATTAGGATTTCCACTACGTTTGAGTAAATCTCAAAAACTGTTTCGTCATTTATGTACGTAGTTACATATCATTATATGACCTCTGCACCATTGGAGTGACTCTCTACATAATGTTTTGGTGTTAAACATATTTATAAATAATTACCAAACTATTTGAACAACTGTTAAAACTCTCTTGGCATGGAAATATTTACATAGTATGACAACCACACTATTTGAGGAACCCTCCAATAGCGATGCGTTAAAATATTTACACATTATGATTTCCTCACTATTTGAGTAACTCTCTAGATACTCTTTTTAGGTTAAAATATACCTACATATTTACATATTAGGATTTCCACACATTTGAGTGTACTGGGAGAAATGTAGGTCTACTCCCCTCACCAGTAACTACTACATACATACAATAAAGCTATGTGCTGGCCTGGCTGTCTAATCACCAATTTCCCCCTGTATCTCTAATAGCATCCGCTCAACAGGTCTGCTGTCATCCGGTGTGTGCAGCACCTATCATCATTACAGGCAGCATTTATCTCAGTGATGATATAGGCCGGAACAGCCGTGTGTGACCCCACTATCATTATGACCACTAGCATTTGGGAACATGCAATTGCATTTTATTGACACTTTTCCTGCAGCTGAATCATGACCAGCCAAAAAAATAAATTCTTGTTTCTTGACTCTCCAAAAATTATGATTTTGTTTTTTGGAAGCATTTATCTCAGTGATGATATAGACTGGTACAACAACCCCACAATCATTACTATCAATAGTACTTGGTTAGGCCAAGAAAAAAAGCTCCTTATTTCTTGACAACGCAAAACATTCTGATTCTGATTCTGTACAGAGCAGACTCTATTTAGAGTACTTCGCTCCGGATGAGAGTGGTGGCTCTATTGTCTGTTGCTCGATGCCAGTTCATTGCTTTCAGAGGGAGGGATGAGAGTGAAGTCTTTAAAACCTCAGCAGAATCATCACTGCATTTAGATATCAGACCCATGTGTAGCCTTCTTACACTGGTTTTCCTTGCACTGAATGATGGAACTCGTAAATTGAATATACCTAGATGTATGAAGGAAGGAAGTGGGGGAGGGGGACACACCAGAAAATAATGATTAGAAACAAGGTTGTGTCTATGCCTTGCCTCTCTGATCTGTTATGATCTAGTAGACTAATGAATTGCTACACCCAGGAATTCTGACAGGCCCGGTCAATACACTGTGTGGGGGATCTTGAACAGCTACACATCATAATTACCACCCAACTGCCTACAAGGCCACTTTCCTAATTGCATAATTTACTGCTTTATCAGGCCATGTTTGTCATTGGTATTTGGGCTTTCATCATGGTCATTGACATCCCATTTTGTATCTGTCCCTTCAATGATTATACCATTATATCATTGATCATATCAAAACCATTGTCATCATTAGCAGCAGCAGCAGCAGCAGCAGCAGCAGCAGCAGCAGCAGCAGCAGTAGTAGTAGTAGTAGTAGTAGTAGTAGTAGTAGTAGTAGTAGAAGTAGTAGTAGTAGTAGTAGTAGTAGTAGTAGTAGTAGTAGTAGTAGTAGTAGCAGCAGCAGTAGTAGTAATATCATCATAATGAATAACAATCAATAATATCATTGCTATTTTTAAATACATCATAATTCATAAACAAAGGCAAACTTTCTATGAAGCTCACTTAATAATAAGCCTTAAACCTCAAGAAATCAGTTGATTTTCATTGATCAGGCTGCCAGCTCTGAGTATGAGTGAATGAGATGCTTTGGTAACATCAGGTATACTATATAGGAGGCTTGTATTGTGCTGAGCATGCTGCCGCGTGTGTCACTGTGAGATGATTATCTGACTCCAGCTGATACTCCACGACGACAGCGTGGCACGCACATGTAGGCTACAGGCTGCTACCGGCAACAAACTGAGTGAGGCTTCTGATTGGTGGATGGCTTTGCGCTGTTAGAATTGTCAATAAACTTGTTGCTCGCCTGGCCGTATCTTCGTTTAGCAGCTGTCGGTGGGCGGGTCAAAAGGCTAAGGTGACAAACGCCACGAGATGTGCACTAGACCATAACCATCATCTGTTAAGCATGGCTCCATTTCTTATTTAAAAATATCACTTTTTATTTGAGTAGTAGTAAAAGTATTAGACTAGTATTAGTATTAGTAGTAGTATTAGTAGTAGTATTAGTAGTAGTAGTAGTAGTAGTAGTAGTAGTAGTAGTAGTAGTAGTAGTAGTAGTAGTAGTAGTAGTAGTAGTAGTAGTAGTAGAAGTAGTAGCAGTCCTGTATACCAACCAGAAGGACCCTATTTGAGGGTATAATATCCCTATGCAGATCATTTCAGCTAACATCAATTTCACTCAGTGGTGACAGGCAGCTCAAATGGATACATGCTGCATAGCCTATTATCATGTCCAAACAGTACATATGTAAACGTTATGTTTACAGCGGAAATCGCAAATTCCTGACTGCCATACAACTGCTGACTAGATCAACCTATCTCATACATTGACAACACGCATCCCATGTTCCAATATTGATATATCACACGCCACAAACAACAGGCTTCATCATAGCCCTTTTAGGTTGACCCATTCAGGCTTGCAATCAATCTCACTTGGCATGTGTGGTCAAGACCTGTAGCAAATTTGAAATTTAGCATGAACTTTTTACTTGAATTTTTCCTTTTTTTCAGATTTTCTCTGTTGATGAAGACATCACCAGAATTGTCATGTTGTTCTGGGTGCTACAGGTCTGTATGGGTTAAAACATGCTGTAGTGTTGTTTTTGTGTTTACATAGTCATGACGTGGGGTTGTGGAATTTGAACCAGGATACTATTTTCCTACTACTACCTGAAACGGTAGAGCTTCGTTTCCTCTCTTTTGCTGCATTACCAACCTAAGGCTGCTTCAGGGAAAATTGTCTAATTCAGCAGAACCAACGCTTTATGTTCACAGGGCTCAATGTTGAGTTTAAGCCTTTCATGTATACAATCTCTCTCACAATGTGTAGTCTAGTGATCATCAGGATTATTTACAAATAAACATTGAAACAAGATTTGGAATAATATTCAAAGGGAAATCTTTGTTTGTGTATTGGTTAAGAAAACTTAAAATATTTGCCATGAAAAGGTTTTGTCACACTCGAAGATGTAATTACGTTACCAAAATGCTCCGGCAGAGTTCCTCAAGAAGTTGAGAATGTTTTACAAAATATTTGAAATAGAATTGTTTGTGATAATGTGATAAACATTCCTCCAAAAAGTATGCATCCGCCAGAAAGATTTCACTCAAGTTGTCAGACTGCTTTCAGAGGCTGTAGGGCATGAATGAGTTAAAGTAGCACTAACGTATGGTAATTGTACCCTTATTTCAGGCTAGGTTTGTAACTAAACAGAGCAGAAGTTGAAGCCTATTGTATCACCTCTGCATGACTGCCTATAATCTTTATCCAATAATAACAACATTCTTGCATACCTTTTCAATGGCCAAGCCTGGATTCCCTATTACCAAAGAACTTCAGCAAATCTGGGTTTGGTTTCCTAACACATTCACGTCTAGAGTTGCTAAATAAAGGTTTCTGACAGTAACTGCTTAAATTATACCAAAATTACTCCGGCCATTTTCGGGCAGTGCAAAAATGAATTGTTCATAGAGGAAATGGAAGTATCCAAAATCAAAGCAATGTTTTCCCAATTAGGCAATGTGCATAATCATGCATATTGCTTGCAATAGAGAAAGGAATATCCCTATACTAGAGGTGGCCAGAACGCTAGCACTGAATCCAAAGAAGATAAGTAATGAGAAGTTGAATGCTGGCATCATTAACAAAAAATGTCATTGGATAAACATGCCTTCTCAAGTAATATAAAAAGAAAGGAGTTAAAAAGGCTATGTTTGTATACATCAGTTCAACTCGGTGCATATCCACATTACGGGTTCAACAGAGTTCTGAATAGGTTTTCTTAGTATTATAATGATTATGTGAACCTATTGAAAATGGAGAAGTGTATGGATATGTGTTCTGGTTTATATGGGTATTTTAAAATGTGAGAGATGGGGAATGAGCATCTTGGTTTTTGAAAAATTGTGGCCATCATATGTGAACCTAATTCATATACAATACATAACATTTCTTGTTATGATTTATCACTTTCGCTGGGAGCTACATCCTTTCAAAACTAGAGAACCTCTGAAAACCTGAATCTCTGAAATTGTGAGTGCCTACAGTGTAAATGGTGTTTCCCTTAAGCCAAGCAGTCTAGCACGGACCCCTCTGGCTGCTGGCTGTTTCGCAACACTACCCTCCCACTGCCAACAAGTGAGTAGGTTGCCACTGACATGGGCTTGAGAAATGGTTTCACTGGGTGCTACGATTTCCTTCAATATTCCCCTTTTAGCCTCAAACATTAGGGAATGAGAAAATGACCAATATCTGGTTCCTTTCATTCTAAGATGTACTTACTGTTGGTGGTCTAGGAGTTAAGGTGAAGACCCCGAAGAACATGGAGCAGCCCACTCGGTAGCGCCGCACAACAGTATCCAGCGCCGTCTGATCCAAGGAAAACGATTCCTTTGCGGGGATAAAGCTCCTTTCTACGGACGTCGTTCTGTTCAGAGCGGACTCCACCTTCTGTGCGAGTTCCTCTTTTATATTCACTATCCCGTCCCTCTGTTCCTCCAGAAACACAGACCCTGATCCTTCCAAGTCACTCCTTCTGACTGATCTCTCAATCCTTTCCTTTTCCTGCTCTATCACGTTAATGTCAGTGTCATCCTCTACTGTACTCAGTGCGAGGGCAGAGTCTGCGGTACCCTTCTTCCGGAATAATAATTGTTCTTTGCGTTCATCCGAGTCAGCGTTTCCTGTTGTCTGGATAAGTAACTGTTCTTTACATTCATCTGTGTCACCATTCTCAGACCTATACAGTAACTGTCCTTTTTGTTCATCTGCATTGACATTTCCTGTCGTCATGTGGAAGAGGAACTTCTCTTTTTGTTCATCTGAGTCCCCTCTCCCAACTTCCTGCAGAAGTAATTGTTCATGTTCCTCATGGAAGTTTGCTACCTCTGTCTTCTGAAAGAACAACTTTTCCTCTTCTCGCTCCAGAGCAGTCATAGCTGTCTTCTGAAAGAATGGATGTTCATTGTGTTGGTTTATGAAGTCTGAGTTGGCTCTGTCCCTCTGCAGCAGAAGCTGTTCCTTTCGCTCGTCAGTTAAGTTCTCATGGTTGTTGTGCAGGATGATCTTGTGTTCGTCTCCTCCCTCATCCATGGTCTCCTCCTCTTCCCAGCTCTGTCCCGTCATACTGAATATATACATCCTGCCTGCTGGAACCATGTGATAATATAGAGAGTGGTGGCTCTGACGTCGCCGCTCACACCACACACTTACAACACTTGCTGTACTGTGCTGCTGCTCCGCTGCTGGTGTCAACGCGATGTTGCCGATACCTCGGCTGCCGAGCCAATGCGGCTTAGTCAAGGTGCATGACAACTACACCTCACAGTTCTCTCGCTCGCTCTCGGTCCCCTACGACACACCTGAATCCCTTCTATTGATAGTTTGATTATCACCCCAAGGGCACAACTGTGCAGGCCCTGAAGTGTGCCACACGACTCTCCCTCTAATCACATTATCCATGCTCCCAGGCCTGTTCTCCCATCACCACTTAGGAACAATGGATAACAACACTTCTTCACATCCATCCCTGCTCCCTTATGATACTTATTCCTCTGTGGCCCTGGGATCTGTGTATTGGTTGGGCTTGGGCCTGTGTCATGCATGGACAGGGAGGAAGAGGCAGTCGGAGTGGCTATTCAGTTCTCCCCCTACCTTCCCATGACCAGGTGAGTCACACGGATCAAATCACCCATACATCACTAATTGTAAAAAACAGCTCAACTCAACCACTTCCGTATATGGAAGTGGCAAACTGCTGAATTTTAGTTTAACAGATTGGTGCCCTAGTGATCAGACATCTACAATGCAGAGTTGGTCCAGGCTGCAGTTGTGGATATATAGGGGGTTGGATAGGTCAACAACCCCCCACCCCCTTAAAAATTAGATGTCCTTGCTGACAGTTGTGACTTCGCTTTGTTTTTTTCCTTAACCCATTGGCACTCAGGGCAGCCGAAACAGGCCTGACTATTTTGTTGATATTTTCCTCACAAAAGTGTTTTTATCCAAAATATTTGAAGGAGAAATGTTTATCAGAATATTACCAACAACTCTCCTTCAAATATTTTGTGAAAATTTGTTTTATTTCCAAGTTATTTTCAAAAGTATGAAAATAGCAGACGATACTTTCCTGGGTAAAATGGGTTAAAAGAAAAGAGTTATATCTATCTCTCTGTTAACCTAACTCCCCGATACAGAACGAATCCTCGCCACTGAATCCAGCCCTGCCCTGGGATTAGGCTCCACCTTTCTGGTTCAACTAGCCCCACCCCGTGAAGAAACTACGGTTTTTACAGCAACAAAATTATACTAAATTATAACTATGGCTAAATTTATGAACCTATTAAATAAGAAAAAGAAATGTCACAATTGATCTTGTTATTTACTGACATCAACTTTTGATATAATTCATATTTTGCAGTAAGAAACCAGACAGAGTAGTCAGATAGCCTTAGCATTCAGGGTACAAGTGTTTTAACTGATACACACTCAAAGGTTTCTCTAATATCATATGACACTCATTAGAGAATAATTTGGGTATGAAGCAGGAATTTAGAGATATTAATATGGTTTGGAATATTTTAAGGCAAATTGTTGCTTTTATGAAAATATTTATCAACTAAGAGACAATTTTAAAAGAAACTCTGAACATGGAATATCATTAAGCCATGACCCTTCTAAAAGGTCATTGTCAAAAGGTTCATGTCGGAGTGTATATTTTGGAATGGTGCCATGTTTGTCACAGGCTAGTATTGTTCCTTTTTAAAAGCCCCAGTGATTGAATGGGTCAGGAAAAAGGATAGGTTTCATACCACTTAGTGACAATACATGTTTACTGCACACAGGCACTACATAAGTAAACACAGGTAACTTCCTGAAGAAAGTCAGAACTCTAGACAGAATAGGCCTGGGGGTTGATACGTAGATGACAATGATGACTATGACAACAACTATGCTGAGGATGATGATGTGGAAGCATATGTATTTAAGGTAGTAGTAGTAGTAGTAGTAGTAGTAGTAGTAGTAGTAGTAGTAGTAGTAGTAGTAGTAGTAGTAGAAGTAGTAGTAGTAGTAGTAGTAGTAGTAGTAGTAGTAGTAGTAGTAGTAGTAGCAGTAGTAGTAGTAGTAGTAGAAGTAGTAATAGTAGTAGTAGTAGTAGTAGTAGTAGTAGTAGTAGTAGTAGTAGTAGTAGTAGTAGAAGTAGTAGTAGCAGCATTAGAAGCACTAGGTTAATTGTCCAAATTTGAGGTCCTGGAGCACAGAAATAGGTGGTATCAATAGATGGAATAGAGTTTACTCCTTTTCTAAATAAAATCTGTACTTGAAAATGCAAGTGCGGCATGTATTACACTAGTTTGGTCATGCTTCCCAAGAAATTGTGAGTCAAACATTGATTAAAGGTTTAGCCTTGTCTCACGCATTGAGGCCACTGTCGCACGCTGGTGCGACTATGCGACAGCTGGACGCCCCTGAGTAGTAATAATGGTGGTTGTAGTAATGGTTGTAGTAGCAGCAGCATCAGCAGCAGCCAGGTTATGAAATAAACAGTTTGAAACAAACAACAATGTGCAAAATGATGAAATGAATGGTTTAAGAAGATTGATTAATCAGATTATGATCGAAGTGGAAAAGTGCAAAGTGATATTTTTTTACCTCAGATGGTCATATTTTATTGTGGTATTCATAGAAGAAGAGGCCTATATTGTGCAAAATCACAATCAGCGAGATAGAGGGTGACCCAGATTATCATCTTGCTGATTATCAATTGTGGCCCAAATTCAGAAGGTGGTCCAAATGTACGGTTATCTAAGGCAGTAGTAGACTGAAGGTAAACATGTCGTATCTGAAATGCTATGGTACTAGGTCTCTTCTCCCTTCCTATTATCAACATGTTGCTCAAACCCTACAGCTATTTGGACAGGGACTTCCTGGTTCAAATATTATCAAATAAAACAGTCCTATTCAACCCCAAATATGCGCACCTGACAATAGTGTCAAACTTCTACAGGGTACAACACGGTACATAGTGAGGTTAAATGTTTGAGTACTGACACTAAGTGCTTTAATTGTAGATCTTTTCCGGTATCATATGATCAGGTTGTGTGTCCTGAAGAAATTCACAGGTACAATGGCAGAGAAAATCATTGTTTGTAAGAGTGTGGAGCTAACACCTGGTTATCATTGTTGCAGCACCATACTTGAATGGAACCCATTTTCTAAAGCACCATATTTGACAAGGCACCTATTAATTGGTTCAGCATGCGTTTAATATCAACCTTGCGCAAAATCATGCAAGCTTTTCTTCCAATAACATCAATACACCAATTGTTGTTAGAAGCATGGCAAATATTATACTAAGACCTAAACAAAGGACCTAGTGTCACCCCTAACCATTGGGGAATTTCACCTCAACACATGGCTTTTGTAGGATTTAATATACAGTATACAATGTATCAAGCTATTCTATTGTTAGATGTGTTTGCTTTTTAACAGGAAATACCAGCAGATGTTAGCCTTGCCTGTTTTTATGATAAATTGATATTTTGTTCATTCACAAAGCGGCCATGCACAGAATTCTACATATTATCATTGTGGTAAGACCTCGTGGGAACGTGAAGGTGATTCAATGTTATATGCCAGAGGTGAGGAGAAAGATGCTCATGTACTTGTATATAGCAAATAAGATATCTCTCTTTTTCTCTTTCTGTCTGTACTTGTATATAGAACATAAGATCTCTCTCTCTCTCTCTCTCTCTCCATCTTTCTCTCTCTCTCTCTCCGCTCTCTCTCGCTCTCTCTCTCTCTCTCTCTCTCTCTCTCTCTCTCTCTCTCTCTCTCTCTCTCTCTCTCTCTCTCTCTCTCTCTCTCTCTCTCTCCTCTCTCTCTCTCTCTCTCTCTCTCTCTCTCTCTCTCTCTCTCTCTCTCTCTCTCTCTCTCTCTCTCTCTCTCTCTCTCTCTCTCTCTCTACAATACAGTATACTTGTATTGCGTCAAGTCAACTTGCAAGTAACTTGGTTCTTTGTTAAAAAGAGTAGTGTTCAATGGAATTCAGTGGGATATGTAATCATAATCATCCACCTCTTCCCTTCTTTCAGCTTCAAAGATAGCCTCGATACCAGGCTGAATACATTTGTATTTCTGTATATTGCTTGCTGTCTTAATAAATTCACTGTGCTTGCTGAGTCCAGTTTAGTTCTTAATTTGCACACCAGATGTCTGTTATTGGTATTCCAGCCATGAGAGAATTCAGCAGTGCTGCCATCTGGCAAATCTGAAAAGTACTATAATGACTTGACTTGGTGAAAATAAGCCAGCTCTAGTAAGCTAGGCTACTTCAAAGATTACCCCATCCATCATAATATAGCTCCCCATCTGAAATACTGTATGCGCTGTGGAGAAAAGCTGGGTCAATGGTTATCATTATCCACTGATCATGCTATAAACTGAGCTGTCAAGGCCTTGACATACAAATGAATCACTTCCATCAAAAATATTTATCGTTTTTCGGCTAACAGAATCCATTTTTCAATTATGGTTTATAGCAATTTTATTATCTTCACTACACTGAAACCCCATTTCCCCCACGTTCCCAGAAAACCTCAAAGTGTCTGAGACTCATTAAGGGACAATTAAGTCTGTGTTTGGGAGTAGAATCAATAGCAGGCAATTATACTGTGTACAATGCTGGCTTATATGTGGTGCACTACTGAGGTGATATATGAGTTTATAACTGGATGACGTAATTGGTCATTGTTGGTAATATATGGCAATCTGAGTTGGATTTAGGTTGTTAGCAGTGCCACCTTTATGCCATTATTGATGATATATAGAAGAAAATACATGTATAAAAGGGCAATCTGAGGAAAAGTTGGGTTTTAAGGAGCACCACCTTTGTTGATGATATATAGCAGGAAAATACAGGGCAATCTGAGGATTTAAGTTGTAAGTAGTGCCACCTATATTGTAGTGCCACCTATATCGGTGAAAACTGTCAGGAAAAAATATAGGGTAATTTGAGGAGGATTTGGTTAGTTGTAGGCAGAACCACTCTTATGGGAAGGGCATTATCAATGATAGATAGCAAGAAAATTACAAGGCTATCTGAGGAATTGATTTTAAGCAGTGGCACATATACAATAAAGGTTTTCAGGGCCTATCTAGTAATTCTCTAAAGGGGGCTTGTCTTGGATGAGGAGAGAGGGGGGGGGGGGGGGGGGGGTGTTCATTTTAACAGAGGGATAGATCTACTTCATTGGAACTGAGCAAAATTATAAAAAAAGACAATATTTAGAAAAAAAATCAAAATATTTTGAATTGTAAAGGGTGTTTGTTGAAATCCTTGAACCCCCGCCCTATCTGCAACTGGTATAGTTGCTATCGGGTAGTGGATGATACAGGATAGTAAGGGGAGTACAGGTATCAGCAACCCCATCTAGGTGGTAAAGTAGTACCTTCTCTTCTTGCCAATGGAAAGCTATCCTTTTTATAGATATCTCCTTGACTTAAGTTACGGTTTATGTGATAATGAGTATTAAGAAAGAGAACTGTGAGACAGGGAATAATTCAGGGTATGAGGCTGTCCACCTTAACCAACACATCAAGCTGGTTAGATAAATATACCACACTTCTTCGTTTTGTAGTCTATGTTGACCCACGGGAGACGATCACAGATTTATGAAGTGGTTTAAACATATACCCTAAATATGTGATTCTATATCATAATTATCCAGATATATTGGCCGTATTGTCGAAAACAAAACTCCCTCCAACAAAAACACGAACCCAGACACAAATCCTTTATCCAGCCCTAAGAGCCAAAACGAGATAAGGAGTGGTACACAAGCTTGACCAAGGGGTGCATACTATACTGCTGGTGACATCTATACTTAGGTGTGCAAACTAAATAATGCTTTCAGGATCATGCATGCACCGGTGGTCCAAGTGACAATTAACTTTAACATCCAGGCTAGTCAGAATAATATTTTTATCTGACACAGCATTTCCATTTTTATAAAGTATAATTTTCTTTGATTTTGGCTGAAATGCTCCTCCATCTTAACAAATATACTACAAAAGTGTGACTCCTGTATTTACCTTCAAAGGTTACTGAATGATGGAGAGCAGAAATCCTATCACAGACCTCATGGTACTCAGAGGCACATTCATGAGATGAACATAGTTTGTGCAATCACTTATAGATGGCAGCACTTGTCACAAGAAATGATCACATTTCCATTATACCAATACTAAGGTACTTGTAAGGATCTGAAAGCAAGGCATGAGTGCCAATGTGAAGAAAGAGCAACTGTTTCATACAAGGATACAGAGGAAGTACGAGTGGGGTTTTCAATTCAAAATGTTGATTTCCTCGCTGTGAACTGTCATTTACCTTTATTAAATTTTGCTTAAATGTTTTACTTGAAAGTCTCTTCTGAAAAAAATGAGGGATGAATGATAATCAGAACCTAACCAACCACCCTCCTTCTCATCTATATTCTAAGGTCAATCCCAAACCGAAAAAAGTTCCCCATTGAAGGTGAAGTTGAAAAATATATTATTTCCTTGTTTTTTTTTTTAAAGTATAAGAGCTCTCATTCAACTTGCTCGGGCAGCCCTGAGCAAGCTTGGGTTAGGAGACAACAGGAGACAGTGGTCTCCAGGGCGATGGCAGCGAACATGCCAGAGGTGACGTGAATGAAGACGAACAGCCCTCAGAGGCGAAGCTCCCCCTCCACCCTCACGGAGGAAAAACATCCATTACCACCATTACACACGGCAATTATACTGTCTTAAGCAGCACGTTCTGCCTGTCTGCTCAGCTTACTGACCGCTGGTCATCAATGCTGACCACTGCTCATCCCCCTTGACCACCAAGATAGTGATACGTCCAATAGAATAGAGCTCTCTTCAAGGAGGTCAATTGCGTAGGGTATGCTCACTTCTTATTAACCCTTGTCATGCTAGACCCCCATATGGGAGAATCTATCCCCTGGGACCAGGGATATTGTGGGTCTACCCACCAAATCAAAAGGATTTCATAAATTTCAATAACTGTTTCAATAATATGCTTCACAAACTGAAATAGAAACATAGTAAAAGGTAAAACATTGATATCTAGTATAATTCAATACCCCTTAATCGACCTATGTAGTTTTTATTTTGCTAAGTGCAAGTGTACCCAAAGACCGGATATATCCGGTGTTGGTCACACAGGCAAGATATGTAGCACCGGATATATCCGGTGTTAGCAAGAGCAGGGTTAAAGAGGGTTGGCATCTGACATCCACAAGTATCTCAACACAGTTTCCTTGCCTCTGTATTTGCTCAGAATTCCTTGAAATGTACAATGTATTGTGTGGATGCCACGAAACCTATCACAATAACTTGCTCGAAAAGTAGGAGTTTAAATATCCCAATACAAGCAAAAACACTCACTAATAGGTTTACCTGGCTAAGTGGTGAGCTGAACTTTTCATATTGACTTTTTGATTCTATTGTTTTTATTAGTTCTTCAGATAAATGACCGTTGGTCTATAGAAGTTACATTCTTTTGATCCACTACCAGAGACATGAAACTCAATCTACACTCCCTTGAGTCCCTGCCACTACTGCCTAGATCTCATGAATTGAGCTACCCATTTACAAGTGTAATGAGATACCTATGAAAATACCTTATATTAAACAATTGTCAACCCTAATAAAGTGCAATTTATAGCAATTGTACTCAGATCGTATAACCTTCACCTTCTTGATATTACACCATTTGTAAGCATTCATGACCTTGATCAATACATCAAAGTGAAATGCCAACACCAAACTCAGAGAAAATCAAGAGTGTTTGCAAAGGACACCTATAAATCATTGGTTCGGTATCTCCAGATCAATGTAGATATCTCCTATTGCACGTGGTAGGCCTTAAAGCTTCTTAAAACTCCATAAATCTATGTTTATGTTCCTAAAAAGAAGGGTGAGATTTATTGCACCATATTTCACCAGGAATGACACCACCACCATACAGTTTCAGGTGATACATTCAATAGTGACCTAAATCAAGTAAGAACCTTTGAAAAGAGGAAGAACTATACTCATGGGTTAAGGCAGGCATGGAGGAATTTTGTTAAGGTGGACATTGCGAGCTTCCCTGGTTAAGGTGGACATTGAGGGCCTCCCTGGTTAAGGTGGACATTGAGGGCCTTTACTGGTTAAGGAGGACATTGAGGGCCTGCCTGGTTAAGGTGGACATTGAGGGCCTTTACTGGTTAAGGTGGACATTGAGGGCTTCCCAAGTTAAGGTGGACATTGAGGGCCTCCCTGGTTAAGGTGGACATTGAGGGCCTCCCTGGTTAAGGTGGACATTGAGGGCCTTTACTGGTTAAGGTGGACATTGAGGGCTTCCCAGGTTAAGGTGGACATTGAGGGCCTCCCTGGTTAAGGTGGACATTGAGGGCCTTTACTGTTTAAGGAGGACATTGAGGGCCTGCCTGGTTAAGGTGGACATTGAGGGCCTTTACTGGTTAAGGTGGACATTGAGGGCTTCCCAGGTTAAGGTGGACATTGAGGGCCTCCCTGGTTAAGGTGGACATTGAGGGCCTCCCTGGTTAAGGTGGACATTGAGGGCCTTTACTGGATAAGGTGGACATTGAGGGCTTCCCAGGTTAAGGTGGACATTGAGGGCCTCCCTGGTTAAGGTGGACATTGAGGGCCTTTACTGGTTAAGGAGGACATTGAGGGCCTGCCTGGTTAAGGTGGACATTGAGGGCCTTTACTGGTTAAGGTGGACATTGAGGGCCTTTACTGGTTAAGGAGGACATTGAGGGCCTGCCTGGTTAAGGTGGACATTGAGGGCCTTTACTGTTTAAGGAGGACATTGAGGGCCTGCCTGGTTAAGGTGGACATTGAGGGCCTTTACTGGTTAAGGTGGACATTGAGGGCTTCCCAGGTTAAGGTGGACATTGAGGGCCTCCCTGGTTAAGGTGGACATTGAGGGCCTTTACTGGTTAAGGAGGACATTGAGGGCCTGCCTGGTTAAGGTGGACATTGAGGGCCTTTACTGGTTAAGGTGGACATTGAGGGCTTCCCAGGTTAAGGTGGACATTGAGGGCCTCCCTGGTTAAGGTGGACATTGAGGGCCTCCCTGGTTAAGGTGGACATTGAGGGCCTTTACTGGATAAGGTGGACATTGAGGGCTTCCCAGGTTAAGGTGGACATTGAGGGCCTCCCTGGTTAAGGTGGACATTGAGGGCCTTTACTGGTTAAGGAGGACATTGAGGGCCTGCCTGGTTAAGGTGGACATTGAGGGCCTTTACTGGTTAAGTTGGACATTGAGGGCCTTTACTGGTTAAGGAGGACATTGAGGGCCTGCCTGGTTAAGGTGGACATTGAGGGCCTTTACTGGTTAAGGTGGACATTGAGGGCTTCCCAGGTTAAGGTGGACATTGAGGGCCTCCCTGGTTAAGGTGGACATTGAGGGCCTCCCTGGTTAAGGTGGACATTGAGGGCCTTTACTGGATAAGGTGGACATTGAGGGCTTCCCAGGTTAAGGTGGACATTGAGGGCCTCCCTGGTTAAGGTGGACATTGAGGGCCTTTACTGGTTAAGGAGGACATTGAGGGCCTGCCTGGTTAAGGTGGACATTGAGGGCCTTTACTGGTTAAGGTGGACATTGAGGGCTTCCCAGGTTAAGGTGGGCATTGAGGGCCTCCCTGGTTAAGGTGGACAATGAGGGCCTTTACTGGTTAAGGTGGACATTGCAGTTATCTCTGGTTTAGTGGACATCATACAAATATGCCATGCCAGTGTGGGTATCCTGATGGAATGTCCCCCAGAGGGAGGATGGTTTTTCCGAGGGCAGAGCCCAAGGGAAAACCATCCTCCCGAGGGGAGACATTCCATCAGGATACCCACACTGGCATGGCATATTTGTTTTATCATATCGAACAAACACCAATTTGGTAAAATATCAATGAAAACAACAATGACTGCCTGTAGATCCGCTGGTGCCGTGGAAAAGAGCGTCTGCTACAATGCCAAGGTCACAGATGACTGGTGATTCACACATTCCCTGCTAGGCGTCACTAGTGACAATGGTGGACATTACGCTGATCAGTGGACATGATGATTGCCAACTGTTACGTCAGCCAATCACGGCTTACGATCTTTAAGTGAGGTATGATAATGACGATTGTCAGCAAGAGATATATGCTTAAATAATTGCAACTGAGGCTGATGAGAATTCCATAGAATAGGGTCCTTGGAGTATGTGTGTGTACAGTGTGTACTCAACCTTTCAGTCAGCAGCCTAGCCCTTGGTATGGACCAAATGAAATCAGAGATTCTTTAATACAGGGCCAGAAGTTATTTACAAAGGGAAAAGAATATACTCAATGGAAGAATGTGCCTTATGTAAACAATATTGTGAAAGCCAAGACTTGTCCTTGCCTGATGCTCATATAAGGTATACTTAGCTACACCTGATTTCAACCGGTAATCACAAGATTAAATGGTAAAATCTCTTTTCAGAGGTAACCAGCGTAAGACATATTTTCACATGGACAAAAGGTACCCGAACAAGAGTCATCATTTGGTGCAACAAAGACTGGGTGGCCAGACAATGTGCCTGTAGTGCAGAAATCATGACTTGAATGCTAAACTTCCTACATGATCACATGACATACCAGGGGATGAAATAAAGACATTTAGGAAAATCCATTCAACCTGTTTCAGTGAAATGAAGTCCAATATTTCAAAGATAAAAGACAAACCATCTGAGGACATTGATTCTACTTGTTCTAAGAAATGCATTCCACCCACAATATTAATACACTTTCATAGAGAGAATAAATACAAAAGGGAATGAATTCAAACCACTCCAGCAAAATCTATCGACCCACACAAAAAGGAATGAATTCATCTCACTTTATGGAATGGATTCAGGGGCGTATTCAATACTTACAGAAGGAATATATTCAATCATTTTGAGGGTAGTATATTAAGCTAACCCAATCGAAGGATTGAATTTAAACCAATTCCAGGGAATTAATTCAACCCAATCAAGGTAATGACGTCAACCTCCTCAGGGAATGATTTCAACCCCTTGCAAGGAATAAACCTATCACATAGCAGACAAAACCAAGCCTTTATTCTCACATAATAAGTAGTGTTCGTCCGATTGTTCGAACAAGCCGAACAGCGTTTGTTTGTGCCTCCGATTATGATGATCGAACACAATTTCACATGTTCGAACAAAAAAACGAACATGGATAAAAATTCTATTCAAAGAAATAACTGGACTTTCGGTAGTCCTGCCTGTCAGAAAATCTGAGAAAAAAAGTTTAGTTACTTATTTATTGCCCCACCAAAGAGGAAACACTGCTGGACCGCTCCAGATCCACCTCTCTGAGCCTGCTGAGGCGATGTTACGATGCCGCCATTGTTGTTGTGGTTAACGGCACACCATAGCGCAAATGCGCTTGACGCAATTACGCTAGTGTGTGTTGATACCGCTAGGTGTCGCGGTACCTTATGACTCAAGTAAACAGCAATGGCGACACGGAAAACCATGTACACAACTTCGATTATCAATCGGTCATCGGTCGTTCAGATGGACCGATGATCGATCTTGAAAATTGTGACCGATTCCGAACACTAATAATAAGTAACTGCTGTAGTATGCTTACCGTGGTGTCTGACTGCTGTTTGTGCTTTGTGTGGTACATGATGTGTAGGAATGGTATCCCGCTGATGTATTCACTGAGAGTGTACCTCCAGAAGTGCCGGTGTTTCCTGCGCTCCATGTTGTCACGTCTTCTTGCTCACTTCACACATTAAATACACTCCTGCTTTAGAGAACACCTTTTCTCAACAAGTCTTCTTGCTCACTTCACACATTAAATACACTCCTGCTTTAGAGAACACCTTTTCTCAACAAGTCTTCTAGCTCACTCTATCACACATTAATACACTCCTGCTTTAGAGAACACCTTTTCTCAACAAGTCTTCTTGCTCACTATATCACACATTAAATACACTCCTGCTTTAGAGAACACCTTTTCTCAACAAGTCTTCTTGCTCACTATATCACACATTAAATACACTCCTGCTTTAGAGAACACCTTTTCTCAACAAGTCTTCTTGCTCACTATATCACACATTAAATACACTCCTGCTTTAGAGAACACCTTTTCTCAACAAGCACCTTTCTTTAAAGCCCAGTCCTACAATTTTCCCAGGTGCAAAATACCCTATATTTCCATGTTAGTAGTGACCACTTTTCCTTAGACGCCACTCTTGAATCATCTTTTCATCAGACTTCCTTGCCAGTTTTGGATTCACTTACAGGGATATATTG
This sequence comes from Maea johnstoni, assembly GCA_963942565.1. Taxonomy (NCBI): domain Eukaryota; kingdom Metazoa; phylum Annelida; class Polychaeta; order Spionida; family Magelonidae; genus Maea; species Maea johnstoni. The sequence continues at coordinate 37,294,609 of OZ012696.1, forward strand.
ATACATTGATAGTGTCAAAGTTCATACACATACCTGTTAACAGATACCAACTGTCTATTAAGTCCAGCCCCAAAATTTCTTCAGGTGCAAATATACCTATATTTCAATGTTAGTAGTGACCTCTTATCCTAAGAGACCAGTCTAGATTCATATTTTCATCAGACGTACGTGCTTGCCAGGTTTGATATGTACCACAGATTTATTCTTAGAGGATCAGTTGTTGAGACCCTCCTTTAGGCAGAGGTGATAGATTGGTAAGGGCTTTTCTTACTCCATGTGTGTAGAGATCAAAATCCTTGCAGATACAAATACGCTCTCCAAAATATCCCTTCTAATTGGCACCTTCCTTTGTTATTTCACTTTTTACTGCAAATCAAGATAATCTCCAAGCACAATGGCAGCCAAATTTCCTTCAGTATTTTCTAAGGTCCACACTCATCAATGTCATATTTTTTTCTACTTGTCACTACAAATGGTGTTGTGGCACTGAAACATTTTACATTCAATTCTTGATCACAAAAAATCTTTCAATTCCATGCTGTTCTAGAAAAGAAACAGATGCGCTTGTAATGCCAAGGCAGTTAAATTCCTTAGATGATTTCCACATCCACCAGGTCTATGGTGCCTCTCATGCTGTCTGAATTTTCTTGCCTAAGGTATGTTACCCAGGACATCCTTTCCTAAATCAGACTTTCCTGTCTTTTCCATACAAATCCATATCTCCTAGCACGGTTGCGGTGATATCTCCTGTAATATCACCTAATTCCTAGCTCCTATGATTCGATCCAGACCCGTTTGTCTGCTGTATATTATCTAGTAGTGTAGTCACAATCATGCTGCGCTGACAGTCTCTCCTTCATCAGCAAAATGTTCTGTATTCCACGATTTTCAATATCACATTTTCTCATCTTTTCCCCCAAATATCCTGACCTCCTAGTACTGTATCAGTGAAATCGGTTAAACCAACAAATCTGGTTCTCCTACTTATCCTATGATTGGTTGCAGACTCCTCTTGATACTGTATGATATCCAAGGGTGCCAGCAGCAGCAGCAGCAGCAGCAGCAGCAGCAGCAGCAGCAGGAGCAGCAGGAGCAGGATGAGGAGTAGGGCGGCCGCTGATGGTAATGGTGACTGCCTCAAGGGTCCTCCACACTAGTATTGATCTCCTCCACGCCGACGCAGCCACAGCGCACAGCAAGAACAACGCAGCATTTCCCCTCCTCCCACTGCAGAAGAGTCAGCAGCGAGCCAACGAGACAGCGACTATGAGAGGCAGATTCTTTCCACGCAAATTATTCAGCGAACGCATGCATTTTTATACTTCCCTGAATTACCGATTCAGATCCCGGCAATCATGTGAACATCAGGGATCTGACTGAAGAGACTGCTACAGCAGGTGCACTGAAGAGCACAAGTGTCGGCTCTTAAAGCCAATGAGACGCAGACAACAAAGTCACAATATGCTTGCACTCCAACGTGAGCCGTCCTCTTAATGTTGCTGATACTCAGATGAGCCCCATGCCCTTGTGTATGTTGCTGCTGTAGCTGGCTGCAGAGATGACCTGTCTCCTCCTGGTTACAGCATCTACACATCCAGCCCCACAGACACACACACACACACACACACACACAGATGGAAGTAATGGATGGATGCTCCTAGATCGATTCTTACCCTCACTGATTATGCTGATGTTCTACTACGGATTTCTCCAGAATCCTCTCCATATCATGTCGTTATTGCACAATGCTTGCCCCTTAATATTTCTCTCCTCTGCGTAGAGTGTTTGGTAACCATCCCTCGGTGCTACTGTGGCTATCTCCGTCTCTCGCCGCTGCCCGGATAACGTACCTACGTATGTGTATTTCGGTCACAGTCATTAAGGTGAGCATATGGTTCTATCTCTGCGACGACTGCCGACTGGCGGCGACAGTTTCCTACTCACTGGATTACCCACTCACCTGAGTCATGCTGTAATCCCTCGCAATATGCATATACAGCTTACCAGGCCTCCCTTGGCACTCAATTAAAACAAACATGGATTATGATAATTCAAATTCTTCATACATAGCTGAATATCCTGGTTTAATTGTCTGGCCCCGAACTCTGTATAAAGGAAAGCATCTAGCATATGAACACCTGGATGGCTGGATTAACTATTAACTCCAGCTTTTATACTTGCCGCGCCATATAACAAAAAGAAAAGAAACATTCTGTATCAGGCTGACTAAACGGTTATGAAACATAATAACAAATGAATCAAACCCAGACCAAGCAGCAAAATCAGGTGTTGGTGGAATTCCAGGTGTGATATAGAGGTATATAGGCAAAACTTGCTGATTAATGTTTACAGTTATACTGAACTGCAAGCATGTCTCTCTCTCACTTATTTATTTACTTTTCTTATGAGCTCAGGAGGTAGGAAATGAGCCATTTTGGAATAAAAAAAAAAAGTTGAAAAATGTTACTTTTTTTATTTTTAATTTTTTTTAGAGTCTGCCGACTAGGACTGGTAGCGATATGTTTCTACCAGCCTACTTTCAACTAAATAAAATCAATCAATCAATTCATCCCTGTAACCTGAAGGGTGGGAGGTATACCTCCTCAAGGTCTGAGGCTCTACTATAGCACTGATAGCTTCCTGTATTTGATTGAATCACCCTTACAAAGAATATTCTTTTTTGGAGTCTGACAGAAAATTTCGAAACAACTTTCGTCCGTAAGACACCAAAGGGTGACTTCTTTTTTTTTGGGGGGGGGGGGAGTCTGCCAGGATTTTTTTTCCAAAAAAAGCTCGTAAGACAAGTAATTAAATTGGAGTGGCCTTATACTGAACTGCAAGCATGTTTCCCTCTCACTTTCTTTCTAACTGTCTGTCTGTCTGTCTCTCTCCCTCTCTAACTCGCATCCACTTTTTTCTTTACTATTATACCAAGGAATCCTTACAGTTTTAATGGCAAGCAATATCTCCTTCTCTTTTCTCTCTTTCTATCTCTGCCAGTCTGTCTATCTGTCACTTACTATCTCTCTCTCTTTCTCTGGTTCTATCTCATCTTCTCTCTTTGTGCATTGTGCACTTATTTTCTGACACCCCCCCCCCTCTCTCTCTCTCTCTCTCTCTTTCTCTGGTTCTATCTCATCTTCTCTCTTTGTGCATTGTGCACTTATTTCTGACCCCCCCCCCCCCCCCCCCATGGTCTTAGCCGATATTTGGAAACAGGGTGTCTAAATAGAGGTTTGATAGACTTTTGCTTGTCCAAAGTGTGGTATAAAATACATACTACTAATAAAATAAACCCTATATATTTACATATTTTGCTTTTTTAGGCCAGTAACTGCTTTGTGTGTCTTATAAAAGTGACACAACAGCTTCAACATCTTCTATCTTCTAAGAAAAGTCATCATCAGCAAATTCTGACATACATTTTTGGGTGTCCAAACTGTCAAAAAAGCAGTGTTCTGGGTGTCCAAATGACATGCTGGACGCATATGCGGCTAAGCCCCTGCCCCCCACCCCCCCCCCCCCCCCCTCTATCTCCTCTCTCCCCCTCCCTCCGTCCATCCGTCTCTCTCTCCCTCTCTCTCTCTCTCTCTCTCTCTCTCTCTCTCTCTCTCTCTCTCTCTCTCTCTCTCTCTCTCTCTCTCTCTCTCATCTCTCTCTCTCTCTCTCTCTGTAACTCGCCCCCTCTCTACTCTCATCCACTTTTCCTTAAGTACCAAGGGATGGAAAACAAATCTTTTCTTTGATCCTGAAAGGTGTCCACTTAAATGTCTATTAGTAAGCCTTCTCAATGCCGCAGCACAGGGAGGATCCCCTCTTATGTAAACAGGTCATTACATCCCTTTTCAATCACCACCATGCATGGATGGACTTGAGACTAGTTGACCCCTTCATGATAATAGCCTTCTAATGGTGGAATCCACCTATGTCAACGATTTTCAAAATCATGATAATTTCAAGGATGTCTTTTTTTTCTTTTAAGGTCACATCAAGTTAATTGTTCATTTTACAGATATTTTGGCTAAAAAATTCTTTGTCAGACTCCAAAAAATAAATAAATAAATAAAAATAAAATCAGGCTTCAACTTGTGTGGGCTCAAGAAGTAACCAGCCATTGAACATACTCAGGGACACAGCCTCATTTTGAGGTTAAAGTGCAACCTGACTATGTTGTAGTTAACTCCTTTGAATAAGGTTTAGATGTTCCACTTACACAGAGGCTTAATACATTCTTATTTTCACTTAAAGCAGGAAATCTGTTTCAGAGGGATTCCAAAAATTTTCTTGGCTTAGAGTAGTTCAGGGCTGATGTTGACTAGTTCCACTGTATTTCCAAATAAGTTATGTGACCTGCCCACTCAGATCAGCATGAGTGGGTCAGGATAAATTTAGCCAATAATGACCACCTCTGAAAATATCCTCAAGTTACACCAGTGCAATCAAAACACACTTAGAAAACATTCCTTAACCCATATACACCCAGGAAAGCACAGTCAGATCAGTTACATTTAAAATTAAGTATAGATGTATACGTATGCAATAATAAGTTTTTGTTTATCCTTAAATTAAATACCAAACGGAGGATTTCCGCATAGGGCATTCATTTTGTAGTATTTATCCAAAATCAATCGTAAATGAAGTTTAGATTTAAGAAATACCTGGTTAAGAATTTAAGGCAATTAACACTTCTGCTTCATGTACTAACCCCAGTACAGTTTTATTGGGAAGATAATAAGAAATTGTCAGATCATTTTTTGGATGCTGTAGGCATGAATGGGTTAAGACACAAACTTCATCATATCAACCCCGTATCCCCAGAACCTCAGGGGGTTAAGCAAGCGGTTTTCCCTGGGTATTAATGATTCCTTCACCCAGCATTTTATCGAAAATATTCTAAGGAGAAATAAAAATGGAAACCAAAAGCGCAACTCTCCTTTGAAAAATATTTTGAGTATTCATCATTTTTTA
>OZ012696.1:37299776-37344776 GCA_963942565.1 Maea johnstoni
GTTTGTCTCCCTGATTTTCACTCTTATTCTTTGTCTCTCTCTCTCTTATTTTGTCTGTCTGTTTGTCTCTGTCTGTCTCTTTCTCTCACTCTCCCACTCACTCATTCACTGTCTCTGTCTGCCCCTTTCCCCTGTCCAATCCACTTTAATTAACCCTAGTCATGCCAGATTTCCAGGATCACTGTACTGTAAGACCAGGGCTGCCTGTTCACGGCACTACCAGGCTACGGCTAGTTCTGTCCTATGGTATGAAGCAGTAGTGTGGGGCAGAGACAATATGTGAGCAGAACCATTGTAGGTGCTAGTAATACTTGTCGCTGCTAATCCATTAATGGTATTGAGAGTATTAGCTCCAGTGCCACAAAGGAGACAGATCTATAACTCAAATAGTAATGACCTTGTCTGCAGGCAAGATTTAATCATTAACCCTTTAATGCTAAGCCTCATCTTGGAAAATGCACTCTCAGTGCTATGGTACTTATGTGAATTACTTTGCAATACAGTGACAAATTTTACTATACTGGTAGAAAAGTTCATTCTTTATTATAATAATTGTTTCTCTATCAGTTAATTTCAAAATAATGGTCTGGTTAGAAAGATTCACCTAAAATATATAGGGTTTTTCACCAGCAAGGTATGAATGGGTTAAATAATTCTCAGTGGGTGGTAATCTGCTTGCTTCCAATCACGGTCAAATGGATGGTATAAATCATTGGCAATTATTCTCATGAATAAAGAATCATATAATACATTACTATTAAATGTGCCACTCGTATCCTAGTGGACAGGGTGCCTTCAAGTGATTCTCATATTTGACTGGGCTACACAGTAGGAGTTAGACTAGCTCCTAGTCTATGATTTCATTAGATTATGCTTTTCTCTGTTCTAATCTCTATCATTTGCTAATGCCTTGGTGTTAGTTCCTGTGGCTTGTGATAGATGGCACCATGGGTGGGCACACTGGTCAGTCAGAACCATAGAAATCCAAATGAACCCATGCTGGCCACCTGGTGAGCTAATATAGAACTAAATATGGGTAGATATCTTATAATGTTATATAAACATTAGGTAAGTTATTAAAGACAAATAAATAAATTTCTTGGCCTTAGGACTAGGCTAAGTAGGAGTATACTGTGTAACCCTTTTCCAGGGTTCAGCCAGGAGTCACACACAGCAGCAGCAGGGTGAACACACAGGTAGCTAGGCGGAACAGGACAACAGTTTACTAAACCAACAGAAATCACTGGTGTGAAAACGGAGGAACATGAAATACATATACAGTCTCCACACAACAGTTGATGCCTATAATCAGTCAGTGTCAACCAAAACATAAGTATAGAGCTGTATGTAAAGCCTAGAGGCTCTGTATACCTGGGTGCTATGAATGGCAAGACGGTCGAGTTCACAGCTATCCACAAGATTATCAAAAGCAGGGCAGACCCAACAAAGATATGGCTGAAAGGGATGATGATGATGATGATGATGATGATGATGAGTACATGGTGGTGTTGATGAGAAGAATGTGTTACATGTTAATTCAATGAAGCTTTCATCTGTAAAAAGGTATGCACAAGCACGAAGAAAAGGTTCATAACAAAACGTAGATGCCTATGCAATATATCACACATATGTCTTTAAATTATTCAAAATTCCCACACACATGTAGGTAAAGAATCATTTCAATTTTTTGGTAAACAAAATTTAACTTTTCTTTTAGTTTAAATTGAAAAATCTTTCCTTAACTTAGAAATAAACATCCTGCAATGGAATGGATAAGAAAATAAATAATTCTCAACCCCATTATCCTCCGTCCAGTATTTCCCTAGTATGTTGTCCTTGGCTGAAAAAGAGAAGTAGAAAGTGTGTGCACTCACCACAAGGTGTTCGTTATACAGTGGCAGTTCATAGGTGGCGTCGTGCGTACTGTTCTGAGTGCTGCTGTCATCGTCCATGTAGCCTATCATTTTTGGTGGCACGGCGGGAGTGTAGGCGTCCCGCGAATCCTTGGACGCCCTCGAGTCCGAGCGGGACAGAAAACCCCCATCACTACAAAACACAACACCACACAGTCTAAGAACAGCTAAAACAAATATTCCAGAATAATTGCCCAAGTTAAGTACAGAATATGGCTAGAACTAAGAGGGCAGAAAACCCCCATGACTACAAAGAAGAGAATAGGAGAGAAACACATGAGATTAACAAATGAAAATATTTCAAACATCACTGTACTGAATATTTTCATGAATTGAATATTTTTAATTTTAATTTTTTTATTTTTTATTTTTTATTTTTAAATTCTTTATTTTTATTTTTAAATAATGAATTGAATTGAATATTGTGGTTGGAATATGCTGTAAGTCATTGAGGAAATACCATTTCGCTACACTACATGAGAGAATGAACAATATGAACAAAAGACAGGTGATTGCACCACGGGGGCGCGTGTTATTGTTCACAGGTAGAGCAATGAGTGGGGAATATGCTTCCTTGCAAAGAATTGGAATTTAATTCATTATAAAGAAGTGTTGCATACAAGTGAAAAGGCCTAAAAAAAAAGTTGTTTGTTTCCTGTAACCCTACCCTAACAAGTTTTTTATTTAAAAAAATCCCTACCCTAAAGTTTTTTCCGCCTTCCCAACTCCAAATCAACGTAAAACATGCATAAAACACACATTTTTGACCAAAAAAATAATGCAAAAAAATATTTTTTTACCGACCTACCTACCCTTTTTTTCCGGACAGTTACAGGAAACAAACAATTTCTTTTTTTAGGCCTAAGGTGTTTCCTCTAGAAAATACAGAAACACAACAACGGTGTATCCTTGACTCTCGCAATACAAAATATTCAAATAAGCGATATTTTATACTGTATGTGTACCTTGTGTCCTTAAACTGGTAATTCAATATCAGTGAAATTTGTATTTCCTACAAAAACGTTTTTACTGCATACAATAACTGCCATGGAAGTTCACCATCATGCTGCAAGAACTCGTGGAATAAATTGCCCTGATACTTTTGAATAGGACTTCAATATAATGCATGCATTTGCAAAATACTTGTAGTTACAGCCTCATAGATTTCCTTTTACAAGATGTGTTATCAGATGTGAATAAGTGAAACACACAATCACACAATTAATGCATCAAAACCATTAACTTACTGGCCCCACCACGGTGGAAGAGGATCTCTGTAGAGGAAAGATGCTGTATAAATATGGGCTTTTCATAGGACTGTCATTGACATCCATTTTTTTTCGATTCGATCATTGACATTTTATTTTTCGATTCCGATTATTTCGATTCGATTTTGAAGAACTGCACTTATAGAATATTTTCACATGTTCCACACTATATTTGTGGCTAGTATCCTAAGATTCTCACAATGCAAAGACAATGAAGGTTTTCTCAACACTTTTTGATTGAATACTTGAGTTTCTCTTCAAAATTCTAAAATAGCGTTGGCTAAAAATGGCAAAAAATGGCGTAAAAGGCTGAAAATATGTGTTTCGATTAATTGACATAACAATTGACATAATAATTTTTTCGATTAATTGGAAAAATGATTTCGATCGATCGATACTTGTCATATCAATGACAGTCCTAGGTTTTCATTTCTCTTCCTGTAGAGTTCAGTGAATGTCCTGGGACTTGTCAATGAGTGAATGGATTTTAAACCAAAATTCACAACACTATAAACTTAACAAATAGCTGGGTGTGAGCATTCTCTAAAATAATGGTAATGAAATAGCGCAGCAGCCCCTTTCCAAAACCTCTTTCCCAAACCTCCACCTGAAACTCCCTGAGGTATTGATCATTGCCATGGGGTGTGGTGGCACTAAACACTGCCCCACATGGCCATGTTAAAAATATTCTCAAAATTTAGGCACAATTTTGTATATAATCATCTGTTTATGGCTAATTCTTCCTGATAAATTCCAACCTTTTCTCCTTGAATGCCCACAATGCTGACATTGGGGTAAAAGTATTAGGTAAAATATGATTGTAACACCTGTTTTCTACTTGCTATTCTCTAAAACCACCTACTCGGGATCGCAGTCCTCCAGATCAGACTCCAGATTCTGTGAGACGTTTTCAGCGAGAAGTCTGAAGATTTTGCGCAGTTGGAACATGACAGGGGGGTTTCCTGCATCATTGCTGGTCGTAGTATCCTTCTGTGCAGCTCGCGAGAATAACTTCCGTAACATGGGAAGAGAGAGAGACAGCGATTTCTCCGAAGTGCTCGGTCGTCCCATCTGTGAGCTGAGAGGTTTGAGCTTACGACATTGTTCAGTGAAAAACAGCTGTTTTCAGCAATTTCTATCCATGTTCTACAAGTCCAGCCACATAGAAATATGCATCTTTTTGACAGATTTTCTTTCTAACCAATTAGTCTTGTGTAGGTGTGACTTGATATACAGGTTGTGGTGATGATGAGAATGTCCCACAGCCCTGGAACCTGTATTTGTGAGTGACCAGGTGTTATGTGGTCAATGCGACATCGTCAACTGTTCTACCTGCTGTGAAGGTCACGCCGCAATGATTGCCAAGGTCATAGAAATATGTCTGCCAACCCAGGTCAAAGTGAAAAAATCGAGTCCAATCCTGTAAATTACCATCAAGTTGAGGAGATCTTCCTTATGAGTTACTGCTACTCATAAGATAGCCTCATGCTGCACTGACACAATGTTGTCAAGATCTTACAATTGATGAGTTCATGCGAAATCATACTCAAGGGTGGACTGTTCCACAGAATCAAGGATAAACCCTTTAGGTATTTCATTGATTTTGTCAGAAAATATCTTCATGAGTCTCACAAAGTCAATTAAATATCTGAACAAGGATTTTTCCCTTTTTCTGCAAAAAAATCCGTCTTTGAATATGTTTTGAATAAAATCATTAATATCAAGATATTGACAACATTGTCAGAACATCAGGGTACCAAGTGTATTAATGACACAGAGTTATTCAAGTCGAACAATTTCTGTTGCCAATAAAAAGTTTTGAAAAACTGATATTCATCTGCAGAACTTTTCTTTGTACTAAGAAGAAGAACATCAAAAAGTTACGCTTAAACTCTACCATGATGAAAGCTCACTCTTAATTTCTAAGTAGCCAATGTCCTGAACTTAACATTTCTTATTGAACAATGTAGCCCATATACAACTGGCGATAGTCTCTGTGTAACTACAGTGATTGCTGCATATGTATACCTCCTCGGCGATATGATTTTCCCTTTCCCATTTACTCATGATTTATTACAGAAAACCTCTGAGATGTGAACATCTTGTTTCATAAACTTGTTTTCTCAAGTTTTAAGGAGTTCACATTTCAGAATGTTCACTGTTCACCCTAACACAACCCTGTGTCCAGATAAAAGAAGCAAACGGTATCCTTACCTACGTACCCCTCTCTCCCAGTCCCTCATTACCACACAAACTAACTTCCTGCATGGGGAATGTGCACTTAGAAAGTAAAGTATTCGGATCAGAAAAAAATATGGGCACTAAGTGCAAGCAAACAGCTGTCACCTTTGACCTTCTCATGCTAATACGCTAGAAAATATCTTCAAGGTGCCTATCGAAATACTCACGCTATGGAATTCAACTACCTTTCATAAGCACTAATCTAAAAATCAGACATTTGGCAAGAAGGATATATTTGTATTCTTGTAAGATGATATGTGCAATTTGAAATGAACTTGATGAGGGGGGCGTTCATGCTCCAGTTGCTCTAGTAGTAATAGAGCATTATTATCTGGATGCTCTTCTCTTTTATTAGCAAAAAGTCTTGGGAAAAAGCCACAAACTTCCCAAAATAGCAGAGGACTGCATGGTCTTTCGGTTGGACCTGATTGATATTCTCATCCAAGTTTCATTCAAAAGATGCTTTTATAAGAAAGATATCACCTAACATGCTAGACATCTTTCAACAGCTGCCAGGATTAGTGTTAACCCATTCACACTCAGAGGTGCTCTAAAAACTATCGTCTGCTACTCTCATACTTTTGAAAATAACTTGGAAATAAAGTGAATATTCACAAACTATTTGAGGGAGAGTTGTTGTTTAGCTTCTAATCAACATTTCTCCTTCAAATGTTTTTTCAAAATATGCTTTTATAAGTTAGATATTTCCAAAATCGTCAGGCCTGTTTTGGCCGCTCTGAGTGTTAATGGGTTAAACGTTACAAATGCAGCCAGAGGATCTCTTAAAGAAATACTTCAGCTGTGACGTATTTTAAAAAGAAGACCTTAACCGTTTTGCATTTGGAGCGTAACCACAGTCTGACTAACTTTAACATCATATGCAATCACCATAATGAATAAAAGTTTGACACTACCTATTCAAATATATTTAACTCAACAGGTATAACAATTGAATGCTACTAGGGATGACACCTTTAGAAATTTCATGACGCATACAATATCAATATATCCTTAATAAATCGATACCTTCAAGATGTTTTAACGATACTGCCTCCCATGGACTTAATTTCGTCAAATTTCCCTGGAAATTACGCTAAGAAATAGCAAATTTCCTTTGAGCAGAGAAGTCCAGGTAACGTTTTCGATATGGTATTTTTCACATATCGGTATATGGTATTGTGTCGAGTACAGGTACCTACCCCTAAATGCTACTCAAAATAATGCTTTGACTTTCAGGGAATGTGATAAGTGTCTGGCCAAGAGTACATTCCAGGTATAAATGGCTCAAAATTATTCATCCCTGTAGCATCTGAAAAGTCCTGACTACTTTGATAATATCGTTCTTATGAAAGCTTTAGTTGAAAATATCTAGAGGAATAGAAATGAGACTATTAAACTCAGGTATCATCCCCAAGCTATTTTCAAAAGCAGCACAGCCCCAGATGATATAATACTTGTCAAGGAAAGCTCAGAAAATGATTGGTTTTTAGGAAAATGTTCATTTGTTCCAGATCTTGATTGAAACCAGCTAACATAAATACATGTCAAAATCACAGATCTTCAAAGGAAGTTGAAGGAGGATTGTTTATAAGAGTAAGCATATCTTCCATCTAAATATTGCATTTTACCGTGGTAGTCCACTAGTCCTGAGGTTCACATCAACATTAGAGGACTTAGGTACTAGAGCATTAACCTATTCACGCTTTAGAGGTCTTTTTCTATGACACTTTTGACAATAACTTAGTAATTGAGAATAATTGTAGAGAATATATACAGGAGAATTGTTGGTAATGACCTGATTAACATTCTCCTATATATTCTATGATATATTCTTAACCATGGTTTTATTTACAGGATTAAATCAAAATTGCCAGGCTGCTTACGGCCACTTTGAGCACTCATGGGTTAATGGGGAAGAAAAAGCAAACATCAAGAGGGTTTCATCTATGACAATCCTCTCCTTAACCTATTCACACTCAAAGTTCCCCAGGAAAGTATCGTCTGCTATTTTCATACTTTTGAATATAACTTGAAAATAAAGCAAATTCTCACAAAATATTTGAAGGAGAGTTGTTGGTAATATTCTGATAAACATTTCTCCTTCAAATATTTTTGATAAAAACACTTTTGTGAGGAAAATATCAACAAAATAGTCAGGCCTGTTTTGGCCGCTCTGAGTGCCAATGGGTTAACCTATTCAAGCCTGCCGCGCATGGCAGCCAACTAAAGCTCAACTACCTCAAGACCATATCTAGAAAACAAACGCTTCTCATGGAAAATATCTGATGGAGAACTGTTCTTCTTAATACAATCACAACTCTTCTTCAATAACTTCGAGTGATCATCCTGTTATCATTACTGTCAAAAGTGTCCTAGATCAAGGCAACAATTTAATGGGGAATCTTCAGGCATGAACCGGTTAACCCATTGGCACTCAGAGCGGCCAAAACAGGCCTGACTATTTTGTTGATATTTTCCTCACAAAAGCATTTTTATCAAAAATATTTGAAGGAGAAATGTTTATCAGAATATTACCAACAACTCTCCTTCAAATATTTTGTGAGAATTTTCTTTACTTCCAAGTTATTTTCAAAAGTATAAAAATAGCAGAAGATACTTCCCTGGGGAACTCTGAGTGTGAATGGGTTAAACATGAGTCTTTTTTCAGGTCACTTCAGGTCCTACTCTTTCTTGGCATAACTTCAAATTACAAGGAAAGTACTGTCTGTTGGTATGTTTGTTTGGCAAGCTTGACTTCACAGAAAAAATGTTTGTTGTAGTAATATGTGTATATTTACTGACCGGAAACTTCTGAAGTATCTAGATCTTTCTTTCTATTAACCCATTCATACTCAATAGTTTTCTCTAGAAAATAATCATTGAAATGCTATACACAGTAGTTTTGAGAATGATTCATGAATAATAACTGATTCTTTTGGAAAAAATAATAAATAATGGCAGTAAGTTAGTTTTTGAATGTTTCCCCTTTAAAGAGCTTCAATTAAGATTATAAAAAATTATTGAATCATCAGATGCATGATTACTGACATTTGATATTACAATTAGACTAGCTGTCTAGTCCTATTTAGGTGAAGTAATTGCAAAATCTCTGCCCGTCCAGATTTAGCTACTGGGCTACTTCCAGTCCTTATACTAACTATATTTAACACATTGTGCTTCCAAAGGGCAATTTACACTTCAGCAATGTCATAGACGACGGTTTTGTTGGGAAAATATTTGGTTATCACCCCAAAAAGTCAAAATTGAAAATTCTTCATGCAATTTTTGCCTGTTGAAAAAGGAGGTTTTCAGGAGGAAAGTGCCTGTCCAAAAGACCAGCTGGACAGATGCTGACAAAGTCCCTGATGCTTACCCAGCCTGCTACTCTTAGGTCTTGTATGTTCTGTTTTCTAAGAGCACTAGAAGCTGTGGGCATACATAGGTTTCACAAGCCTCACCATATCAGGTCCTACCGCTTCTGTTATTAGGTAATTTGATGGCACTAGGGGCAGTTTTTTCTTCTTTCTTCGGGCTTTCTTTATAACAACATTATTACGAGATGGTAAAGTGATACCCTAGCTCAAGAAAGACATCCCTCATTTCTGCCTCTGAGATAAAGATAATGTAATGTGACAGCAAAGTTGGAGGCATGACCTCTGACCTTTGACCTCATGTCATCTGGGTGGTCTCACTAAAGTAGGCTGATACTTTGCAGGTGGAACCAAAAACATTAGAAAAAAGATCCAACCTTCTACCACTGAATATAAACATAGACGAATGTATGGTGCGCGTCACTAAACCCAATGCCTTAGAAATGGGGAAATTGGCAGCCATTTTACTAGTCATTCTGCAGGCTGACTTACTGTCATGGGTATGTCTTTCTTAATGAAGAAAGCATCAATTGTGGAAGAATGTTTCAAAAGGAAGTTTAATCACAACACATCACAAAACTCAATGTGAATCTATGCTTTTTCCAAAAGTAATGAATCCTCTAGCAGCCAAAACGCCTAACAGTTATGGGGATATTTCTCTAACAAAAGCAATATTTAGAAAAACAAATTGAGGGAAAAGTGTTCTTCTAGCTCTCCTTCAACCTTTTGTGAATTTATTCTTCATTCCAAAGTTATTTTTAAAAGTATAACAGGTCCAGATGATACTGGTCATGCGTTAAGTTCCCCAGCAAAAACACTACCTTGATACTACCTTATTTTAGATTTAAGAATTTGTAGGAGAAACACTATTATCTGAATGACACCATACTTTAGACTTACGATTCGGAGGAAGACTGATATCACCCAGATGTTATCCTATTTATAGTTTTAGAATCTGAAGAAGGAAGAATATCACTGTATCTTAAAATGCATTATTCTTTTAAAAGTTGGTAAGTTCATAACTATTTCAAATGCTGCCAAAGAATGTGTAGTTGGTTTATTTGTTGCGCAACAATTAACGTCTCTTTGAATGTTTGCCAAAAGAGGCTCATATTTGAGAGCTCTCCCCAGAGCAGTCTGCAAGAAGGGCCTGGACTGAGTCATGTAAGGCGTATGGGGAAGTAGCCTAGATTTCTAGGCTGTCATATGTATTTTTCTGTTATGTTTTTATTTTCTGTTACCAAGCACCAAATAGTGAATCTCACCAGGATTCAGTTTGATTATGACCTGTAAACCTATAGAGATAGGAGGAGCATGTGGTGCCATCTATCTACCAAACCTGGTACCACACCACAGTGCTTGGTCAACACATAAGGGAAGGTGAACATTACAGGGACTAGGAGCCTAGTCTAATGGGGAAGCAGAGTGACCTCAGTACTGTTAGGAATGAGGTTATTTGATATTGTTACTTGGGAATTCAAAAGCTAGCTTGCCTGGTGTTTTGTCCTGGCAGGAGGAGGAGGAGGAGGAGGAGGAGGCTGGATTTGGGCCTTGAATACTTGTTCATGGCATTCCAGTGATAGTCATCTGAGGAATTCAAGCTCCTTCCGTTTGTTCCTGCCCTTTATTTTAACCCATTAATGCTTAAGAGTTCATCCGGATATTGCTGTCTGGATCTATGATACTTTTGAAAATGATTTTGAAATTGAGAATGATGTCACAAAATATGTTAAGTAGAGTTGTACTGACATGGTCTTAGCCAGCAGGGCGTCTGGGTGGCTTTTTGGACACCCAAACCCTTAAAAAGAACCCCTCAGGACACCCATTTTTTTTAGTGTGGAATTTCTAAAAATCTAAATCTCAAGCTTATAATTGAATATTTTCATCTCCTTATAATTCCCATGACATTGTTTAATGATATCATGCCTTATTTTGATGAATTTATACATGTTTATGGTTGAAATATGAGTATACTGTGATCCCCCTTAAAAATTTGGACGCCCAAAAATTTTACTATTGCCAATTTTAGGCACCCAGTTTCTAAATCCTGGCTAAGACACTGGTTGTACATAATGTTCTAAATAACATTTCTACATCAATTTTTTTCCTAATTATGTTTTTTGTTTGAACGATTTCATCACAGGCTGCTTTTGGCCACTGTGAGTATACATGGGTTAAGGATAAGAAGGAGTGCCTGCATAGACAGCTAGATCTGACCCTGAACCAACTTAATGCCCTTGCCTGACAACAAAACCTGCCCTGCAGATTGATTTCAAAACGAACAAAAACTTGAAAAACATCAAAACACCGTTCTATTCATAGCCTCTACTCATGCACCATTGGTGTGACAACATTCAGTCTACCTCTCTGATGTAAAAACATCCCAAAACATTTGGGGGAAGAGGAAGAATATATTATAATGAACATTTCATGGAAAATGGAGGTTTGTAAAGGTCTGACAGTATTGGCGATATTTCTCTTACAAAAATATATTATGGAAGATATTTGAGGAGAAATTCATCAGAACTCAACTACTTGTCTACTGGTTCAGTTAAGAATTACTCATCCCAGTATTTCCCTGAAACTCACACCAAGTTTTAACAAGTAATCTCTGTGTTCCCTCACCGAGCTAAACTTCATCATTTTCATGAACCCGTCCATGCTTTTAGTTTCCTGAAAGAATTTGTATCTTTGACAATCATATCAGGAGTGAAAGACAGGTTTACGGTATATTTGGAAAAAATGTACTAGTTAATTATATAGTTTTAACATACCTCCCAAAGTAGCTTTTTACTAAATGATACTTCTATAAGAAATGTGTACCCCAAAAGCTAGCACTTTTCTTTGCCCTGGGGATAAAAAGGTTAACATTCAGCCCTTTCATAAGATTTGTTAGATAAAAAGCAACTTTCATCATAAATCAGTAGACCACCCACTATGTAACAGAGCGTACATGGCCTGTAAAAGCTTATCATACAAAGAACCCTACAATTACTGGAGTACTTCGGTATTTCAGACTCAAAAACTGTACAAATGAAAATATTTCACAGAGCTGACTTTTACTGAATTCGTAATAAAAATCAAAGCAAAAATGCAAATAATATAATTATAAAATGTTTCATATTATTCATGTCTTATCAAGAGAACATCTTTAATATATCAGTCCATATGTGCCTCTAAAATTCTAAAGATAACCCCAATACCTAAGCTGAAGTGATATCTAATCTATAATCCATACCTAGTAATAAAATATATCCCTTATATGATTTGCATGACTATCAATTATATCTACTACCCCCCCCCCCCCCCCTCTCTCTCTCTCTCTCTCTCTCTCTCTCTCTCTCTCTCTCTCTCTCTCTCTCTCTCTCTCACTCACTCACTCACTCATCTCCTCTCTCTCTCTCTCTCTCTCTCTCTCTCTCTCTCTCTCTCTCTCTCTCTCTCTCTCTCTCTCTCTCTCTCTCTCTCTCTCTCTCTCTCTGATTTTACACACACACATAGACATTTGACTAGAAGTTTGAAAGCTAGTTTTCATAGATAAAACATACTTTATATGCTCAATTGAGTAAGATGAGGAAAAGTAGAACATCACTTAAACAATTGAACGAGTTACAGATGCTGACTAGAAGTTTCGATGCCGTATAACTATTTCCCCATTCAGCGGTGTTGTTTTCTTCCTTATTATAGTTCCATGATGACGTAAACACAATGTATGTTTTGAGTTTCCTGCACGCTACTTCCTTGATATGAATGACATCACAATCACAGCCTTTTGATCCAAAATCCTTCCAATAATGATTCCTCAATCAAATATCCAGTTAATCCAGGTATTAAGTGGACTTAATCCTCCATCCTTCGATTTATGATTCTTTAATCCAAACCCCAGTTAATCCAGTTAGTAAGTTAACTCTTAATCCTTCATCCTCCAGATCAAGATTCCTTAATTGAATATCCATTTAATCCATAGAAGCCTGGTCATTGAGTAAACTTTTCCTGGCTATCTTTCTGAGCGTCATCCCATCGCATCGTTCCATCTTGTGCGAGTATGCTGATTAAAGGGTCTTTGTGATCAGGTGACTGGAGTCGTAGCGGTGGCAGAACCGTTGTTGACAGCGATACGCTGCTGGCCTAAATACCACAGATTCACTCTGTGATATCTTCTCTTCGTCTCTCTACGGCCGGCCGGCCACCCGTTCTTCGTTGTGGTCCAACCAGCTGAACACTGCCAGTTCACCGGATGCTTCAATGAACACAGCTTTAACCTCTTAATGCCTTGGAGCCAGCTCTGTATGGCACACACTCAACTACACATAATCTTTCAACTATTTCAAAACTTTCTTTGGCCTAAATCCAAAATTTGTTAAATTCCATCAATTTGTTATCTGATATAAATAGGTGTTTCAAATAACGCTTAATATGTATTGTACATTTTGCGACTATTTTGAAAATCAATGTCCACTGATAAGAACTCTCCTTGAAATATTTTCCAATCAGTGATTAATTTCAAAGTCATTTTCAAAAGTATCATAGGTCAAGACAATTACACTTGTCATAGAAATCTCCAGGTCTAAACGGGTTAAAAGTAGATAAACCCATCCATGTGTGTCGCCCCCAGAAAGGTGGCAATATCTTAGTTATGTTGTTCTCAGAGACACACATTTGAGAGGTTGATCAAGACTCACACAACATATATTTCTAATAAGTTGACACTTAATGATTAGTTCCCACTTTTTATTGAAAAACATCCAATCCCCAGAGAATGCATTCTAACCCATCCATGCCTAAAGTCACCAAATACATCCTAACTTCCTTGGTACTATAGCTTTGACCAGAGCATTTTACGTAAAATATCTGACAAAAATGTGGACCATAACCCCACCTTAGACTCTCTTTCAAATACTTTCTGATTTTATAATTGATTCTTCAATTATTTTCAAAATCATTACAGATCCATGCCGACGACACCCACAACCCACTCATGCCTGTAAATATCCGGAATGGCTGTGGTCTGGATCTCTGATACCTGTAAATAGCTATGGAAAGAGTGTACAGGTAAACTTGGATATGACGGACTCAATGGGACCAGGAAAATTGGTCCGTCATATGCAAAATCTGTCGTATACATATGACGAATACTTGATATGCATCGAACTGGGACCAAGCATATCGTCCGTCATATGCAAAGATCCATCGTACAGTGGTCCGTCATATCCAAGTTCACCTGTATTGGGAGAGCATTTGAAGGAGAATCATTTGTGGGTTGAGAATCAACATTTTCCCACTTTGAAATATTTCCTGAAAATATCAGATGCTAGAGAGATATTACCCATATAATGAGGCTGCTAACGGCCTGAATGGATTGAGATAGCATAGAAGAATGGGTTAAGGGGAACCCCAGCAACAAAGGCTATCATTGCTTTCCTTCCTAGCTGAAACAGGTGAAATTGGCACCTCCGGTTTCCATAGCAACAGACATTCCATCCTGGTTGCCATGGCAATGCAAAAGGCACCTGGGACAAAACCAGGGAAACGCATAGCATAACAAAAACCTGCACAGACGCTGCTGATGTACGTTTTTGTCTGGAAGATATTCATTCACTTTTGAAGTATCAGAAATATTAAATAGAGCTAAATAATTGACATGTATCAAAACATCATGGAAAATAAAAAGTGAACTATAGATACTTTTTGTGGTATGATCAAAAATAATTAATGTGAATATAAACTGACATGCGAAATATTGCTAAAATATGACAACGTTAAAAGGGACGTTGAGCCATCTCAAAACCCCTAATAATAAACAACATTCTGTGATATTATATTACCAAAGGCTTATACGATTTATAAGCCTTTGATATTACAAACTGATATAGTATGTTCACCAGCTGAATCAGTCTATTTATTTGCACTATTGAAGCAACCGTGTACTTCTCACTGGAGAGCAAGCTATTGGTGATGTGTCAGGAAAACATCATGTGGAGCTCTTCCCATGGTTATGTCAGAAGTATAGATTTCTCTCCAGTCCATCACCATTGTAATCATTACCTTCATCATCATCATCATCATCATCATCATCATCATCATCATCTTCATCATCATCATCATCATCATCACCGCCATCATTACTTTCATCATGATCATCATCATTACTTTCATCATTATCATCATCGTCATCATCATCATCATCATCATCATCATCATCATCATCATCATCATCATCACCGCCATCATTACTTTCATCATGATCATCATCATTACCTTCATCATCATCATCATCATCATCATCATCATCATCATCATCATCACCACCATCATTACTTTCATCATTATCATCATCATCATCATCATCATCATCATCATCATCACCATCATTACTTTCATCATTATCATCATCATTACCTTCATAATCATCATCACCAAAATATTCCTTGTAGCTATCAGCATTATCATCATAACTATTGTCATCATCATCATCACCACCATCATTACTTTCATCATTATCATCATCATTACCTTCATAATCATCATCACCAAAATATTCCTTGTAGCTATCAGCATTATCATCATAACTATTGTCATCATCATCATCATCATCATCACCGCCATTATTACTTTCATCATTATCATCATCATTACCTACATAATCATCATCACCAAAATATTCCTTGTAGCTATCAGCATTATTCTCATAACTATTGTCATCATCATCATCATCATCATCACCACCATCATTACTTTCATCATTATCATCATCATTACCTACATAATCATCATCACCAAAATATTCCTTGTAGCTATCAGCATTATTCTCATAACTATTGTCATCATCAGCATCATATCAGCATCACCACAGTTATGATCATAATTGTCATAAACATCACCATCATCTATTTGTGTTACAAAATCCTAAGACATATTCACTTTCAGGTATATCAGGTGTAGAACACATTCTTCAGAGGAGCGCCTAGGACCGTCATTGATATGACAAGTATCGATCGATCGAAATAATTTTTCCAATTAATCGAAAAAAATATTATGTCAATTATTATGTCAATTAATCGAAACACATTTTTTGAGCCTTTTACGCCATTATTTGCCATTTTTAGCCAACACTAATAAGAATTTTGAAGAGAAACTCAAGTATTCAATCAAAAAGTGTTGAGAAAACCTTCATTGTGTTTGCATTGTGAGAATCTTAGGATCCTAGCCACAAAAAAAGTGTGGAACATGTGAAAATATTCTATTAGTGCAGTTCTTCAAAATCGAATCGAAATAATCGGAATCGAAAAATAATGTCAATTATCGAATCGAAAAAAAATGGATGTCAATGACAGTCCTAGGAGCGCCCCAATAAGGCCTTACAAGGCCATTTCAGGCGTGAATGGGTTAAGTATTTTACAGTGTGGGTAAACATCGTCTGGAGATTATCACTGTCACACGTTCAAGGCCAAAGCTGAAGTGCTGCCTAAAACTGGCATTCTCATAAAACCTGCTTACAATTCAACACCATTGCTGAATTCTTATCTTTTTCTTCTTTTTTGGGGGGTTTAAAACCTTAGTTACTAAATGTAGATAATACCTAGGAAATTCTGACATTTTCCTGGTAAAAACGGGGTATTCCCAACTACCTAATTATACTGATAAAATTCCTAATAAACAACTTAATGGAGAAATGAAGAAAAAGTCTGTTCCTTATCATTCAGAGCATATGTTTAGGTCAGCGATTTGAGTGATTAATTTGTTATGAATATTTGAATGATACCATATCAAAACATTGTATTCTGCTAATAAGATTATCTCAGCTCAACCTAAAGTGGAGATATTAGGGACAAATGCCAAGGATTTAGACCTCTCCGGTAAATGAAACTGAACTGGTTGAATAAATAGCCATGCATGTGTGG
Organism: Maea johnstoni; assembly: GCA_963942565.1. Taxonomy (NCBI): domain Eukaryota; kingdom Metazoa; phylum Annelida; class Polychaeta; order Spionida; family Magelonidae; genus Maea; species Maea johnstoni. Next base: position 37,316,471 of record OZ012696.1, read on the forward strand.
ACTCCCAAAAACTAATTTAGTTATCAAACCTCAAGGCTATTGTCCTGGAGAACATTGGATAGTCTGCTAACTGAAAATGACTGTTTCATTCTTTTCTTAAGAACTACTTATTCCTAGTAAATAGTCCCAGCTGGAATAGGAATCCTTTGCACTTTTCCATAACTAATCCCTAATAACACAATGGTGATTACACCTGCTTTCATAGACTGAACACTTATAGAGAGTCAGAAATGTTTAATTTTTGCAAGTAATCTCAGCACAGTGGGGCCTGAAGCTAGAACTCTCTCCCCTTTATATCTTATTTATCTAGGAGCATATAAAATGTTATTTTTTCCCTGAAATCTTCTAGATCTTCTTATTCAGACACTCCCTCCCCCTGTTGGCAATACATTTTCAAAGTAGTTCTCTATCATGTAAAAGTGTATGTTGAAAGTGTCCAGTGGCTCCCTCTATAACATGCTATGGAACTGAGATAGAAAACAGGCTCGGCACTTGATCCAAGTGGCTCCACCTATAACATGCTATGGAACTGAGATAGAAAACAGGCTCAGCACTTGATCCAGTGGCTCCACCTATAACATGCTATGGAACTGAGATAGAACACAGGCTCGGCACTTGATCCAAATCTTAGCAGTCAATGGACCATGCCATTCCATGTACACAATGTTACCGAGAAAATGTTGCTACAAAAAAATGCTTTGCTACATATATATCGGTCAGTTTTATTCTTATTGTAGTAGGATGCGCTTTTTTGACATAAATTCTACAAGTGAATTAACAAACAACTGAGGCTTATAGTAACAACAAGACATTGGTCTTGAGAGAGAGCTGAAGCCCTGGATACTGTTTCTACTTGAAAACCTTAAAATCTGGAGCAGGAGGCAAGCAAGTGAATGAATTTATGAACAAATGAATCAACATAAATGAAATTACCCATGTCTTTTACTGATTCAATGTAAAAGGTGGTGAAAACGTTATATGTTACATTACAATGGATTTGAATGGTCAATGCATATTTCAGATGGCGGTGGTTTGATCAAAGATCCCGCTGCTACGATAGTCACAAACCAGCCAATGGGAAGGAGGATGTTACATTGTGTTTTTCTCAACTTCACTTTTGCCTGCAAGATTTCATCCAAGTTGTCAGGCTGCTTTTGGCCTGAGTCTGAGCACTGATGGGTTAACTCCTTCTGGTTCAAATTTAAGTCTTACTGAGACAACCTATCCCAGTGTGTCCAGCTTCATAGTCTAAATCAGGGCTCGACGCTAAGGGTGAACCTATGGCCCCAGGCCAGTAAAAATTCCCAAAAAACAGCTTCGGGCCAGTAAAAAAAGACCTCAACTGGTCCTACAGGCCCAGTAAACATTTGAAGACATTCTTGTTAAAAAGTTCCCCCCCCCCCCCCCCGTCCCGAGAATGTCCCCAAATATTTAGGAAATAAATGAAGATAAAATCTATAAAGATAAATGTTGTGGTGAATTTTATGCAATGTTCTTTCTTGTTATGTTAACGAAAAATTGTAGGACCAGTAAATATTTTGCAGGACCAGCAGATGCTAGGTGTTACTGGTCCTACAGGGCCAGTATCATTTTGAGTTAGCGTTGAGGCCTGTAAATAGTTTCCAGTCCTGAGAAACCTTTTATTCCTGTTGTTCAGTCTCCCAAGGAAACCCCTGCAGTGATGATGTCAGCCTTGGAACGATAAAATCATAAACCATCCAACCTCAAATCATTGGCCTTTTCAGAATATTTTTTAGATGTTTACCATAGGATTTCAATCCTCCAATATGCATCTTTTTTGTTTCAGTACGGTGAGACTCTGTGGCTAGAAGGGTGGACCATAAAGGTGTTAAACAACCTGCCATAGTGGATCATGAACTACCATCTTTGTGGCTAAAAGGGTCAAGACTGAAGCATGTAGAGCAGTGTCTTAGCCAGGATTTCGAAACTGGGTGCCTAAAATTAGCAGTTGTAAAATTTTGGGCGTCCCAATTTGTAAGGGGTGTCAAAATATACTCATATTTCAACCACAAACATGTATATATTCATCAAAATAAGGAATGATGTCATTAAACAATGGCATGGGAATTATAAGGAGAGGAAAAAACTCAATTATAAGCTTGAGATTGAGATTTTTAGAAATTCCACACAAAAAAATTTGGGTGTCCTGAGGGGTTCTTTTTAAGGGTTTGGGCGTCCCAAAAGGCACCCAGACGCCCTGCTGGCTAAGACCATGATGTAGAGGGTACTCACTCGTCTGAGAGTTTGCCGTCTGACCAGGCTTTCTTGGGTGCGATATCGTTTCCTACTTTCTTGCTGCTGCTGCTGCTGCTGCTGTTGAAGCTCTCGTAGACGCGTATGCCCATGTTGCCCATGGAGTGCGAGTTGAGCATGCGCGGGGGCTTGGAGGGCGCGTTGCGGTAGCCGTCGATCACATTCCTCTCCTCCATGATGACATCACGCGTGATCCCGCCCACCGTCCGACGCGCATACCGCTTACTGGGCGACCTACAGTGGAGAAGTTGTGGTGATAGAATGATAAAATTGAAATGCATTTTATTACATTGTTGAAAGCCAGTAATCCTTATAGGTGGCTATAATAACCAACAGAATCTTAGCCAGAATTTAGAACCTGGGTGCCTAAAATTGCCATTTGTAAACCTTTTGGGCATCCTATTTTTCACATCTAAACACAATAAACTTAGATTACAACCATAAAGATGTATTTATGTAATGAAATCAAGCAAAGTGTTCATAAACAATGCTATGGTCATTATATTGTGGTGTAACAAAATCAATTACATACTTGAAAATGACACTTCAAGAAATTCCTCACAAAGAATTTAAGGTGTCCTGAAGGGTAATTTTTTAGTTTTTTTTAGCCCTGCTGGCTAAGACTATGATGACCAATATATTGATGTATGATCAAGACAAAACATATTTTCGAATCTATGTAGGAGAATATTAAACTAAACTTAACTTAAACCTTTCCTACCCAAATGTTATTGCCCAAGTATTAGAGACTCCACCTTTTCATGCAAAGCATGATTGATTTGGCAAATCATTATTTCAAGTGTGGATACAAGTTTTCAAAAAAGGAGTGCTTTTAAAAATGGCCTTTTTTTGTTTGTTTTATAGCCAAAAATCTTTCCAATGAAAATTTTACTTTCATTAGAATATTCAAAGGAAAAATGGTGATAAGTACGCTATCTTCAATTTCTCTAAATCTATGGTTAGATCGAAAATTTATTTGAACCTTTTCATCAGAATTATAAATCCGACCACCAATTGTATAAGGGTAATCTTAGTGTAAAAAGGGGGAGATAACAAAGATAACCTATAAAATGTGAACACCTTTGGGCACTGCAAAAAGTTCATGACTCTGAGATCTAAACAACCTCTTAACCCCTTCATACCTGGAGATCTACTTGACTAGTAGCAGTTTTGGCTGATACGGGTATGAATGGGTTAAGACCAAACGGGGACCAAAATTTGCATTGACAGTAGAGGTGCACACAGCATGGTCAGATACGTTTAATGGACAAAACCAATATCTGGCCCAGTGACCTTTCTAAAGGGCAATCTTTATAGGTACAACATACATGAATTCACCCTCAGGTTTCATGCAGGTGAGCATCCAGTGATAAAAAGGGTGGGAACAGAAAAGGTGCTGAAGTAGTGGTAATTTCATCCTATGACTTATAAGGTATAAGGGTGCTGACAAATCAAGATACATTTTGACCAATCCACCATCACAGCACACAGCAAGTCTGATTTCCGCGGAAAATTTCACAAAAACAAAAAGAAAAGTACAACTCTTTCAGGGTTGTTTTCTTCTGAAAGAAACTTATTTCTTCCAGGATGGTGGAAGGAACTGTGAGAACTATAAATAATGTATTTTTCCATGGAGAAATTGCCCCTTGAAAGAAACTGCCAACCCTGAACGGTTTATTTTATATCTCTTGATCTCAACTCATTCATGAAGATCAATGTATGTATCCAAAATATTTATGGAACTAACTTGCCATTATCCAAGAATGAATTTTTTAAATATTTGAAGAAGTTCTAGTTTGGTTCTGATAGAAATTTCATCTTCATATATTTTTCCAAAAGATGAAAGATATTGTCAAAACAGTGAGGGTTACAAAATGACTAGTGGTCAAAAAAGGCACGTTTTTTGGTAATAATTTTGACACTGGCCATAAGTTTATCAGACACTCGCTCAGCAACGCCCCTTTACAATATTTTGTGAATATATCCTGTAATATCAAAATATTTTCAAATGTTCATAGTACCCAAAAGACAATGACAAAGGAAAGGAATGACAAGATAAATGAATCTTTTCTTAAAGCAGCAAGATGTTTGATACAAGTGTGGGTATCTTTAAAACTGTAGTTATACGAAGAAAAGAACTAGCAAAATTAATCTATCACTTCCTTCAATACAATAAACTGTATTGTAATATTTCAAAATCCATCATCTTTTTGTGAACATTTCCTAACAAAAAGACAAGAGAGTTAATTAAGAGTAATTTAAGCAAGGAAACAATTTATATTTATCTAATTCTTCTTCTATATTCTGCCTCCAAGTTCATGGAAACTATACATCTTGGGCACCTTCTAGTGTGGCCTCCTAAGCTAGTGCTGCCCTCTTCTGACAAGTGCACTCACCTTGTGAAACTGCGTTCGATCCGTGCCCGCCGCTTGCTCTCCTCGAGAGTCTGATATTCAGTTCTGCCACTACAAACACAACAAAGGAGTGTCCTCTATATTTCAGTACCCTAGAAGCTTGAGGGAATTATCCTCTAGATTATTTATCACATATTCTGTGTGGGTTATTTCTCATTTACTGCTATTACATAACAATTAAGAATTTGATTAAATCGTAGGTACTTCAACTCAGCATTTCTTAAAGTAGCTTCAAAGCCTACATAAAATATCTGCTAATCAATTCATTGAGATAAACAAAAATAACATTTATCCACTACATATTTACATTTATCATATGATTTATAGAACAAAGCTTTTGATAGTATACATCATCCTACAACGTTGACTTCCATATTTGACCAGCTTCATTTAAGGTAGAAAATGAAATTCACAAATTACAGATGATTTTCAACAAAATATGAAAAATTCAAACTTATGCAAAAAAGATAAAAGCAAAATGGCTGACATCATTCTTGATTTCACTTGCCAATGTGCATATGTATTATGTATATGTGTGTATAAATGTAATATATATATATATATATATATATATATATATATATATATATATATATATATATATATATACAAGGTCTTAGCCAGGTTTTAAAAAATGCCTATCGAAAATAACAATTCCAAAGTTTCTGCCCGTTAATATTCAGCTACTTCAAATCCTTATACCGACTACATTTGATAGCCTATTGTATCAAAAGGGTAAATGATACTTCAGCCATGTACTTGAAGATGATTTGTTAGGAAAAAATTTGGTCAGTACCCCAAAAAATTAAAATCAAAAATTCTTTGTAGAAATATTTGCCTGTCCATAACGGAGATTTTCAGGAGACTGCCTGTCCAAAAGACAGGCTGGAGGGGTCCTGGCTGAGGCCCTGTACATATATACTTATGTATAAATTAAGCTACGCTTTTGAAATGTATTGTTTTGAAAAGCATATTGGTTTAACATCTAAATCTACAAATGTAAAAGAATGATTTTGCCAAAATATATAAAATTGAAAAATAGAACAGTTGGTATTAATATTAAGATGAACTTCCACGAGGGTGATGAGTATAAGCTAATTATAATGAAGAGCTGTAAGTAATATTAAACATCATAACTTTTTCTTAAATAGGTGAGTTTTTTTTACAGGTGAGTCATAGAACAATGAACTTCTCTGCTAAGTAGGGATAACAAGTTATTATCAAGTATTAGCATACTTAATACTTCATCTCGGTCATTAAGACTGAAATGAAACTAGGATGTAAAAGGGTGGCTCCGACGCAAAGGACACAAAATGAAGCACTATTTAAGCAAAATCAATGACAAAGCGACAAATGTGAACAGTTTACGAACATACGCATTATAGAGCTAACAGAGGTCTATTTCATTCCAGGTATATTTCTGTGACCCTTTGAGCCCTTAATTGATTGGTCAAAAATACACTTCCTTAAACATATGTAATTCCATATCATCTAATGGATACAGTGCTGGTTTGAGAGTACCATTGCCTTTACAATTATGTAAATGCCTTTACATAATGAAGGTATATGTCGTTACTATAAGATCAGTTCATTACAATAAAGATTGAGAAAAATTATCAATGCATCCAAAAGAAATATTTCAAAGATGTTATTCATTACCAGTCAGTTATGTTCCTAGAAGCCAAAAAGGTGGGCAAAGTAAGTCCTAAATAAATAAGTGTAATCTTAAGTTTGTGCTGAATACAGAGGGCTTACTTTCAACTGAATAGCTTTTGTTAGAGGACAAAATTAAGATAAACATCCCTTAAGCTAGGAAAATCTGTAATTTTCTTAAACATTGAACCACTACTGGATCAAAAGTTGAGTGTGTCGATCTCTTACAAGTTGCATTCACATAATTCTAAAGATGAATCTTTCAATTTGTTCCTCTGTGACACTTCTATTCAAATGCTTATAAAATATTGCTTTTCCTTGCGTGAACTTCTCAAAATGAATACAACACTTCTAGGTCTTAACCCTTATGCTGCTGATGGCTAATTTTTCCCAATACAAAATGATGCAAAAATCCTGAAAAAATGACTGAAGCCCTGGCATATGGGAACTCATCTGAGTGCTCCGCGAGAGCTTTCCTATGAATACCAACATGACAGGGTTTAGATTTTGGACGAATGTAGTCTCAGCATTGGAGACTTAACTGACCCATGCATTTAACACCAAAATGACACACAATTATGCATTACTGAAGTAACTGCTGAGCGAGAGCAAACCTGAATGCTCTTCAGTCAGTCATACAGGTAATGTGTAGACACAATTCAATTTTGACGTATATTCTAGGCCGCCTTTATATCATTTGATGGAATAGCATATGTATGAGTCCACGATTTGATATCCTCCAGTAGCGTTTCTTGGCCAATATTTCGGCCATGTTGAATCCCTTCTTAACCGGTCATATAAATTATTGTTAGTAAGATGACTATTCGAATAGCTGCTAGCTAATACTGTAGTACTAGAAATGACCTTTTCATAGTTAAAGGACAATTACACAAAGAATGAAACATAGACCAAACTAGTTTCTTAGTCTTCACTGCTAGCCCCCGAGTCCCAACCACTGCCACCATGCAATTAGTGGATAGTGGTCCAGACCCATCCTGTGTGCCTTCTTATATGGAGGACTTGGGGCAAGTAGGGAATTATTCAAGGAATTATGTGGGCCTAAGTTTTGTTCATGGTGAAATGCATGGGAATTCTTTTATGATTCGGTTTATATTAATTAAATGGCTCTTTCAATGTGAAGAAAAACAGGTAAAATCAACTACCATCAATTAATATTGTTTGATAAATGTTTTCATAAAATGGCATTCAACTTCCCAGATATTGAGTGAGATTCATCAGAGATTCACTGCAATTAACCCATTAACACTCAGAGCAGCCAAAACAGGCCTGACAAATTTGGAAATATTTTACTTACAAATGCATTTTCTGAAAAACATTTGAAGGAGAAATGTTCATCAGAAGCCAAACTACAACTCTCCTTCAAATATTTTGTTAACTTTCGCTTTGTTCTCAAGTTATTTTCAAAAGTATGAAAGTAGCAGACGTTAGGTTCTAGTGGAGCTCTAAGTGTGAACACAAGAGTTTGATGATTGGATCAAAGGCCACAGAGGAGCAGCCTGGAATGAACAGACGTTGGTTTGAATATTGAGTGCATAGCGAGTGGATGTCAATAAAGAACACTGCCCCCTGGTGGAAAACCCCTCAACCAAAAACTGCAGAAAACAACAGAAAACATCATGCTGCAAAAATCCATGCAACGATACCATGATGCTGCCAACTTCACGTCAGAAAGAACAAAACAAGAGTTGTTTGCCAAAGTTTCCATGTAGACTTCACATCTAGTAGGACCTTACCTTTGACTACTGGTTAGAAAGGAAACAAAAGAGGAACCTTATGACTTTTCTGTTTACAGTGGCAGGTGCAGATGTCATTTTGGCAACCATGGGTGGGTGGGGAGAGTGGGTGTTTTTTGAAAGCATACAACACTTCACTGTACAGCCACTTAATATCATCTCTATCTTTAGTACATGTCATTATTTCATTTTATTCTATATCGATTGAGAATTGAATGCTGTCAAAATGGAGGTTTATCTTAAGGGACAACTATCATGGTGAAAACTAGTGTCTCCTAAAACAATGGCTTACTAGGTATACATTCCAAACAACTCCAAAAAACTGGATCACTCTAAATGCCAATTTCCAAAATAGGACCAATATCATTAATGGCTACAATGTAATTCTATGTCATGTAAATGTGGCACTTCCAAAGACATTGTAACACTGTTAGATTATAGATTACTGTATAGTACCCTACCACGCAACCATTCGCTAGTAGTAGTAGTAGTAGTACCCTGTACAAAGGCTGCCTCATTCCAAATCAGGGAGGCTCAAGAGAAGTTTGAAAATGAGGCTCCCAGATAATGAGAAGTTGGCAGCGTCATGCACAACCGACCGGCACCGCAACACTTACCTGTACCTAAATTTTGATCCGAGAGAGAAGAAGTATTTTTTGGTGGGCGTCTGTGGCTTGTGTAACCGGAAGAATGTGTGGTGTTCCACGCACGATTTCCATAGATTCTTACACGACCGATAACTGATCATATTGAAGCCTATAAGGTTTTCTACTGTATCATTCTGAAAATAATAAATAACAATTGAATATCAAGGATTAATTACATAACTTTTTACCTTAGTTATTCTTAAACTTACACAACCGACATTCTACAGTTTGACCAAACTAACTCATAGGTGCTCACAGCAGCCACCTGACAATTTTGGTGATATCTCTCAAACAAAAGTATATTAAGGGAAATATTTTGAGGAGAGTTAATAAGAATAAAACCAACAACTCTCCTTAAACTTTTTTTAAAAATCGTTCTCAACTTCTAAGTTATTGTCAAAAAATTTAACACAGAACCAGACTACAATGTGTTGAATAAGAGAAATAAAGATCGATCCTAGAAAGACCACGAAAAATATAACTTACCCCTACATAACTATTTTTTTGAGTACAATACCTCCTACACCAGCACTGTTATCCCTGCTGCTCCCTACTACATATTCAGGTTATAAGTTCATCAGCTAGCATTTCATAGAACAAAGCAAGCTTAGAATTGTAATATTCATTTGAAAATGTGATGTGACTACCATACACGTTCCCTTGCATTTAAATAAAGAACATGAAATAATATCTGCAATAAGTTTTCAATAAAACATTCCTGTCTATTAACGGGTAGTTACTCACCGCTTCCCGTCGAAGCTGAATGAAAAATTGTCTCCTTTTGAAGGATATTTTCACAATTTTTGCCCTGAAAGATATGAAAGCATTATCTTAAACCTTACCGTGCAAAATGAAATAACAATGCAGGTTCATAGCCAGCATAATCTGGACACCAAAACCCTCAACAAATCACCTGTCAGGACAACCCACAAAATCTGTGAGGAACTTCTATAAAAAGCCATTTCCCAAACAAGTCATTGAATATCTTCAATTAAGCAGGAGTCTTATGGTAATGCAAAAGGATGTTAAACCTGTAACAATGTGACACCTCTCTTTAAGTTAGTTGCTCAATGTCTGAAATGTCTAAACACTTTTATGCATTACTTTAACATTCATTTTAACCCATTAAAACTCGCAGCAGCCAAAATTAGCCGGAGCTTTTTGATGAAATCTTGCTGTCAAAGGCATTGTGGGGCAGATAATTAACAGAGAAATGTCAACCAGAACATTACCCACAACCCTTCTTAAATATTTTGTAAAATAATTCTTAATTCCCAAGGAATTGTCAAAGGTATCATAGGTCCATTTGACAATCTTTGGAGGAACTCCAAGGCATTAATGGGTTAATTATAATATCAAGTTAAGACAAACTAACGAGCTGTCCAAATAGATGCACTGGTTCTCTTGTTCTTTGTGTAACATAGGCCTAATTCTTTACTGGGAGCAACTATGTGAAACTGGAAAATGAATCAACCACTTAGAATTCTTACCATTACAATGTTTTTATTCTACTTCTGAAATACACCCAGAACCTATCAGAGTTACTGCTTAAAGCACTTACCATGAAAAAGTGTTTATTCTACTGCTGTTCTGAAATACCACCAGGCCTTGAGATGTGACCCCTAACTGGATCTCCTGGTTGCCCTGGTCCTGGAGAAAAAGCATTTTTCATTGATTAGAAATATAACTGCAGCATTGTGCTATCTATGCATATTGTACATTCATTTTATACCAGGCTGAGCTGTCTACCACACTGGGGTAACTCCTAGTCCTGCTGCTCTGCAAGGTCTGAACTTAACCCATTAACCCTTCTAATGCTTAGGCTAATTTCGTCCAAAACAAAAAAAACGCAAAGATTTTTGAACACCATCTAAACCCAGTCATGTTGGTATTCATTGAATAGCTCTTGGCGAGTACTTTCAGATGAGTACCATTTGCCAGGGTTTCAGTCATTTTTCAGCTTTTTTCACATTATTTTGTATTGATCAAATTAGAAACCAGCAGTATAAGGGTTAATGCTCACAGCAGCCTAACACAGACTCACACTTATGGCCATATCTTTCAGGTGAAAGCAAAGACAGGAAAATACTTGAAAGTGAAATGTCAATTAGAACACTATTAATAACATCTCTTCTTTAAATGTTTTGTAATGTCACATCTTATCTGGAAGTTATTGATAAAAGTATTATAGATTCTAAGGAGAGAGCATGAATGGGTTAACTTCCCATTCAGCCGTGAGAGGCAGTGATAAAAAGGAGAGATTGCAACATAAATTCAAATTCCAAATCTACTGCATTTGTGCTCAGGTATTAGATAAATGATTGATGCAAAAGCAAACATCATTGAGAATGTCAGTTCTGAACTCAAAGAAGAATATGAAATAAAGCAGAACTGAACTGAACTATTTACGTATATACTATTTCAATTACTTTAATAAAACCTTTCATTTATGTTATCATTATAAATTTATTTCAAGGCTGATAATTTTTTCTTTAAAATTCTTATCAAATGGAAAAATGCAGTGCTTATTCTAATGAGGTTTTAGGCAAATGTGAATATTCAAATAACGAAGTGCATTAATACTAAATATGTAAAGCTTTACCCATGTGTTGCAGGATAAAACATAATATATTGAAGAGTAAAATGTGGTGCACAAAACTTAAATAATTGTTTAGGTACATGCGCGGTATTAACATGATAAATGCAGGTTTCTGATGCTGAAGGTCAAAGGTCATCATGAACAGGATAGTTGAATAAGAAAGCAGTGCAAACCATGTAAAATAACAGGTCAGAACATTCGCCTCTGGAATGGCAAGGTGCTCAGACTACTAACCTCAATTATAACACACAATCTAATTGAGAGAAAATTATTTGAAAAACAATGGTTATTTTTTTAAGTATTGCAAATGAATTTCTCCTTTTCCTTTGAATGCTGTAAGTTCAAAGTTGAATATCAGTGATAGTGTAGGATTTAAAAGTGGGGTATCTATTTTGAAAAAAAAATATTTCTCAGTCTTTAAATATTATAATTAGGTTTCTCCTGAAAAACATAAATTGCATGCCATGTCTAACACCCTATGTTCCCTCCTTGTTTTGGTATAGTTACGAACATTTGTAGACAAACAGCAACTGTAACCAATGGTATTTATTTTCAGAAGCTGCATTCCCCTTGCAATGGAAAAAGATCACAAATACTATGGTGATTCTAATTGGAGACAGTTTGGAAATATCTAATACTCCCAAGAAAACCTCAGCTTTAGCTAGTATAAAGTGATAAGAAAAGTGATCATGTTAATATCCTTGGAGATGATGAGTACTTGGGATTAGTTGAGTTTTTGTTTTTGCTAGAGTTATTAAAAAGCAGTGATAATGGGCAAATATAACTCAACTAATAAAAAAAGTGCATAATTGTTTTGTAATGGTTACTTCTATTAGAAGCGGCTCTTGGAGAGGCTGGTCTTCATCTACAATCTCGTTCTATGAAAAAATAAATCATTTTAGACTATTTGATATCTGATGATGGCTCTGGCCTTTACCCTACCTATGGAAGTCCATACCTATCAGCCCCACCAGATCCAGGAGTTCTGAGTATGGGTCAGGGTCTTAGCCAGGATTTTATTTCGGCCTGTTACCTGAGTTTATAACAACATATCATTCAAGTCTGGCTCCTGGATTTCAGAAAAAGACTGGGACTTAGCCAGGACCTGTCCAGTCTGTCTTTTGGACAAGGGACAGACAAAATCTTTAATGAAGAATTTCAAGTTTTGAACTTTTGTGGGTAATAACAAAATCCGTTCTAACAAACCACCTAGTAGGATATGGCTGAAAAGTGTGAATTGCCCTTGTTGACACAAACGGCTTTGTGTAGTTGGCACAATGATTTGAAATAGCCTAGTACCAAAATCTGGACAGGCAGAAATTTAGGCATTGCTGTTAAGAATAGGCATTTATAAATCCTGGCTAAACCCAGGATATAGATAGACCCCCAAAGTTTCATAACTACTCAGTTTTGAACCCCTGTTTCCGAATCCTGGGTAAGAAACACATATTTTAACCCATTCATGCCTGGAAATCTCCTTGACAAGTGTCATCTGAACCTGCCATACTTAACCCATTCACACTCGGAGTTCCCCAGGAAAGTATCGTCTGCTATTTTCATACTTTTGAAAATTACTTGGAAATAAAGCAAATTCTCATAAAATATTTGAAGGAGAGTTGTTAGTAATATTCTGATAGATATTTCTCCTTCAAATATTTTTGATAAAAACGTTTTTGTGAGGAAAATATCGCCAAAATAGTCAGGCCTGTTTTGGCCGCTCTGAGTGCCAATGGGTTAAGTAACTTGGGCAGGAAGCATATTTGATGGAGTGTTGTAAACAACAGTTCTGATGGAAGACACCTTTTCAAATAATTCCAAAAATTGCATTTTTAGAGAGATATCACCAAAATAGCCAGACTCTTTTAGCTGCTTCAGGCATGTATGGGTTGGGGTCAAAGGTCAAATGGTTACTGTAATTCCCAAATAGCAAAGAAATGCATAATATTGGCAGAAAAAGCATAGCTAAACATAGGTGTATGCAGAAATAAATGAGAACAGATAATTGCCACCAAAAGCGTTTCTATCTGCTACTGAGAAATCACAACATGAGTACAACAATAAACTTGGACTAGCCTCCCATTATATATAGTACTTTTTTCTCAGTTTATTGCTAAATAATAATGAAGATGATATAACTTTTAAGCTACCTGAGGTATATCAGCTACCTTTTTTTTGGTGATGCTTATCACAAATTAATTATAGCCCTGCAACTCCCCCCCCCCCCCCCCCCCCCAGAGAAGAAGAATACAATCCAGTTACTAGAGAGAATAGAGCTGTACTGCCTCCATTATAAGTACACCTTTAAAAAAGTAATTTACTTCAATAATAGACAAACAAAACACTATTTTAAGAAATCACTCCATCAAACCTCATTTCAAACCTTAACCCATTCCTGGTCATAGCATCTGCATGTCAAACTATTCAAAACAATGCTTTGTTTAACCTTTTTATGGCTCTTTTGCCCAAAACAACTGACCTTTTTGGTGATAATTTAATGACCAGAGCATTTTCTAAAAATAATTTGAATGAGAAATATTGCTCAGTACTAAACCAACAACTCAAATATTTTGTGAATTTACACTGAATTATTAAGTCATTTTCAATGGCGTCATAGGTTCAGAACATCTGCATGCATGAAAGGGTTAATAACTGAGTACAGGATAGTGATGGGGGATTATTTTACTACCCTCTAAACACATTCAAAAATTGTCCAGTCTTCGTAAGCACCAGCCAAACTGTAATGTTTGGAATCGATAAGTAACATATGCTTGATTTTTCTGTCATTAAGCGCTGAACTGTTTCTAGCCAGCAGTGGAGGCTGGAGGAAAGCAGAGTACCCGTGAAAGACCACCAACTAACCACATGTCACTGAGAACCGAATAAAATGACTTGAGAAGGAGATCATACAAAAGAGGTGATAACTCTAAAAGACAATTAAATTCATTGCATTTACCCTGGCACGATTTCATTACATTTCATTTTCATGAGAGGATTTCATTCTTTTTTATCCTAGGTTACAGGTAGTTACATGAAAATATATCATGTTGGGAAAAATATCTTTTGTTGGGTGATTTCTGAAATACACTTTGTTCATAATCATATCACTTATCATTAAAAAAATCATATCCATCAAAAATACTTGTTACATCATAAATACTTTGTTTTAATCATTCCTCTAACTTTATATATTTTTCAGTAGTTTTAAGTTTAGTATCATTATCATTACCCCCATATTATGATCATCATTAATTATTATTATCATCATTAATTATTACTATTACTATAATTATTATTATTATTATTATTATTATCATTATTATTATTATTATTGTTATTATTATCATTATCATTATTATCATCATTATTATTTTCATCATGTATTTATCTTTATTGTTATTATGATAACTACCATATTGAATATTGCCATTATTATTGATATTGTTTTATTTGTTATAAATACAGCATATCTCATGTAGGGTAGAGTTGATCACAGGGAGCTTAACCCATTAACACTCACAGCAGCCAAAACCGGCCAGACAATTTTGATGAAATCTTTCAGCCTAAAGCATCATTGGCAAAATATTTGAAGGAGAAATGTTGATCGGAACATTACTAACAACTCTCCTTCAAATATTTTGTAAAATCATTCTCAATTCAAAAGTTATGGTCAAAAGTATCTTAGATCCAGACGACAATTTCTGGAGTTACTCTTAAGTGTCAATGGGTTAAGTCAGACTGGATGACTAGGTTACTATACAGGAATCCTCACTGTAATCATTTAGAGGTCAAGGCCAAGGTCAAGGTCAAGTCATCTCAGTATGACATTACCATTGCAAAATATGGTGGATATAGAACTAAAGCTATAGAAGTGCATGCTTGCCTAACTTGCTACTTTTACGACATTTTCTATCTTTTTTATTTCAATTTCAATTTTTGAGGTGCTAAATACAGTGCAGTAAATCCACACCTGAATATGTGATATCAATTCATGTTTAACGCATGCAGTTCCTACTACACAATAGAATTGAGTTTTGGGTGCATTAAAAAGACATCTGTCAGCAGATGGTGAGGAGGAGGAGGAGCTCCCAGTACAGGTAGGGAGGTTGAGTGGGAGCTGGAGAGCCATATTCAGTTCCTACACCTGTCAGAGGCCTTCATGACAAAGCTGGCCGGCTCAGGCATATATATATATATATATATATATATATATACATATATATATATATATATATGTATATATATATATATATATATATATATATATATATATATATATATATATATATATATATATATATATATATATATATTTATATATATATACAGTTATTATTTGGAGATGTATTTCTGAGATAAAAGAGCTCAGCAGTCCCCAGGATAACTAGGTGGCCGGGTGGTGCAAGCCCAACCAAAATTCCTAGTTGTGTTGTCCACCTTGCCTTATTAATATCCTGTAGCAGTCTCCTGTAAGCTTACTTCCAGGTAAGTGATTGATTTGTGCGGTTACAGAGAAAATAAACTTGCCAAACACTTCTTTTTAGGAAAGAAGGCTAGTATGGACTGAGGGACTATCTGTTATTGCTTCAAACCTGGTCCTTTTGTGTTTGCTCTTCTTTTAGATAAACGTATAAATGGTAATTTCTTTTAACACTTCACAAAATAGTTCTTAAGTGCTTCAATATCAAACCGAAATTACTCAGTTGGCGAGTGGCAAATAAGTAAATGTCTGTGTTAATTTAAAGATACATTTGAAAGAATGAGTCACGTTTCTCCAAGCAAAATATATACCTTCAATTAACTATAACATGTTGCCCCTTTTAAGAACAATTATGATCAGATGGCCAAGTAATTTCCTTCATTTATTCCAATAGTGGCTGAAAACCTCAGTCTGAATGTTTCGAGTTGACCTTGTCAAAATTCAAACTCAGTCATATTGGGTAAAAAGTAAAAAGGAAAAGAGGAAAAGTTTTAAAGAAAGATATTCATTTTAAGCAAAAATCTGAGAAAAAACTGTTTTTAACATTACCGATAAGTCATTTTGTAGCAAAAGTGAGATTTGTGTGACCCTTTAACCTATGTAGTAACCACAGGAGCTTAAGCAAAGGACCCGGCGGCAGCTTTATCACAGCGAAGGAAACGAAATACAGCTCTTTGAAATAAGGAAAATGAGGAGGAAAAAGGAGGGCTAGGGAAGATGCAAATACATACTGAAAACTGTTTGTGGGTTTCAGGCTTGGCCTGCGAGTTCCACTGACTGGAATTCAACTTATAGTCACCACACTGATTGGTGTAAGATGAATTAAGGATTTGTCGGGCTGCTTGGGGCTGAAAGCCAAACGAAGAGAAATGTGTGCTTATTTCAGTTCCAATTCTACCATGTTCTATGTGCATTCTAATCTGGTTTCCTCAGAAATGAGCATTCACTTTATTTCTAAATTTTAACTTTTCCAGTTGAGCAAAATGTAAGAGCACTCATATTTGATTTTCTCAGAAATGTATGTTCACTGCATTTCCAAATCATCAATGCATTTATCGATACATTTCCACAAATTCCCCATTTTGTCAGTTGAAATATATCTGTAAGTCCTGCTCACAGCGTTCAATTTATACCAACTACCTTCATTTCAAATTCGTTTATCTGAATATATGAACGGTGCAAATCATATTTATGTATTTAATGGGATTATCTTATTTTTATTCCAAAGTTCATAAATTAAAAGAGTACATGCATCTATTGTATTTGAAATTCATGAAGTTACTGAGAAAATGTTCTTATCATTACTTATCATTACATACACTTCTTTTTAAAGACATCAAATTTTCTGGAAATGTGCAATTATTTCATATAAATATTCATCCACTTCCTATAGGAATATCAGTAATAAGTGCTTTCACTTAAAATTCCTCAACACCCAACTGATATATCAGTATCAGTGTCCTAACTCCAAAGTCAACTTGTAAGGGGATAGTATCCGCCTAACTCTACTTCTTATGCATTGCAATGAAGGAAATCGCTCTCTACCTTTATGGTGAGATCTTCTATAACAGTATTATCTCCCTGCATTCTTTATTTATTTTGCAAGCAAAAATATTCATTTTCATAGTGGTTCAATAAATATGTATTTTTCACTAGTGTTACAATAATTATATTCATGCGAATGTTTTCATGAATTTTCCACAGAGATGAAGAAGTGAACTAATTTTTTTTTCTCCCAGAGATCCTAATTTATCTGAGATAAAAATTTTAACTTTTAATAACATCTACCTACCCCTTCTTTCTATCACTTGCAAAATAAGCTTGATGTTTGCTTGATAAACATCAAATTGATTAAATGTTTACAAATGCCAACCTCTTCTCCCCAAAAATCTGTAACCAGAGATTAAGTCCTATAAATTCCGATGAGAGATGATGATGGTTGTTAAGGAATTGTTAGCATGAGTCACGCAGTGAATATCAGCGTGAAAGCTGATTGGTCCCGGCACTGAAGGTGTTACTCTGCAGCAAGTGTGAGCTTGAGAGGTGATGTTGTGTTACCACGTGCCCCGCAGCAAATATCAGCGTTGAAGCTGATTGGATACCTGAGCTGGAGGTCTTACCAAGTGCGCTAAATGCCAACCTGAGGGCTGACTGGATACTTGTGATGCGCAAAGGGTTACAGCACCATAGTAGCACACGTCTTCATAGAATGGATCCAGCATGGGTTAAAGACATCCATCTATCCATCTTCCACAGTCACCAAAAACACACAAACTCATAGCCAAATCTCACAAAATATTAAACAGAATATCCTAATTTAAGTTAGTATTAAATATAAGTGAATCATTTGGTGGACATGGATGAAATTTTCAAACTCTTGATATGTTGTGAGTGGATAATATCTAAAAATGATTTATAATTTCCCCAATGTTTGCTAAGTGTGATTGTGGAGCTGCTGGTCACCATGGTGACATGTTGCCCCCGGCAACTCCCCAATACGACCTAGTTCAGCAGTGGAATCATTCAGACGCAAGCATGCTTTAAGAAACATTTGAAGGAGAAACGTTAATAAACCTAACAAAAAACATTTCTGCTAATGTATTGCGAATTGTCTTCAAATACTTATCAGAGAATTGAAATAGTCCTAGTCATTTTTATTGTATGAAAATGTTTGATGACCATTTTCTTTTTAAAGAAAACAATGAAAATTACAAAAGATGAAAAGGACTGACGCTTCTCAACCACAAATTCTTGTATTTCTATGGAAGAGCATTTTTTCTAAACCATGATTTTTTAAGAAGTATTTGAGAATTTAAGCATTGGTTTTCCTCATCTGAAACACAATCCCATTTCATGTAATTTTCAAGATTTTCCCAAAGCTCTTTGACCCCTGGGTGTTTTGATCACAAATCAAATAAAAGGTAACCAAAGAAATAAAAGGGAAGATTTTTTACCCTTTTTTCGCAAAAGTAAATCTAAATTTATTTTTTAAATGCTATTTTTGCTTTATCTTATATAATATCCATTTGGACAAGGGATTAAATGCCCGATCACCTACCTCACTAATCAGTATCTTGTAAGAGAACAATAAATAAATTCATTAAAACAATAGCATGCTTGTCATTCTTAAATCAACACCACTATGTGCATTCAATTCAGAAAAATAATTGGGAAAAAGCAAAAACCACATTCCACAATACATAATACTGATAGAAAATCCAAAATCTATGCCTAAAAATCTTAGATTGAATGATTTGAGTGTGAGAACTGGGTGTTTGAGTATTTGAGCGAGAGTGTGTGGCTGGGGAAGAAGGCGTGTGTGAAGCAGCATACCATGGCAACAACAGCTGTTACAGGGGGCGTGGCAGTGGTGCTGCAGCAGCATACCATGGCAACAACAGCTGTTACAGGGGGCGTGGCAGTGGTGCTGCAGCAGCATACCATGGCAACAACAGCTGTTACAGGGGGCGTGGCAGTGGTGCTGAAGCAGCATACCATGGCAACAACAGCTGTTACAGGGGGCGTGGCAGTGGTGCTGCAGCAGCATACCATGGCAACAACAGCTGTTACAGGGGGCGTGGCAGTGGTGCTGAAGCAGCATACCATGGCAACAACAGCTGTTACAGGGGGCGTGGCAGTGGTGCTGCAGCAGCAGGTGCATTGGACGTGCTTACCCTTACCCTGGCGCTATGGAGGTCTACTCCGTACATATCTAACCGCTTGGCTTTGTCTAAATAGTTATACTCCGCATCCGCAGGTGTCTGGCCCCTGAAAGATAGAAAGAAGAAAAACAAACATGTAAATCATTTCAAAAATTATTGTGGAAAAGAAAATACACTACCGGAGCGTAAATGATAAACTCTGCATCGGCAGGTATCTAGCCCATATTGTTACATCCTTCGTTCAGGTATTACGTCTCCCCCAAAACATTTTTGACACCCAAATTTTCAATGATGCCCCATTTTGGGCCCCAGCTTTCACAGTCCAAGCTATGGCCACAGTTGTCAGATTTATCTTAAATTAAGCCGCTGGAAGAGGAAACAAATCTTCCATCAGGATTTCTATAGGCATTGACAAAGGGGATGTTACAAAGCCACGGCCGCTCATTAACCCATTGGTGCATGTAGCCATCAAAACCGCCCGACAAATAAAACTCAGAGATTCCTAGCCAATAAAAGCAATATTGAAAAAATATTTCAAGAAGTAATGTTGAAATAGTTTTCCAATTTATGGTTAATTGCAAGCTATTTGTAAGGGTATCACAGATCCAGACGACAGGAAATCTCTAGGTATGAATGGGTTGAAAATCAATTCTGGCCAGCCAGAGCGGGCTCAAAGGTGGAGTTGTGTCTATTTGCAGCCTGTGGAAGACCATTAACAATTCATCCATAGTAAATCATTGATGTAAAAACCTCTTTGATGTGCTAGATACACAGATACCTAGTGCGACCCATCACAGGATTAATCCATGACACCTTCCTGCTCACAGATACCTAGTGCGACCCATCACAGGATTGATCCATGACCCCTTCCTGCTCACAGATACCTAGTGCGACCCATCACAGGATTCATCCATGACCCCTTCCTGCTCACAGATACCTAGTGCGACCCATCACAGGATTGATCCATGACCCCTTCCTGCTCACAGATACCTAGTGCGACCCATCACAGGATTCATCCATGACCCCTTCCTGCTCACAGATACCTAGTGCGACCCATCACAGGATTGATCCATGACCCCTTCCTGCTCACAGATACCTAGTGCGACCCATCACAGGATTCATCCATGACCCCTTCCTGCTCACAGATACCTAGTGCGACCCATCACAGGATTGATCCATGACCCCTTCCTGCTCACAGATACCTAGTGCGACCCATCACAGGATTCATCCATGACCCCTTCCTGCTCACAGATACCTAGTGCGACCCATCACAGGATTCATCCATGACCCCTTCCTGCTCACAGATACCTAGTGCGTCCCATCACAGGATTGATCCATGACCCCTTCCTGCTCACAGATACCTAGTGCGACCCATCACAGGATTAATCCATGACCCCTTCCTGCTCACAGATACCTAGTGCGACCCATCACAGGATTGATCCATGACCCCTTCCTGCTCACAGATACCTAGTGCGACCCATCACAGGATTCATCCATGACCCCTTCCTGCTCACAGATACCTAGTGCGACCCATCACAGGATTGATCCATGACCCCTTCCTGCTCACAGATACGTAGTGCGACCCATCACAGGATTCATCCATGACCCCTTCCTGCTCACAGATACCTAGTGCGACCCATCACAGGATTGATCCATGACCCCTTCCTGCTCACAGATACCTAGTGCGACCCATCACAGGATTCATCCATGACCCCTTCCTGCTCACAGATACCTAGTGCGACCCATCACAGGATTGATCCATGACCCCTTCCTGCTCACAGATACCTAGTGCGACCCATCACAGGATTAATCCATGACCCCTTCCTGCTCACAGATACCTAGTGCGACCCATCACAGGATTGATCCATGACCCCTTCCTGCTCACAGATACCTAGTGCGACCCATCACAGGATTGATCCATGACCCCTTCCTGCTCACAGATACCTAGTGCGACCCATCACAGGATTAATCCATGACCCCTTCCTGCTCACAGATACCTAGTGCGACCCATCACAGGATTGATCCATGACCCCTTCCTGCTCACAGATACCTAGTGCGACCCATCACAGGATTGATCCATGACCCCTTCCTGCTCACAGATACCTAGTGCGACCCATCACAGGATTAATCCATGACCCCTTCCTGCTCACAGATACCTAGTGCGACCCATCACAGGATTGATCCATGACCCATTCCTGCTCACAGAGCCTTTGGTTACCCATTCAGGCCTAGTAGGATGTGGCACCTTTAAAGTTTGTGATTAAAATGTATCCCTGAAAATTATATATTGTTTATTTTCTAAGCTCTTTGATAATCAGATGTATTTCAAGGCTCAGTGGGTATGAGCAGCTGAAGCCATTTCTACCAGCACTTGCCCAAGTTACCTGAACTGCTTTCACAATGTCTCCTTCAGAAAAGCCTTTTAGAGGAGAAATGTTAATTGCAATATAAATGTTAAATCTTCCATTGAATATTTTGTGAATTTACATCTATTTCATTCCATAAATATTCTCATAAAGATCTTACCTGCAGACAACACTTGGCTGTGATCATGAAAGGGTTAAGGTGTAATTCAGACTAATCAATATTGAGTCTGGCACTTCACAAAATCAGGCTCAATACAGACAACAAGAACCATTACCTATTCCATTTGAAAATGGCCCAGTTATTTTACACTGCTACTAACAGGGCATAATGATCCCTGTGGAAGCCTAGAGGTTTCAGTGACAGGAACTGGAGAGCTCAAGTCTTGTCAGATAATGAGTATTCCAGATAGCAGGGCGTCTCATCAAAGAGCCCGCTTGTTAACCCATTCACACTCAGAGATCCCCTAGAAAGTACCGTCTGCTACTTTCATACTTTCCAAAATAACTTGGGAATAAAGCAAAAGTTCACAAAATATTTGAAGGAGAGTTGTTGTTTGAATTCTCTTTAACATTTCTACTTCAACTATTTTCCAAAAAACGCTCTTGTTAGAGAAATATTTCCAAAATTGTCAGGCCTGTTTTGGCCGCTCTGAGTGTTAATGGGTTAACCCTTCATGCCTTCAGTTCTCCCTGTCAAGTGTCGTCTGGACCTAAGATACTTTTGGAAATAACTCTGGTGTTAACCCATTAATACTTAGAGCAGCCAAAAGAGGCCTGACGATATTGGAAATATTTAACTTACAAACACATTTTCTTGAAAACATTTGAAGGAGAAATAATGATCACAAGCCAGACAAGAACTCTCCTTCAAATATTTTGTGAATTTTTGCTTTATTCAAAAGACAATTTCAAAAGTATGAGAGTAGCAGACGACAATTTCTAGAGAAACTCTAAAGTGTGAATGGGTTAACCAGATACCGCAGATACTATTCGAAGGAGATGTGTTGGTTGCTATATGATCAACATTTCCCCTTCATATATTTTATGAAAATTGCATTTGTGAATGAGATATCATCACAATAGTCAGGCTGTTTTGCCAGCTACGAGCAGGAATGAATGAATTGACTTGTTTGTTCCTTTTGTCTAAAAATACCCTCAGTTTGGTAGCACTCATGTGACCAGAGCTTTTTTGCAGAAATTATTTGAATGACTCTCTTTCAAACATTCTTTGGATATATGCTTTATTTCAAAACCATATCCAAGTTTTGTATGTCAACCTACACCTGTCGAGGAGATGTACAGGAGGTATGGTATACCTAAAAGCAATGTACTGTACTACTTTGTAACCCTGGGGCCCTCGGGCTACTTGTAAACATGCAAGAGGGCCTCAGGGAAGATCCTTACCATTGGACTGAGTTACCCTCTTTAAATAAAGATTATTATTATTATTATTATTATTATTATTATTATTATTATTATTATTATTATTATTATCATTATTATGGAAGGTATGAACATGCACAGCTCTAGTGGCAGTAAATCTTTGCTTTCATAAATTTATTAGGGTTTCCATAGTATATTTGCAGGTCATTTAGTTATAGGGCCTGAGCATGAGAGAGACCAGTTCAACAAACCTTTAATCTTTTCCTTTAACCCATTGGCACTCAGAGCGGCCAACACAGGCCTGACTATTTTGTTGATATTTTCCTCACAAAAGCGTTTTTATCAAAAATATTTGAAGGAGAAATGTTTATCAGAATATTACCAACAACTCTCCTTCAAATATTTTGTGAGAATTTGCTTTATTTCCAAGTTATTTTCAAAAGTATGAAAATAGCAGACGATACTTTCCTGGGGAACCCTGAGTGTGAATGGGTTAAAAAGGTTTTGTTGTATATAATTCCACTGCATGTACTCGCCGTCTGAGCATGGGTGGGTCTGCTACTACAGAACCTTTAAATTCAATATGAAATGTTTGCAGATACTGTTTGCATAAGTTCATACTTACTTATGTTGCTTGTGAAGGGCCACCACCTCTTTTTCAAAATCCTCAGTTTGGGCGGGGATGTAGCGTAGTTCAGAAAGGTAGCTATCCATGTGATCATCTTCATTGTAATCTCCTAATTCCGCTAAATAGAAAAAAAAAGTGGAGGCTCACTTATCGTAGTGTTTTTTTAAGGTGAAAGGTCCTTTTAGTTTGATGAATCTGCAGTTTTCTAGCAGACATTTCTGAAACTCTAGGCCCTTCATATATACCACTAATATCAGTTCTGGAGGTAGGGAATAACCTGCAAGAATGAATAGTACATTGTATATCATACAAACAATTTCTTCCCCTACTTGCTGCCCATTTACCTACCATCTCATTGCATCTAACTACAGGCGAATCTCCCATTTCTCATATGTCAAGAAGTGGGCACCAATGAGTATGAAACCCCTCAAGAGCAGTGCTGCCCCCTAATGAGTATTAAACATTTAAGTATTTTTTCAATTGAAAGCCAAACCCATGTGTGAGAAACTTGTGATATGTCAAATCCCTAGTTTTGACCTGGAGGTGTATGTTTATTTGGATTATGTATGACACGTTTGCTGATGGATTACAGTACAGGTGAACTTGGATATGACGGACCACTGTACGACGGATTTTTGCATATGACGGACGATATGCTTGGTCCCAGTCCGATGCATATCAAGTATTCGTCATATGTATATGACAGATTTTGCATATGACGGACCAATTTTCCTGGTCCCATTGAGTCCGTCATATCCAAGTTCACCTGTAATATGTGGCCCTCCAGTAAAGCAGCACTGCCCCCTATTGAGCTCTACTTACACTGTACAGCAAAGCTAGCCAGCAGCGCCGCTGTATTGCTAGGAACCACCATCCTCCCCTCCAAGATATCCTTCTTCACTTGAAGGTAGAAATGGTACCTAAAACAGAAAGAACGCTCAGTAGTTTTATTCACCAACAAGGTCCGATCTTGGAAAGCAGAATCCATAAGGTGGAAGTTGTGATTGACTTGTTTGGTCATTGGCTCTGGCTCTCCCCTAGGATTCTAGTATTATCAATCACTGGCGAAACAAAATACAAAATAAATCCTTCAATAAAACCATCTCACATGAGCCACCTTTAATCATTTCTGTCTGTCTGTCTGTCTGTCTATCTGTATGTATGTAGGGCATACTCATGCATGCATTCGTGCACACACCCACCCACACAAATATACATATATATATATATATATATATATATATATATATATGTATATATATATATATATATATATATATAATTATATATATATATATATATATATATATATATATATATATATATATATATATATATATATATATATATATATATATATATATATATATATATATATATATATGAATGTATACATTTAAAAGACATGGCATGTTTAATTTTGAGAAAAGAATCTAGTGAAGAGAATTAAAGCTACAGTGGCAATGTCCTACCTCGTATACTCTTCTTGAAGCTTGCTGGGATCTGACACATAAAACTTCACCCGAAAAAATAATGTGTATGGGGGTCCGACTGAAAATAGAACAAATAAAGTATTTCAGGAAAGATGGTTTGCGATATCATAACTGAAAGAAAATTCTTGAACATTCCCACATTCTATTGAATGATGAACAGGACATGCCGTGGAACCTCAAATAATCAGGTACAGAACATAAAAAGTGTTAGATTTGTGAAGTTGTCCATTTATGGAGGTTTGTATAAGTACTTGGAACATACAACATTGAAGATGGGCATAGTGGAAATTTCCAAATCAAAGTATTCAAATAAAAGAGTTGTTCAAATTGGCACTGTTCTCAAAGGCATGCATAATCACAATTAATCAAGGGGAATTTAATCAAAGTCAAACTATCACCCCTGCCCTATCCCCAACCATACACACTGGTATGTAAAAATACAAACTTTTGACCAGGGTCAACCTTAATTACCAAAATTAGCGTGAGGAAAAACATAAAAAACATTTAACCTTTTTTTGACAAAAGTTGACATATAATATACTGTCCCCTCACTTGAAAGTGCTAAGCCAAGTTATGTTTACAAAGAGGGATAGTGTAAGATCTTATTCTCATGAGACATAAGTTATCAATAACTATAAGTTTAACTAAATTAACTACTACTGTTATTATATGATGTGCGTAGTTAAAGAATCTTCTGAGTGCATACACAAAGAATCTTAGTATATATATATATATATATATATATATATATATATATATATATATATATATATATATATATATATATATATATATATATATATATATATACATATATATATATATATACAGGCAAATTTGGATATGACGCACCATTGTACGACAGACTTTTGTTTATGACGGACGATATGCTTGGTCCCAGTGCCATGCATATCAAGTATGTGTCATATGTATATGATGGATTTTGCACATGACGGACCAATTTTCCTGGTCCCATTGAGTCTGTCATATCCAAGTTGACTCTTGGTGGGAGAAATGCAGTGGCTAAATATTTCCTTTAGTGGCACTTCCTACCAGGCCACTGTTAAATAAGATTCATTACAAATAAAGAGAAGTTTTAGGGTTTCTTCGCATTGGAGTGGGAAAGAGGCACAGCCTTAGCCAGCAGGGCATCTGCGGGTCATTTGGATACCAAAACCCTTAAAATTCACCCCTCAGGACACCCAAAACATTTTATGAGGAATTTCTTGAAATGTCTATATTCAAGCATATAAATGAACTTTTGCCACCTCCATATAATTCCAATGACATAGTACAAGCATATTATGCCTTATGTCAATAAGTAGATACATGTTCATGGTCGTAATCTGTGTATATTGTGAACGCTCTTGAAAAATATTGGACGCCTAAAAATTCTATAATTGCCAATGTTGGGTACCCAGTTTTTAAATCCTGGCTAAGACCCTGGAAAGGGGGCTGTGGAGATGGAGCATCAAAACTACATGCAAAGGGTTATAGGGCATAAAAAATCATTAAGGTTCAGAGTGTTTGAACATGTTTCCAAAGAATGTCAAAAATGCTCAAGGGACCACCTGTTAAACAGCCAGTAGAAGATTCTAATCACCTTAACCCTTATGCTGCTGGTGGCAAAGCTACAGTTTGGTCATTACAAAATGATGCAAAAAACCTGAAAAACGACTGAAACCCTGGCACATGGGTACTCATCTGAGAGCACTTAGCGAGAGCTATTTAATGAATACCAACATGACAGGGTCTAGATGTTTTTTGAACATCTTTGTGTTCTTGTGGTTTGGAAGAAAGCTGCCTCAGCATTGGAAGGGTTAAGTGAAAATTTCCTGGTACATAAGTTTAAGGCAGTCGGCATTTCTTGGTTCAAATGCAAGTCTTAAATTTTTATCTACCATATTGTACCTATCTCAAGCAAGTGATTCATTTAGGTTCATTGGTACATAAATGCTTAGACATTACTCAAAGGTATCTGGTATTTTCTTATTTACAGATGTTATGATTGTGATCTAGATATCATACTGTTATAAACCTGAAATGTTGTCATAGATTTCAGTATTTTTTCTCCTCCTGATTCAGAAATCTAAGGCCGTGGACTAGCATTATAAGCAACCAGTGCTGAGAGCATAGAATGAGGCCCATGTTACAGGAAATACGCCAAAACAATCTACTAGCTAGTCATAGGTCATCCGATGGTAACTAAAAATCCACTTCATTCCATACTGTTAACCCTTTCAATGCTGAGACTACTTTTGTCAAAAGCAAAAAAACTCAAAAATCGTTGAAAATCATCTAAACCCTATCATCTTGGTATTCATTGGAAAGCTCTCATCGAGTACTTTCAGATGAGTACCCATTTGCCAGGGTTTCAGCCATTTTCAGCCTTTTTCACATTATTTTGTATTGATCAAATTAGCCACCAGCAGCATAAGGGTTAAGCAAAAATATCTATATAAAGTGGAAATGTCCTTAATCTATTCATTCACTTCTTCAAACACATCTTCAAGCACACACTTATCATTTAGATTGAGGGTTGTCTTTTTAAGAAGAAAAAACAATCAAATTATTCGCATTCATATTCAGAGGTGAACATTGTCAACATAACACAACGTGAACCAGATATTGAATGATACTAATCTATTGATGGCATTCCAGTATCAGTACATGCTCTTAAAGCACTAGACTTAAACCCTTTCATGTCTGCAGCGTTCAAAAATGTCCAGACAACTTTGAGGTTTCTTCATGACAAAAGCATTATTTTTTTTGGAAAATATTTCAGGAGATATTTAATCAAAACAGCATTCACAACTCTTTTTAACCCTTCTAATGCTGAGGCTACTTTCATTCAAATCACAGAAACGCAAAAATCTCTGAAAACCATCCAAACCCTATCATGTTGGTATTCATTGGAAAGGTCTTGCCGAGTGCTTTCAAATGAGTACCCATTTGC
>OZ012696.1:37349776-37351502 GCA_963942565.1 Maea johnstoni
TAAGATGGGGACTGGGCCTGGGAAGAAGAAGGGGGCTGTGTTATAAGTTAATGTTGAGCCCTGATGTTATGTCTCAGAGTTTGCCTGGGAAGGTTTAAGATGGGAACTGGTCCTGGGAAGAAGAAGGGGGCTGTGTTATAAGTTAATGTTGAGCCCTGATGTTATGTCTCAGAGTTTGCCTTGGAAGGTTTAAGATGGGGACTGGTCCTGGGAAGAAGAAAGGGGCTGTGTTATAAGTTAATGTTGAGCCCTGATGTTATGTCTCAGAGTTTGCCTTGGAAGGTTTAAGATGGGGACTGGTCCTGGGAAGAAGAAAGGGGCTGTGTTATAAGTTAATGTTGAGCCCTGATGTTATGTCTCAGAGTTTGCCTTGGAAGGTTTAAGATGGGGACTGGTCCTGGGAAGAAGAAGGGGGCTGTGTTATAAGTTAATGTTGAGCCCTGATGTTATGTCTCAGAGTTTGCCTGGGAAGGTTTAAGATGGAGACTGGTCCTGGGAAGAAGAAAGGGGCTGTGTTATAAGTTAATGTTGAGCCCTGATGTTATGTCTCAGAGTTTGCCTTGGAAGGTTTAAGATGGGGACTGGTCCTGGGAAGAAGAAGGGGGCTGTGTTATA
Organism: Maea johnstoni; assembly: GCA_963942565.1. NCBI lineage: Eukaryota > Metazoa > Annelida > Polychaeta > Spionida > Magelonidae > Maea > Maea johnstoni. The sequence continues at coordinate 37,350,392 of OZ012696.1, forward strand.
AGTTAATGTTGAGCCCTGATGGTATGTATCAGAGTTTGCCTAGGAAGGTGTAAGATGGGGACTGGTCCTGGGAAGAAGAAGGGGGCTGTGTTTTAAGTTAATGTTGAGCCCTGATGTTATGTCTCAGAGTTTGCCTGGGAAGGTTTAAGATGGAGACTGGTCCTGGGAAGAAGAAGGGGGCTGTGTTATAAGTTAATGTTGAGCCCTGATGTTATGTCTCAGAGTTTGCCTGGGAAGGTTTAAGATGGGGACTGGTCCTGGGAAGAAGAAGGGGGCTGTGTTATAAGTTAATGTTGAGCCCTGATGTTATGTGTCAGAGTTTGCCTAGGAAGGTTTAAGATGGGGACTGGTCCTGGGAAGAAGAAGAGAGGCTGTGTTATATGTTAATGTTGAGCCCTGATGTTATGTCTCAGAGTTTGCCTGGGAAGGTTTAAGATGGAGACTGGTTCTGGGAAGAAGAAGGGGGCTGTGTTATATGTTAATGTTGAGCCCTGATGTTATGTGTCAGAGTTTGCCTAGGAAGGTTTAAGATGGGGACTGGTCCTGGGAAGAAGAAGAGAGGCTGTGTTATATGTTAATGTTGAGCCCTGACGTTATGTCTCAGAGTTTGCCTAGGAAGGTTTAAGATGGGGACTGGTCCTGGGAAGAAGAAGGGGGCTGTGTTATATGTTAATGTTGAGCCCTGATGTTATGTCTCAGAGTTTGCCTGGGAAGGTCTAAGATGGGGACTGGTCCTGGGAAGAAGAAGGGGGCTGTGTTATAAGTTAATGTTGAGGCCTGATGTTATGTCTCAGAGTTTGCCTAGGAAGGTCTAAGATGGGGACTGGTCCTGGGAAGAAGAAAGGGGCTGTGTTATAAGTTAATGTTGAGGCCTGATGTTATGTCTCAGAGTTTGCCTAGGAAGGTCTAAGATGGGGACTGGTCCTGGGAAGAAGAAGAGAGGCTGTGTAATTTCCTGCCAGTGTGATTAAATGGAGGTAAGGAAGGGTTTGAGCTATTCAGACATTACTGATGAGCCGCCCTGTGGAACTCTTCAGAGCTATCTAGCCTATACGCACCTCAACACCTCTCTCTCTCTCTCTGTCTGTCTGTCTCTCCATCTGTCTCTCTC
>OZ012696.1:37351702-37509202 GCA_963942565.1 Maea johnstoni
AATTACTTATTATTTTTTATAATTGTAAATCAAATTAATTAATCTTGGATGTATAAAAATATTTGAAAATGATTGGCAAACAAAAAACATGCAAATCTCTATATTTAGTTACTAGCAAAATCATTCCACTAATTCTATTCATTTCATTTTGACTAGGAAAGCCAGCATGATGAAATTTGCAAAAATCTCAAATCCAATTCAGTTAATCTGACCCATGGCAAATTAATTTGATCTAAAGATTTTGCTACTTTTAATTTCCAATGAATGTTAGACATTAACATTTGATGCACCACATTTAGGTTCGATATATTTATTCCAAATCATATAGTACTTACTTCTTATTTGTTTTTTGAGCGTTTTCAATGGGTCCAGCCATCGCTGAAAAAATACCAATAATTGTTGACATTTCATAAACAATCCATACATACAATTCAAAGGCCTGTATTACTCTAGACCAAAATAAAGAACTTATTTTAGGATTATCTGAATTTCATATTGCAGCTGGTTAATCAAGGCGTACATTGCTCACCTCTAGAGTCCACAGTATTTAAACTGTGCACCATTATTAGGACATTCGATCCCTATGCTGGTATCGGACAACACAGGATAACTTGTCATTCAATATCAGTGCACAAACGTCAAACTGCGCCTCAAAGGCAGCTGCCTGATGAGCACATTATCTTAAAATCTTACATGCACAAAATTAACAAGGTGTACAGTATCTGGTAACTTACCCAGTTTTAGGATTAATCTTTAAGCAATCAAGAGTACATTCAAATAGCAATTTCCCCTAACATAATGATAACACCTATCAAGTCAGCATGGGCCAGTATTTACCATTGCATCTGGTGATGGGGCAACATCTGCAAACTGCAGACCGAAGTAATCCTTCTCTACCAGCTCCAGGTGGTCAAAAACCTTGTCTAGCAGCGCCTGTGCCTTGGCACGCTTCTGCAAAAACAACAAAAACAACACTGAGATCAACACCTAGCCTAATCAACTCCATCAAATCAACAATGCAGAGTAACTCCATCAAATCAACAATGCAGAGTAACTCCATCAAATCAACAATGCAAAGTAAATCAACAATGCAGAGTAACTCCATCAAATCAACAATGCAGAGTAACTCCATCAAATCAACAACGCAGAGTAACTCCATCAAATCAACAATGCAAAGTAAATCAACAATGCAGAGTAACTCCATCAAATCAACAATGCAGAGTAACTCCATCAAATTAACAATGCAGAGTAACTCCATCAAATCAACAATGCAGAGTAACTCCATCAAATCAACAATGCAGAGTAACTCCATCAAATCAACAATGCAGAGTAACTCCATCAAATCAACAATGCAGAGTAACTCCATCAGATCAACAATGCAGAGTAACTCCATCAAATCAACAATGCAGAGTAACTCCATCAAATCAACAATGCAGAGTAACTCCCTCCTAATCAACAATGCAGAGTAACTCCCTCCTAATCAACGACGCAGAGTAACTCCATCAAATCAACAATGCAGAGTAACTCCATCAACTCAACAATGCAGAGTAACTCCATCAAATCAACAATGCAGAGTAACTCCATCAAATCAACAATGCAGAGTAACTCCATCAAATCAACAATGCAGAGTAACTCCATCAAATCAACAACGCAGAGTAACTCCATCAAATCAACAACGCAGAGTAACTCCATCGAATCAACAATGCAGAGTAACTCAACAATGCAGAGTAACTCCATCAAATCAACAATGCAGAGTAACTCCATCAAATCAACAATGCAGAGTAACTCCATCAAATCAACAATGCAGAGTAACTCCATCAAATCAACAATGCAGAGTAACTCCATCAAATCAACAATGCAGAGTAACTCCATCAAATCAACAATGCAGAGTAACTCCATCAAATCAACAATGCAGAGTAACTCCATCAAATCAACAATGCAGAGTAACTCCATCAAATCAACAATGCAGAGTAACTCCATCAAATCAACAATGCAGAGTAACTCCATCAAATCAACAATGCAGAGTAACTCCATCAAATCAACAATGCAGAGTAACTCCATCAAATCAACAATGCAGAGTAACTCCATCAAATCAACAATGCAGAGTAACTCCATCAAATCAACAATGCAGAGTAACTCCATCAAATCAACAATGCAGAGTAACTCCATCAAATCAACAATGCAGAGTAACTCCATCAAATCAACAACGCAGAGTAACTCCATCGAATCAACAATGCAGAGTAACTCCATCAAATCAACAATGCAGAGTAACTCCATCAAATCAACAATGCAGAGTAACTCCATCAAATCAACAACGCAGAGTAACTCCATCAAATCAACAATGCAGAGTAACTCCATCAAATCAACAATGCAGAGTAACTCCATCAAATCAACAATGCAGAGTAACTCCATCAAATCAACAATGCAGAGTAACTCCATCAAATCAACAATGCAGAGTAACTCCATCAAATCAACAATGCAGAGTAACTCCATCAAATCAACAATGCAGAGTAACTCCATCAAATCAACAACGCAGAGTAACTCCATCAAATCAACAACGCAGAGTAACTCCATCAAATCAACAATGCAGAGTAACTCCATCAAATCAACAATGCAGAGTAACTCCATCAAATCAACAATGCAGAGTAACTCCATCAAATCAACAATGCAGAGTAACTCCATCAAATCAACAATGCAGAGTAACTCCATCAAATCAACAATGCAGAGTAACTCCATCAAATCAACAACGCAGAGTAACTCCATCAAATCAACAACGCAGAGTAACTCCATCAAATCAACAATGCAGAGTAACTCCATCAAATCAACAATGCAGAGTAACTCCATCAGATCAACAATGCAGAGTAACTCCATCAAATCAACAATGCAGAGTAACTCCATCGAATCAACAATGCAGAGTAACTCAACAATGCAGAGTAACTCCATCAAATCAACAATGCAGAGTAACTCCATCAAATCAACAATGCAGAGTAACTCCATCAAATCAACAATGCAGAGTAACTCCATCAAATCAACAATGCAGAGTAACTCCATCGAATCAACAATGCAGAGTAACTCAACAATGCAGAGTAACTCCATCAAATCAACAACGCAGAGTAACTCCATCGAATCAACAATGCAGAGTAACTCAACAATGCAGAGTAACTCCATCAAATCAACAATGCAGAGTAACTCCATCAAATCAACAATGCAGAGTAACTCCATCAAATCAACAATGCAGAGTAACTCCATCAAATCAACAATGAAGAGTAACTCCATTAAATCAACAATGCAGAGTTCAAAAATTAATTAAGTGTGTGAATGACTGCTGACTAACTTAAAACTTTAAAATTGCATTTGTTATCCAGCACTGATGCACAATACCCTTTATGATAGAATATTAATCAATTGCACTCAATAAATAACAGATTATGAAGGCAACTGGTTCCTTCCTGGCACACATATATTGGATATAAACAAAGCAATGAAGTCAACAATGAAATCAACACGGAACTGGAAACTATGCAATGAATAAGCATTGTTAAACAAGAGAGACGTTGCCAGCATCCTGCTGACCTGAAAACCTACCTTTTCTTCAACTGTTTCCTTTGATTTTATTCTACTGACCAACATCTTATTAGGTTTTTATATGCTGTTATTACCTTTTGTTTAAATGCTTTCTTGTTTTCTTTGGTGTAGATGTACCTCAGTTAAGTATTGATATAGTTTTGGGATAGGAGAACAAAGACCTAATGTTATTACAATATTCTTTATTGTATTTATTGTATGATTTTGGACAAGGATTTCATTCAATAAGGGCTCCATGTTTATTGCCATATTTTTTGCTGATAATTTCAATATATAGTATGCATATAGAGACAACAAAATTTGCAATCATTTCAAGTAAGTCGTTTAGTTCACCTTGTTTTTTAAATACGCAAACAAATAGATGACATAAAAAATAAATACCATGGGCCTGTCTTTTCCTGCTTAAAGTGGAAAACATCACAATGAAATCCATCTGATGGAATATTCTTTGCTCATTTCTATAAACACGTGACAATGAAATCAACGATGAACTCAGAATGGATCTATTAGAAAGCTTTCTCAGCACTTGGCCTTGAGATGCTCTTATACATGAATTAAGGTGATGGGTACCATTGCAAGCCAGTTAAAAGCCCTGTCCCAAAACACACCTCAAAGCAGCATAATCCTATAACTAGGTGTATCTCCAGGTTCCTGAGTGTTATCAGGTAGAGAATATCATCGCCACCTGTCATTATAATTACGCAGTTGATGGTTCCTGTAGGTTCATAGATACCTTAGGGATGTCATTGACTATGCCCAATAAAAAGTATTTTTTTGATTTTTTACTCCTGAAGATTTTTACAGGCCATAACATTGAAAATTCTAGTGAGAAATCTCGTGTGTGGAGGCATGGGAACCCCTTTGATAGTAGTGGACATACCTCGCTGATCACTCCTGAGCACTCGAAACAAAAGAGAGTTGCACAAAGACACACATCGACGATCTCAAGACAATGGCTTGTGGTCAGGATGCTATAAATAGGTGCTAGCTATGAGCACGTGAGGTCACCAAGTGAAGTTGGTGTTGAGATTTCTAACTAAAATTTTCAACGTTATGGTCTGTAAAAATCTTCAGCAGTAAAAAATCAAAAAAATACTTTTTATTGGGCATAGTCAATGATATCCCTAAAGTAACTCTGAACCTGCAGTAACCGTCATCTGCGTAATTAATGAGAATATGTCATTTGAAAAAAAAGTTGTAAATTTTGAAATAAAACAGAATATGGATTGAATAATGACAGGTGGCGATGATATTCTCTACCTGATAACACCCAGGAACCTGGAGATACACCTAGTTATAGGATTATGCTGCTTTGAGGTGTGTTTTGGGACAGGGCTTTTAACTGGCTTGCAATGGTACCCATCACCTTAATCACTTTTACTTGTGTTCTAGATCTTTCCTAAGAAAGTGCCCTACTTAACTACTTTAGCAATTAAATGAGATGCTCACAGTTTTGTTTTTTAATAGTTTCAAAAGATAGTTTTCTGAGATAGCACTAATGTAGTAAGGCCTGTTGGTGTTGCTGCTGAAGATATGTTAACCCATTCACACTCAGAGTTCCATTAGAAAGTCTCGTCTGCTACTCTCATACTTTTGAAAATAACTTGGTAATAAAGGAAAAGTTCACAAAATATTTGAAGTAGAGTTGTTGCTTGGCTTCTGCTTAACATTTCACCAAACATTTTCCAAAAAATGCTTTTGTTAGAAAAGTATTTTTAAAATTGTCAGGCCTGTTTTGGCTTCTCTAAGTGTGAATGGGTTAAATAGTTTTGAAACAAATGATCCTAAGTTTGACAGGCCGGCTTGTAAAAATAAAAAAGTGGCTTGTAAAAATTTAAAAAAAAGTTTGACAGGCCGGAATAGGTTTCTATATACTAACATCGACCTCAAAGCTGGCCTCCACATCATCCAGGAAGTGCACGCTGCAGCGCACGGTTTTCGCCAGGTTGTCGCGAGCCTGTTCAGACTCGCGAACGTTGTATGTGCCGCTGGTCGCTCTCAGCTTCATGGACATGCTCAGTCACTCTGAAAATAAAAATGGAAATTGTTGTGGTATAGACATAATATTAGGAAGCATGGCTTCGAGGGCGAGCAAAGCTGAGCATGGGAATTTACCCACAATGCACGTTCATTCATGCAAACCATTCATTTCACATTTCATCCAATAGCAGAGGTTTTGGTAGATTGGGTCTTTGTCGACCAATCAAATCGGTCGTTACTCAAACAACATATCACAGAGGTAGGAGACAGGAAGTTATCTCGGCCACCCAATTGAAAAACATGGCCGCAGGCTGGGCAGGATGGTGGCAATATGCAAAGATCTCCCCTCATGGGATCATTGAGAGAAAAAGAAGGCCAGCATCCTGTTCTTGAAGTGTACTACTTTCATATAAGCTGATATGTATGTGAGCCTTTAGGGCCCCTGTTGAGGCCTGATTTATGTCTCAGAGTTTGCCTTAAGAAGGTTTAAGATGGGGACTGGTCCTGGGAAGAAGAAGGGGGCTGTGTTATAAGTTAATGTTGAGCCCTGATGTTATGTCTCAGAGTTTGCCTAGGAAGGTTTAAGATGGGGACTGGTCCTGGGAAGAAGAAGGGGGCTGTGTTATAAGTTAATGTTGAGCCCTGATGGTATGTCTCAGAGTTTGCCTGGGAAGGTTTAAGATGGAGACTGGTCCTGGGAAGAAGAAGGGGGCTGTGTTATAAGTTAATGTTGAGCCCTGATGTTATGTCTCAGAGTTTGCCTAGGAAGGTTTAAGATGGGGACTGGTCCTGGGAAGAAGAAGAGAGGCTGTGTTATAAGTTAATGTTGAGCCCTGATGTTATGTCTCAGAGTTTGCCTAGGAAGGTTTAAGATGGAGACTGGTCCTGGGAAGAAGAAGGGGGCTGTGTTATAAGTTAATGTTGAGCCCTGATGGTATGTCTCAGAGTTTGCCTGGGAAGGTTTAAGATGGAGACTGGTCCTGGGAAGAAGAAGGGGGCTGTGTTATAAGTTAATGTTGAGCCCTGATGTTATGTCTCAGAGTTTGCCTGGGAAGGTTCAAGATGGGGACTGGTCCTGGGAAGAAGAAGGGGGCTGTGTTATAAGTTAATGTTGAGCCCTGATGTTATGTCTCAGAGTTTGCCTAGGAAGGTTTAAGATGGGGACTGGTCCTGGGAAGAAGAAGAGAGGCTGTGTTATAAGTTAATGTTGAGCCCTGATGTTATGTCTCAGAGTTTGCCTGGGAAGGTTCAAGATGGGGACTGGTCCTGGGAAGAAGAAGGGGGCTGTGTTATAAGTTAATGTTGAGCCCTGATGTTATGTCTCAGAGTTTGCCTATGAAGGTCTAAGATGGGGACTGGTCCTGGGAAGAAGAAGGGGGCTGTGTTATAAGTTAATGTTGAGCCCTGATGTTATGTCTCAGAGTTTGCCTAGGAAGGTTTAAGATGGGGACTGGTCCTGGGAAGAAGAAGGGGGCTGTGTTCTAAGTTAATGTTGAGCCCTGATGTTATGTCTCAGAGTTTGCCTAGGAAGGTCTAAGATGGAGACTGGTCCTGGGAAGAAGAAGGGGGCTGTGTAATAAGTTAATGTTGAGCCCTGATGTTATGTGTCAGAGTTTGCCTAGGAAGGTTTAAGATGGAGACTGGTCCTGGGAAGAAGAAGGGGGCTGTGTTATAAGTTAATGTTGAGCCCTGATGTTATGTCTCAGAGTTTGCCTAGGAAGGTTTAAGATGGGGACTGGTCCTGTGAAGAAGAAGGGGCCTGTTTTATAAGTTAATGTTGAGCCCTGATGTTATGTCTCAGAGTTTGCCTAGGAAGGTTTAAGATGGAGACTGGTCCTGGGAAGAAGAAGGGGGCTGTGTTATAAGTTGATGTTGAGCCCTGATGTTATGTCTCAGAGTTTGCCTAGGAAGGTTTAAGATGGGGACTGGTCCTGGGAAGAAGGGGGCTGTGTTATAAGTTAATGTTGAGCCCTGATGGTATGTCTCAGAGTTTGCCTGGGAAGGTTTAAGATGGAGACTGGTCCTGGGAAGAAGAAGGGGGCTGTGTTATAAGTTAATGTTGAGCCCTGATGTTATGTCTCAGAGTTTGCCTGGGAAGGTTTAAGATGGAGACTGGTCCTGGGAAGAAGAAGGGGGCTGTGTTATAAGTTAATGTTGAGCCCTGATGTTATGTCTCAGAGTTTGCCTAGGAAGGTTTAAGATGGGGACTGGTCCTGGGAAGAAGAAGAGAGGCTGTGTTATAAGTTAATGTTGAGCCCTGATGTTATGTGTCAGAGTTTGCCTAGGAAGGTTTAAGATGGGGACTGGTCCTGGGAAGAAGAAGAGAGGCTGTGTTATAAGTTAATGTTGAGCCCTGATGTTATGTCTCAGAGTTTGCCTAGGAAGGTTTAAGATGGGGACTGGTCCTGGGAAGAAGAAGAGAGGCTGTGTTATAAGTTAATGTTGAGCCCTGATGTTATGTCTCAGAGTTTGCCTAGGAAGGTTTAAGATGGGGACTGGTCCTGGGAAGAAGAAGAGAGGCTGTGTTATAAGTTAATGTTGAGCCCTGATGTTATGTCTCAGAGTTTGCCTAGGAAGGTTTAAGATTGAGACTGGTCCTGGGAAGAAGAAGAGAGGCTGTGTTATAAGTTAATGTTGAGCCCTGATGTTATGTCTCAGAGTTTGCCTAGGAAGGTTTAAGATGGGGACTGGTCCTGGGAAGAAGAAGGGGGCTGTGTTATAAGTTAATGTTGAGCCCTGATGTTATGTCTCAGAGTTTGCCTAGGAAGGTTTAAGATGGGGACTGGTCCTGGGAAGAAGAAGAGAGGCTGTGTTATAAGTTAATGTTGAGCCCTGATGTTATGTGTCAGAGTTTGCCTAGGAAGGTTTAAGATGGGGACTGGTCCTGGGAAGAAGAAGAGAGGCTGTGTTATAAGTTAATGTTGAGCCCTGATGTTATGTCTCAGAGTTTGCCTAGGAAGGTTTAAGATGGGGACTGGTCCTGGGAAGAAGAAGAGAGGCTGTGTTATAAGTTAATGTTGAGCCCTGATGTTATGTCTCAGAGTTTGCCTAGGAAGGTTTAAGATGGGGACTGGTCCTGGGAAGAAGAAGAGAGGCTGTGTTATAAGTTAATGTTGAGCCCTGATGTTATGTCTCAGAGTTTGCCTAGGAAGGTTTAAGATTGAGACTGGTCCTGGGAAGAAGAAGAGAGGCTGTGTTATAAGTTAATGTTGAGCCCTGATGTTATGTCTCAGAGTTTGCCTAGGAAGGTTTAAGATGGGGACTGGTCCTGGGAAGAAGAAGGGGGCTGTGTTATAAGTTAATGTTGAGCCCTGATGTTATGTCTCAGAGTTTGCCTAGGAAGGTTTAAGATTGAGACTGGTCCTGGGAAGAAGAAGAGAGGCTGTGTTATAAGTTAATGTTGAGCCCTGATGTTATGTCTCAGAGTTTGCCTAGGAAGGTTTAAGATGGGGACTGGTCCTGGGAAGAAGAAGAGAGGCTGTGTTATAAGTTAATGTTGAGCCCTGATGTTATGTCTCAGAGTTTGCCTAGGAAGGTTTAAGATGGGGACTGGTCCTGGGAAGAAGAAGAGAGGCTGTGTTATAAGTTAATGTTGAGCCCTGATGTTATGTCTCAGAGTTTGCCTAGGAAGGTTTAAGATGGGGACTGGTCCTGGGAAGAAGAAGAGAGGCTGTGTTATAAGTTAATGTTGAGCCCTGATGTTATGTCTCAGAGTTTGCCTAGGAAGGTTTAAGATGGGGACTGGTCCTGGGAAGAAGAAGAGAGGCTGTGTTATAAGTTAATGTTGAGCCCTGATGTTATGTCTCAGAGTTTGCCTAGGAAGGTTTAAGATGGGGACTGGTCCTGGGAAGAAGAAGAGAGGCTGTGTTATAAGTTAATGTTGAGCCCTGATGTTATGTCTCAGAGTTTGCCTTAAGAAGGTTTAAGATGGGGACTGGTCCTGGGAAGAAGAAGAGAGGCTGTGTTATAAGTTAATGTTGAGCCCTGATGTTATGTCTCAGAGTTTGCCTTAAGAAGGTTTAAGATGGGGACTGGTCCTGGGAAGAAGAAGGGGGCTGTGTTATAAGTTAATGTTGAGCCCTGATGTTATGTGTCAGAGTTTGCCTTAAGAAGGTTTAAGATGGGGACTGGTCCTGGGAAGAAGAAGGGGGCTGTGTTATAAGTTAATGTTGAGCCCTGATGTTATGTGTCAGAGTTTGCCTTAAGAAGGTTTAAGATGGGGACTGGTCCTGGGAAGAAGAAGGGGGCTGTGTTATAAGTTAATGTTGAGCCCTGATGTTATGTCTCAGAGTTTGCCTAGGAAGGTTTAAGATAGGGACTGGTCCTGGGAAGAAGAAGAGAGGCTGTGTTATAAGTTAATGTTGAGCCCTGATGTTATGTCTCAGAGTTTGCCTAGGAAGGTTTAAGATGGGGACTGGTCCTGTGAAGAAGAAGGGGGCTGTGTTATAAGTTAATGTTGAGCCCTGATGTTATGTCTCAGAGTTTGCCTAGGAAGGTTTAAGATGGGGACTGGTCCTGGGAAGAAGAAGAGAGGCTGTGTTATAAGTTAATGTTGAGCCCTGATGGTATGTCTCAGAGTTTGCCTGGGAAGGTTTAAGATGGAGACTGGTCCTGGGAAGAAGAAGGGGGCTGTGTTATAAGTTAATGTTGAGCCCTGATGTTATGTGTCAGAGTTTGCCTTAAGAAGGTTTAAGATGGGGACTGGTCCTGGGAAGAAGAAGGGGGCTGTGTTATAAGTTAATGTTGAGCCCTGATGTTATGTCTCAGAGTTTACCTGGGAAGGTTTAAGATGGAGACTGGTCCTGGGAAGAAGAAGAGAGGCTGTGTAATTTCCTGCCAGTGTGATAAAATGGAGGTAAGGAGGGGTTTGAGCTATTCAGACATTACTGACTAAAATTTTCAAATGTTATGGCCCGTAAAAGTCTTCAGCAGTAAAAAATCAAAAAAGTACTTTTTATTGGGCATAGTCAATGACATCCCTAAGGTATCTGTGAACCTACAGTAACCATCAACCGCGTAATTAATGAGAATATGTCATTCGAAAAAAAAGTTGTAAATTTTGAAATAAAACAGAATATGGATTGAATAATGACAGGTGGCGATGATATTCTCTACCTGATAACACCCAGGAACCTGGAGATACACCTATTTATAGGATTATGCTGCTTTGAGGTGTGTTTTGGGACAGGGCTTTTAACTGGCTTGCAATGGTACCCATCACCTTAATGAATTTTACCCAGTTCCTGTAGTCTGGTCTAGGGTAGCCTTTTACTAGCCTGACAAGCCATTTACTGCAGTTGTAATAGATTACACTGCTGCAGGATGCATTATTCCTCTAATTTTATTGTGATTGAAAATCAATAATAATTTTTCTCAATCATGACACATGCGCTATTTTTACCACTCTATCAAGATTTTTTCCCCACCTGAATAATCCCCTAGGGCCACCTAGTGGAGACTAATGCAACTAACCTAAGTCAGCAGCTAAATCATCACCACCAGTTCCCAGCTGAGGATTATGGCTCAAGAGCTTAATGAGTTTCTTTTTTGCTTAATGCAACATTCAAAAGGTGTTTACATACTCTTCAAGACTTGATGTCATATTTTCATGTTAACCACTTTCTACAATGTTCCATTTGCCCCGAAGAAATTTCAACTTGCACAATGCACAGAAATAGAAATAATGGTAATACACTGAAGAAATGAAAAATGTAATAGGGTTCAAAATCGATGGGTGAATCCTTCAAGAAAATTCATTCAATTAACACTTGAAAGATCTCAGCTAGATTGATGATAGAAATCCAGAATGAACAATCATAGGATTTAGACAACATGTGAGATCTTATTTTGACTTGGTTGCATTCATACAAGAGCCCCCTCATTTCATGTGAGAAAGTTGCCAATGACTTGGGGTTAGATGGTGTTTTTTGCCAGTTGCATTCCTCCGCCACTGATGACTGGCTAGTCATGAATACTAGTATTAAGCCTAAATTATTCAAATAGCCAAGAACCATTGGCGATCTTATCTCTCTTACATTCTTATCCAACTCGGCAAACTTAAGAGACTGCAGTCTAGATCCTCTAGGCAATCAACTAATTTCTACTCTATATAGGGCAACTATTTCTATAGAGAATTCAACATGCCCCCGTATGGAAAAGAAGGCTTTTAAGCCAACATTGATGCCTGCTCTTGTATCAAAAAGCTACTGGTAGCAACCTATAATCAATAACCACTTTTATAATACTGGCCCTTCATACTCCAGTGAAAGACAAATGTGTGCAATATGAAATAATTGATTTCTGTCGACAAGTAGGGAGGGATTAGCAGAAATATGAGAACCTGGGTTATGAAGCAGTTACGGCTGGAATGGTAGAAATTATTTCAAGAATTATCATGTGAACCAAAAGATAAAAGAGGTCACATGCGGTTTAGGATAAGAGGAATGGAGCAAGAAGGAATCAATGTCATTATAGAGGGTTCAAATGAATCTTTTCGTTATAGGATCCCAGCCATTGCATCAAAATTTTAAGGATCCCTAGCAAATTTTGTAAAAAAACATTTTATTAAAAATTTGTGCGATATGAACATATTTATTTCTGTCAATCAGTTAAATATAACTCTGCTGGAATATGAGAATTTGGCATTTGAGGTACTTACAGCTGGAATCGTGGGATAACACATATATTGGAGGCGAGATGAGGGCAGGTGGTATTATAAGGTTAAAGAGTGACTGTTTCTCTCTGTCTCCCTCCCTCCCCCTCCCCCTCTCTCTCTCTCTCTCTCTCTCTCTCTCTCTCTCTCTCTCTCTCTCTCTCTCTCTCTCTCTCTCTCTCTCTCTCTATCTTTCTCTCTCTCTCTCTCTCTCTCTCTCTCTCTCTCTCTCTCTCTCTCTCTCTCTCTCTCTCTCTCTCTCTCTCTCTCTCTCTCCATAACACATATATTGGAGGCGAGATGAGGGCAGGTGGTATTATAAGGTTTAAGAGTGACTGTTTCTCTCTGTCTCCCTCCCTCCCCCTCCCCCTCTCTCTCTCTCTCTCCTCTCTCTCTCTCTCTCTCTCTCTCTCTCTCTCTCTTCTCTTTCTCTCTCTCTCTCTCTCTCTCTCTCTCTCTCTCTCTCTCTCTCTCTCTCTCCATAACACATATATTGGAGGCGAGATGAGGGCAGGTGGTATTATAAGGCTAAAGAGTGACTGTCCTCTCTCTGTCTCCCTCCCTCCCCCCTCCCCCCCCTCTCTCTCTCTCCTTACCCCCCCCCCCCCCCCCCCCCCCCCCCCCCCCCCCCCTCTCTCTCTCTCTATAACACATATATTGGAGGCGAGATGAGGGCAGGTGGGTATTATAAGGCTAAAGAGTGACTGTCTCTCTCTGTCTCCCTCCCTCCCACTCCCCCCTCTCTCTCCTTACCCCCCCCCCCCCTCTCTCTCTCTCTCTCTCCTCTCTCTCTCTCTCTCTCTCTCTCTCTCTCTCTCTCATCTCTCTCTCTCTCTCTCTCTCTCTCTCTAACACATATATTGGAGGCGAGATGAGGGCAGGTGGTATTATAAGGCTAAAGAGTGACTGGTCACAATTCATCAATACTGTCCTGCACTCAGGGTTCGACTTGCCCAGGGGCCCACAGGCATATGCCCCTAGATTGTGCTGTGGGCCCCTAGATTTTTCAGGCTCAAAGGGGCCAAAATTGTAAGTATGATTACCAGAAATCCTGTTTTTCGACCCCTTATTTTTAGTAAAAGACCGTTTCGGGACCCTGTGTCAGACCCTGGCTCTTACCCTTGTGTCAGACCCTGGCTCTTAGATGAGTCTGTCACATTATCACTTTCCACCGATCAAATCTCTTGAACGAGGTTAACATCCAGCCCTGTCCAGTTCAGTGCCCCTGCCCTCTGAGCCCTCATTCCTCTCATGCCTAGCATACCCTTTCTTTGGGTGTCACTTGGATCTATAGTCCTTATTATAAGATAATTTAAGAAGATGATATAAATTTGCAAAATATTTGAAGGAGAGTTGTCGGTTGATACCTGAATAACAATTCTACTTCAAAACATATTTCCAAACACCATTTTAAAGGAAGGTTACTGCACAAAATGAGAGGAGATTTTGGCTGCTGCAGTGGTGAACGGGATAAGTTAAGACGTCCAGCAGTGAAAATCTTGATACCCCTAAGCCAAAGTCCCAGTCATAAATTATCCTGCCTAATCTCCCTTCAGACAGACACAACTCAATTTTCCCCACAAAATGGATCCTGCAATCACTGCTGTCATACATTTAAGCTAATTTGCCACCAGTGGAGCAGGCTGCGCGGCGCGGAGACTGAGCAAAGGCCGCCGCTGCTATTGGCGGAGACTGAGCAAGGCCGCCGCTGCTATTGACGGAGACTGAGCAAGGCCGCCGCTGCTATTGGCGGAGACTGAGCAAGGCCGCCGCTGCTATTGGCGGAGACTGAGCAAGGCCCGCCGCTGCTATTGGCGGAGACTGAGCAAGGCCGCCGCTGCTATTGGCGGAGACTGAGCAAGGCCGCCGCTGCTATTGGCGGAGACTGAGCAAGGCCGCCGCTGCTATTGGCGGAGACTGAGCAAGGCCGCCGCTGCTATTGGCGGAGACTGAGCAAGGCCCGCCGCTGCTATTGGCGGAGACTGAGCAAGGCCGCCGCTGCTATTGGCGGAGACTGAGCAAGGCCGCCGCTGCTATTGGCGGAGACTGAGCAAGGCCGCCGCTGCTATTGGCGGAGACTGAGCAAGGCCGCCGCTGCTATTGGCGGAGACTGAGCAAGGCCGCCACTGCTATTGGCGGAGACTGAGCAAGGCCGCCGCTGCTATTGGCGGAGACTGAGCAAGGCCGCCGCTGCTATTGGCGGAGACTGAGCAAGGCCGCCGCTGCTATTGGCGGAGACTGAGCAAGGCCGCCGCTGCTATTGGCGGAGACTGAGCAAGGCCGCCGCTGCTATTGGCGGAGACTGAGCAAGGCCGCCGCTGCTATTGGCGGAGACTGAGCAAGGCCGCTGCTACGTAACTCAAGACAGGGACGGCCTGCTTCCCGGATCCTCGTCAGGCAGCAGGTGTGCTGAATTCTCACTTCCTATTGGTCTCTGCCCGCCAGGGTCTTAGCCAGCAGGGTGTCAGGGTGTCTTTTTGGCACCCTGGTCCACGAAAAATACCTATTTTTTTTGGGGGGGGGGGGGGGGGGGGGGGGAAAGACACCCTATCTTTTGGTCAGAATTTTTTGAAAATACTAATTACAAGTAGATATTTCAAAAAATGTAATTCTTTAATGATAACTAAAACATTTGTTGAAGAAGCCAAGCATAAAATTACTTGATTTGTCAATGTATATGGTCAGTATGATGACTTATTGTTTTTCAGTGAGGGGGTTTGGACACCCTGTCTCCTTGAAACCCCATTATGGACACCCTGTTATGGAAATCCTGGCTAAGACCCTGCTGCCCGCACAGATTTATGCATTCAACAAGGAGTTTGATGATGCTTTATACAATAGCATGGAAATAAAGCTGGATTTTGAAATATACTTGAAGGAGATTTGTATGATATGTTGTCACAGATTACTCTTTCTTCTTCAAATATATTTCCCCAGAAAATGCTTTTACGAGGAAGATTTGCTCAAAGAAAAGTCTACAGGGGTGAACATTCCATCTAAGGGCAAGGTGCCGAGCTCCGATACAAGTTACTCATGATCCCAAGTAGTGGGTTAGTAATTAGTGGTAGCTATACAGATGTGTGGCATGGTGAAGTGCTGCCTCCAATACAAGTTACTCAGGATCCCCAAGTAGTGGGTTAGTAATTAGTGGTAGCTATACAAATGTGTGGCATGGTGAAGTGCTGCCTCCAATACAAGTTACTCAGGATCCCAAGTAGTGGGTTAGTAATTAGTGGTAGCTATACAAATGTGTGGCATGGTGAAGTGCTGCCTCCAATACAAGTTACTCAGGATCCCAAGTAGTGGGTTAGTAATTAGTGGTAGCTATACAAATGTGTGGCATGGTGAAGTGCTGCCTCCAATACCTTGTAAGTCATAAACCCCCTGGAATTTCTTCCCTGCTCCAAAGTTTATAATTCATTTGATATAAACTTAAATACTGAAAAGGAATAAGTCCCAAAACAAAACAAAAAGAACTAATCAAATAAGGTAGCAGGGTTCACCCTTAACAGGTGCACTGGTTCTTTGAACCTGCATCTAGACTATGTCAGCCTAGGTGCACGAATTGTACATAGACGGCTGACTGCTGATCGCAAGAGAGCTGATTGTAGGACTCACGCTCCTGATATTTTTTGTGGCGCCTAGATTTTTCTTTGTTAGGTGCCCAGAGGCACATATCAAAAGGTATTGAGGGTGATCCCCGGGAAGTGAAATATTCCACAAAATATGTGATGAATATGAATTGGCCAACCTAGTGCAGAAATAGTATCTTGTATTGGATAACTTTTTTCCAGTCATAAGTGGTGAAAAGTGTCATTTTACCATGGAAATTTGAGTCTAGTAGTTGAAGTAGGTTTGACAAACTCTCAATTCCCACTCGTATCCACTTGTGCTACCAAGCAGCACCCAATTCTGGTGACGGTAGCTAGGTTGGTTGGAGTGTGGGCATGCTCATGGGAATATGCTTTGAAATTAACGAGTAGTTTCCTGACTTTCCTCTATTGCTACCTTAGCACTATGGTAGAATCTTGTATCCACTAGGTGGGACCATTTATATTTGCTAAGAGTTTTATTAACCCCTCCAACCCACAGCACCCCAAAAACTAAGATAAAACCATGAAGTAGTAATATTAAGTTTTGAGTCCAGATTAACAATTCCCTATCTAATGGGTTAATATTCATTTTCTAGATGCATATATAATATTCCCTACTGTCTGTCTGTCTGTCTCTCTCTCTCTCTCTCTCTCTCTCTCTCTCTCTCTCTCTCTCTCTCTCTCTCTCTCTTATTTTCACAAATGGGTTTGATGAATAGCAGTGCATCTGATAATACCACTAATGACTCCTGCACCTAACACTTGATATTTCATCCGGTATCTAACTTAGCAGTTGCTTACCTGGTCCTACAGCAGGCTAGTATGTGATGTATCTGTAATGCTTTAGTTCCCCATGCTGTCACCAGGGTATGATTTACAGAGAAAGAGATCTCATATTGCCAAGGTATTGCCATTTCAGAAATAATGGCCATTCCAGAGGGAGCAGAGACAGTGTTCCCCCCCCCCCCCCCCCCCCCCCCCCCCCCCCCCCAGTGAAGCAGTTAGTGAAGAGGGGTAGTAGAACATAGAACTGGAACCGGTGCCACAATAAAGTGGAAACTCAGCTTAGTAAAATATTGGGATCGGGCATAAGGGTTATTACTAGTGCTCTTACGATTAATCAGAAGCTTGAGCTTTTGCTCGTATCGCAGCCTCCTCCGAGCACTCGAGCCGCCATTACAGCTCACCGAGTTCGGCGAAAATGTAAATAAAGCCACATCGCACGCTTTGCTGTCAATCATCCGCCATGTTTTTTGTCTTCCCACGTGGTATATCCACCGAGATCACACGATAGCAGGTCGTGATTGGCTTAGGCAGGCATGTCCTAATTAGCGTGATTGACAGCAATATGTACGTTGCTCATTGGCTTAGGCAGGCATGGGGCGGTTTTAGATAGCGTGCTTGACAGCAATTCATTTTGCTCAGCTGTTGATTTCACCGCAGGTGCGATGGGTAGTAAGGGCTCGTAATATGTCGATTAATCGCCTCGGTGGTTTCAGCGATTGCTCGAGCCATTTTTTGGCGACGAATCCGACCTCTAGTTCTAGTTATTACCAAGACACCCAAAGGTGCTCCAAACTGAGAGGCAGCTAACAAGTTATTCTCTCCAAATGCTGTTAAACCTGACTAGGGTGGATCTTGATGTGGACATATTGAGACAATATCATGGGAATTATATGGAGAAGAAAAAATTCAATTATATGCTTGAGATTGACATTTGAAGAAAATATTCACAAATTTTTGGGGGTGTCCTGAGGGGTGCTTTTTAAGGGTTTGGGTGTCCAAAAAGACACCCAGACGCCCTGCTGGCTAAGACTATGACCAGATGATTGTGGTGAGAGAGGTGCCACACCAGGGCTCAACATACCTTTTGAGGGGCGCTTACCTGGTAGGGTAGTGCCAAGTGCCATCAGAAACTACTCACCTAGAGGCAAAATGTACATAACCCCAAAAATGATTTATTTTCAGGCCTGTAGAAAGTATAGCTTAATTATAAATTTCTATGTTTTTCATATCTCAATACTGTATTCCTCCGATTAACCACACAGGCCCAAAATAAGCACAACCCCTTTTTTTCTGAAAAATGTCGGAAGGGGCAAGCCAGCGTACATGAATATCTGGCCTTCAGTTCTGAACCACCTCCTCCTCCCCCCCCCCCCCCCCCCCCCCCACCTCTGACATGATTTAAGAGAAGGCATTATTTGCCATGAGCATCAGGAATTCATATCCAGTGATTACAAGTGGGATTGTGTATGGCATTTCAACAGAGACTGATAGAGGAACATCTTACTTACCATGCTCTGGGCTGACCAGGGCTCCGTGCTGTCACTATGGCAACTGTTGGTCTGGTCTCCTTGGCCAACTGCAGCTTAGCCACCTGTAAAGTAGCGGAGAGAAGATAATCAGAACATGAAGCACAGTACGAACATTTGCAAGAAAATAATTCTACATCTACTACCTAATCTCACTGACTTATGTTGCAGTTGAGTACACTGAGTATCTTGTGGTTGGCCTGGTTCTAGCTCAGGCTGAGCTAAATGGATATGCCATCACTAAACCCATCGAGGGCAACTCTGAGAATATACTGTGCTTGTGGCCCCACCTTGTGGGTGAAAACAGAACTAAAGCAGGACTAAAGGGTAGATCAATGCCACCACTAAGCTACTGATGGCAACTCTGACAATGGCTGTCATCTACTAGAGCACATGTAGATCCACCTGGTGGGTGAAAACAGAACTAAAGCAGGATTAAAGGGTAGATCAATGCCACCACTAAGCTACTGATGGCAACTCTGACAATGACTGTCATCTACTAGAGCACATGTAGATCCACCTGGTGGTTGAAAACAGAACTAAAGCAGGACTAAAGGGTAGATCAATGCCACCACTTAAGCTACTGATGGCAACTCTGACAATGACTGTCATCTACTAGAGCACATGTAGATCCACCTGGTGGTTGAAAACAGAACTAAAGCAGGACTAAAGGGTAGATCAATGCCACCACTAAGCTACTGATGGCAACTCTGACAATGGCTGTCATCTACTAGAGCACATGTATATCCACCTGGTGGTTGAAAACAGAACTAAAGCAGGACTAAAGGGTAGATCAATGCCACCACTAAGCTACTGATGGCAACTCTGACAATGACTGTCATCTACTAGAGCACATGTAGATCCACCTGGTGGTTGAAAACAGAACTAAAGCAGGACTAAAGGGTAGATCAATGCCACCACTAAGCTACTGATGGCAACTCTGACAATCACTGTCATCTACTAGAGCACATGTAGATCCACCTGGTGGGTGAAAGTATAACAACAGCTGAACTCTAGGGTGGATCTTGAAAGTAGAGTGGCATTTCAGTGATGTATACAAATTGACCCTGATATGTCCTGATTATTTTGCCAACATCTTAGCAATAACTGCTTTTTTTCAGAAAATATTTGAGGGAGAAATGTTGATTCAGAAGCAATCACATCTCTTCCTCAAATTGTGAATCTCTTTTATTTCCTGGGTAAGTTATTTCCTACATATTTTAAAAGATGTCCTTGGATGAATGGGCTAATACAGACTTGTAGCAAATCAGAGTCAGACTGCAGGGACCAGTCTTAGCCAGCAGGGCAACTGGGCTTCATTCCGACACACAAACCCTCAGAAATAACCCCTCAGGTGAGGAATTTCGCAAACAGTCAATTTCAAGCGTATAATTGTCTTTTTACCACAATGTAATTCCCATGATATTGTATGAGGATATCATGCCTTATTTCAATGAGTAAATACAAATTTATCATTGTAATCTATATTGTTGTCTTCCTTGAAAAAAATGGCGCCAAAATATTTTTTACGATTGCCAATTTTGAGCATCCAGTTTGTGAATATTGTCTAATAGCCTGTCCTAGATAAATGGGTTCATAAGACTAGCGTATTGTATTGTATGTTTATTGACTGTCGCATATATCTACAAAATCATACTCTATACAAAATATATGAATAAATAAATAATATAATATAACATAAATAATAAGCAAATAAAGTAGGGGTTAAGGTTTACAAAGATAAAGTTATTCCTTTCAGAATAACTTGTACAAAATCGTTTAGAACTACTCAAATTATTGGGATGAGGAGGTATGGGGTTATTCTGCTCGTGTAGGGGCTAAACCGTCCGGTTGTTTCTATTGAGTCACCCTATACCATTCCTCTGCTCCAAAAAGTTTTTATACATACGATATACGTG
The DNA here is from genome assembly GCA_963942565.1 of Maea johnstoni. Lineage (NCBI taxonomy): Eukaryota > Metazoa > Annelida > Polychaeta > Spionida > Magelonidae > Maea > Maea johnstoni. Next base: position 37,371,744 of record OZ012696.1, read on the forward strand.
ATTCGCTATTATACACATTATTTCCAGGTTTGTCTCTTCTGTAAAGTTAGCATCAATCCTGCATGGGAGAAGCGCAGCACTATGCCGGGCAACAGATCATGGCAGGGAGACCCCGCCGCCGCCGCAGCAGCACCTGCGCACGCCGCCGCGGGAAAACGAGACAGTTCACACGATAGATGGGAAGCGGGTTCAAACTATTTGTGCATCTCAATCTACCAAGACCAGACTTTGGAAATATGATGATTCCATGGGTTTGTATGGCTTTCAATTAATTTGGCAGGCTGGTGCCAGGGGCTTGACGGTAACGTGAGGGAGATATATGGCAATAGTTAACCCATTAATGCTCACAGCGGCCAAAACAGGCCTGACGATTTTTGATATATTTTTCTAACAAGTCATTTTTTGGGAAAATATTTGAAGGAGAAATGTTAACCAGAAGTCAAACGACAACTCTCCTCCAAATATTTTAAGAACTTTTGCTTTATTCCCAAGTTATTTTCAAAAGTATGAAAGTAGCAGACGATACTTTCTAAGGAAACTCTGAGTGTGAATGGGTTAATACTGTACACGTCTCAGGAAAAAGGTACTTTCACCCTGGCAGCAACATGCCAGGAACATCCCTCTTATCCCTCCCATCTTTGCCTCCACATCGCCCTGACAAGTGGCGCCTCAAATCACGATACAAATGAAAATAAATTGGAAATGAAATTCACATAATATTCATTTGAATGAGAGTTGTGAGTTTTGAAAAAAAAAATTGTTCCCAAAATAATGACGTGGAAAATGCCAAAAATCTATTATTGTACATTGTTGGAAACCCAGTTTTAACATCCTGGCTATAGCACTGGTGCATGACCAGCAGAATATGCTAAGAAAAGTTGTTATTTCTCCTTTCTCTTTGCTTCTCTCTGTCCTCTCATTGTGGGTTGATGTTTGAGCTATTCTGGCTGACAGTAGTCCATGTATTAGACTAGAAGTGGCTGTTCTCTGATGGGAGCACATCGGGCTATCCATATTTCCCTCTGAATAACCCATGCACACCTACTACAGCATCCCAATATGACTGCACTTCTTCACTGGTATCTTTCTGCACAAAGCATCTTTTATAATAATACTTGAAGCAGAAATGGAGCAGAAATGTTAATCACAACAAGAATACAGCTATTAACTTTCAAATATATTCTTTATAACTACGTTATTTTCATTGGCAGCATGCATCTCACATTCACTTTTCCAGTGGTTAATCCATTAACACTCAGTGCGGCCAAAACAGGCCTGACGATTTGGTAAATATCTTACCTACAGAAGCATTTTCCAGAAAACATTTGAAGGAGAAATGTTGACCAGAAGCAAAAAATCAACTCTCCTTCAAATATTTTGGAAACTTTTGCTTTATTCCCAAGTTATTTCCAAAAGTATGAAAATAGCAGACGATACTTTCTAGAGGATCTCCGAGTGTGAATGGGTTAAGCTAGTTTTGCTTTGCAATCTGCGTTGGCATTTTGCGTGTGATATTCTGCCTCCTCCATACACCATGTGAAGTGCGGCGCCTTGACAGCTACGAGCTGTAACCCACTCAGCCCTACTGCTGCTGCTGTAGACTTGCTACAAGTCTGTGATATCTGGCTCTTTCACTGATCTGACTTGAGTTGATTTCACTCCAGTTTTAGTTCTGAATAAATCCTCAAGGGGGACACACTTGAGCTTTAGTCTGTATCACTGTGTTCTCAACCGCAACTCACAGTGCTTCCATCTATAGTTTGAGAGAGACATCAAACCCACTTAGTATTGATAGTGGTAGGGGCATTATACCTAACACAGCCTGAGGACCAGGCTACTACTGCTGCAGCTTAAACACACCAAACACGCAACTAGCTGGGTCCAAGTAAATTTCTGTTTAATACAAGCATATTTTTGAAAATTATTTGAAGGGGAAATATTAATCTGGATCCTAACTAAAAATTTTCATTCAAATCTTTTCATAATTCCAGCTTTATTCTAAAACTATTCGTTTAAGTAGACCATAGCACCTGAGGCTTTGACGAGTTTGCCATCCAAACAGGCTCAACTGATTATATCTTTTTAAGTATCCAGAGCATACTTTTGGAAAATATTTGAACAGAAGGATAAATATGCATGAATACCTAAATTCCGATTATTTTACAAAACCTTCTTTCTTATCTTATCTTATTCCAACTATTACCTTAATATCAGAGCTCCTTTTCAAAAAGCCTCTCTGAACATGTTTCTTTAAAAGCTTGGACCCCCACAGTTTTGACATACATGTGTATATGATTTCACTTTACTTCATAATTCAACTAATGATATATAACAGGTAACATTGCTGAGTGTGAAAGGGTTAAAATCAGAATGGCTAATTTAGCCCGCAAATGCAATCAAGCTATGTAACAAATTCATGTCACATTTTCATAATACTATACAACTACATTTACCCCAGACTCAATCTTGGATAAGAGTGTGTTTTCTGTTGGACAAGTATTGATAATGGAAAATGTCAAGGGTATACTCCCTGAAGCAAATAGTACCAAATCCAGTTTCAATAATAATATCTTAACTTGCATCATACCAAAACTCTGAAGCAATGTATAGTAATACAAAATAGCTGGAGAATGCAATTCAGGGGAAAGATAGACTTCAAATCTTTGAATTCAGCAATGTAATGGAACAAGGTGAGACTGATTTGTACAATGCCTTTTGTGCAACTCTGAAAGGAATATCAACTAAGAAATGAATGTTTATTAACCCATTAATGCTAACAGGGGCCAAAGGCAGCCTTGCAAATTTGATGAAATCTTGCCGGCAAAACATTTAGTTAGGAACATATTTGATGGAGAAATATCACCTACAACTCTCCATCAAATTGTATTCTCAATTCCAAAGTTTTTATCACAAGTATCATAGATCCAGAGTAGTTTCATGATTAACTATTAGCCCTTCTAATGCCGAGGCTAAGTTAGAATTATAAAATACATTTAAACCCTGTCATGTTGTTATTCATTGGATAGCCCACGCTGAATACTCTCAGATGATAAAGATGAGTACCCATGCACCAGGGTTTCAGTCATTATTAAGGTTTTTTACATCATTTTGTATCAATGCCAAATTAGCCACCAGCAGCAGTGTAAGGGTTAAGCATCAATGGGTTAACATTTCAAGCAGGAGCTTAGCCCATACTAGCAGTAGTAGCCCCAGCTGTAAAAGGGAGGCAGAGAGTGCAATTCTGTTGGTGTGCGTTGATGAATCACCTGGCTGGCTGGCGATCGAGGAGCTGTCCCCGGTAGGTTCCTCCTCCGTAGCTCTGACCCAGAACAGGCTGACACGTACAGGCAGCTCAGGAATGCTGGGAGACAGAGGAGGAAAAATAAATACTACTACCATTGTTACCAGCAGCAGTGGAGCTCTAGGACAAACCTAACTCACCCTACACTTGGGGACAAAGTAGCTCAGTTGGTTGCGTGTCGGACCAGTAATCAGAGGGTCGCTGGTTCGATTCCCGGCCACTCCGGACACTTTGGTCGTTCTTGGGCACGACAGTTTATTCCATATTGCTTCAGTCTACCCAGCTGCAAAATAGGTACCTAGCATAAATAAGGCAGTGCTTAGAGTGTGTGCGCTATATGCTGCCAGTTGCTCTGGAATATCCCCCAGGAGATTGAAATAGTTTCCGTCTGTACAGGCCTGCTAGGGGAGGTAGCTCGTGTGAGCACTTCGGTGGATACAAGACTATAAATCAAATACCTTTACACTAGGCCACGAGCCCATTAAGGGTAGACATTGCCTTCTGCGTTGACCAAGCAGTTGTGGTGTAGTACCAGGTATGGTAGATAGATGGCACCACCTGATCCTCCTAGGTGGGCTTCATAATTTTTAAGCGCTGATATTCTAATTCTATCTAGTCCCTAAGGGCTACTCACAGGTGGAATTTACTAGCCCTGACATTCAATAACTAGCCCAGGGCTACAGGGCTAGCCATAGCGTCGAGCCCTGAGATACCACACACTAATCTGTAAAGGTTTGGTGACAGAGTCTTCTGTTCCTATGAACTATCTCATTGGAATGAGCTCCCCAACAACATCAAGGCTGCTGATAGTGTGCAAAACTTCAAGACTCAGCTAAATACATTGCTGTTTCGAAAGGATTTGACTATACGGACCAACAATCTGTCCACTGACTATTCTCTAAAGAGCTTTTGAACATTATAGGTGGTGCTATATCAAATATCAATTATTAATATTAATTATTGATTTTTCATTAGGGAACCCCCCAGGATAGTGATACCTGCATCTTTTTGGTCTAGCATACCAAAAGACCAAGCATGTTGTCACTTCTTTCATATACTGAAAAGCATACCAACTAAAAATTGACTCTATAGTTCCACACATACTCACCAGATGGCTACAGTGTGACCTTTCCAGATCCTTTCCCTGGTTTTAGCTAATTAATGCATCTGACCACCATCTACCTTGCCCTAGGAAGCTAACTCAAAGGCAAGAAGTTAAAAACATTAAGCCACTATTATCCTGAAGCTTTCTACCACTTTATTTCTAGTTAATGGTTAATAGTGTACTGCAGGGCCTTAGCCAGGATTTAGAAACTGGGTGCCCAAAATTGGCAATTGTAAAATTTTTGGGCATCCAAATCTTTAAGGGGGACTACAATATACTCAGATTTCAACCTTTAACATGTATGAATTTATCAAAATAAGGCATAATACCCTTATACAATGTCATGGGAATTATATGGAGATGAGAAAATTCAATTATATGCTTGAGATTGGCATTTTAAGAAATTCTTCACAAAATTTTTTGGGTGTCCTGAGGGGTTCTTTTTAAGGGTTTGGGTGTCCAAAAAGACACCCTGCTGGCTAAGACCATGGTGTACTGTCATACTGTAATACAGCCCACTTGGTTCCCAAAATGACAAGTATTTCTAGTGTTCTGATTGGCTAAGGTACATTAGTACACTGTCAATTGCTCTACCTTAACCGGTCTCTTTCCCAGTTCGTGGAAGATTAATACACGTCCATAGAACATAACTGACAAATGCTAATTTCCAAAGTAGCCTCCTCTCAAAGATAGGAAAATATGAATGCCATGAGAAAGTAACAGATTGTAATATGGATGCACCATTTAACAATAACTAAAATACATAATGCAGATGATATCTTAAGTGGTGTTATTTCTGGAAATTAGTTCCCACAAATAGTCAAGTGAGAGAGATGGGGGGGGGGGGGGGTCAAGTGAGAGAGATGAGGGGGGGGGGGGAGAGAGATGGGGGGGGGGGGATCGGGGCGATATGTGCAATTAACCTAAAGATATGCTGATGTGCTATATAGAGCAGGCCTTGACTGGTGCAGAATTTTTTTTTCTGAGCATTGCTAAGGGCTATTCCATTTGAATGTACATGGGGGGGGTGGAACGCTCACCTTTTAAAAAATCATGGGGGGAGGGGGTCAAGATGAAAAAATTGGGGGTTTACATGAAAAAAAATCATGGGGGGGGGGGGTCCGAAATTGTGAGCGTTCCACCCCCCCCCCCCCCCCCCCCCCATGTACATTCAAATGGAATAGCCCTAAGTAACTAAGTAGTAAATCTTCCATAAAGAGAGAGACAGCTAATCTTAAATACATGCACTAAAGTCTAAGAAAATCTTGCTTTCTGATAAAGAGATCCTTATCTCATTAAGATGAAAAACACTGGTAACCTCAAAGTCATGGAATATTAACAAATCACTGAGGAATTGTCTAAAGGAAGCATTCCTGGGTAAGTGAGAAGAGGTACTTAAGCTGTGGACTGGGAGTTGAACATGCCTCTTACAAAATGAGTAATATCCACTAAGTAATAGCCTAGAATACATACATAAGGTCACAAATATCAAGTCATTTTTGGAAACTAATTAGAAATAATGCTATTGTTTTAATTTTATGAATTTAAACATCTGAAAGAATTTTCTTGGACAGCTGTTGAGATATTGTGCCCACAAAAGCCTCTTAATGAGTACTTTCTCTCCACTAGAAGTCAAAAGAGTCTTCAAATGACCTTGAAAATAAACCCAGGATTAGGGATTGATACATTTAAGTTCAAATAAATGGTACCGCACGGTAAAGATAACAATAAAATAGTACAATATTTATAAGGTACTGTTATCTGTTAAAGGTAGTTATTGCATTATTACCTAGTCCTCATATGAATAATTATTAACTTGATCAAATGTCTGTGGCAAGGTCACATCGACTCGTTCAACAGACATTTGAAAATAATTGATTATGCTCACATATTTCAAGCGTTCGTGTCTCTGAATGTACAGCGCTAATAAAGTGCACATTGTACAAAAATGGCGATCGTTTGTTTTGTTTTTGGCGATGCATTAATGTGGCCTGGACCCAAATCAATTATATAAAAAAAAATCCACATCCGAATCCTATTATCACCTTTTGTGTGAATAGTCATGTTTAGGGTCCTGGACAATCCCTAATAAATGATAATTTCCCAATGGTTAGTATTGTTAACAGAAACTTTAGGGAATGAAACAATATAGTACTGTATGAAAGAATATCTGTACCAGTACCAGTGCCCTTTAGAAGAATCAAACTCTACCCAGGGTCACCAAAACCTAATCAAGCTACTAGGCCTATTTCATCAAGTGGCTCTTGAGATATCTACCACACAAGATATTCCCCATTCGAACTATTTCTCTATAGGGGTCCACACCGGTATACCTGTACCGTGAGGGTACCGATACCCCGCCCGAAAATACCGGTGATAAACTGTATAAATAGTAGCCGGTACTTTTTTACCGGTACTATGAATAAAATGCCTCACTGCTGATATAGCAGGCAAGGCGGAAAAGAGTGCAGAGACGCGGGATCGGCGGGAAAATACATCGCGATCGCGTCATCCAGTGCCGGCCGCCATTTTAACTGCACCACGATAGATACTAACGCGCGCAGTAGTACTTTGAAAAGTGTGGAGAGGGCCACGCTATGTATTTTACATGGTGCTAGTCCAGCCCCACCACACTTTTCCAAGCACTAACGCGCGCGACAGAATTTCGAAAACATCGACAAAGTAAAGAAAGTAACCAGTATCGATACCGTTAGCATACCGGAACCATATAAAAAATACCGTACCCGTACCATACCGTATAATTTTAACGGTATGGACCCCTATTTCTCTACATCAAAAACATTTTCTGTTAACTTGATAGTCTTAGCCAGCAGGGCGTCTGGGTGTCATTTGGACACCCAATCCCTAAAAAAGCACTCCCCCGGACAACCAATTTGTTTTTTGGAGCAATTTCTTAAAATGTCCAATTCATACATACAATTGAATTTTTTCATAGCCCAATATGAATCCATGACATTGTATAAGGATATGTTATGCCTTGTTTCAATAAATAAACACATATGTTTGTGATTGTAATCTGATGTATTGTTGTCTCCCTTGAGAAATCTGACGCCCATTTTACAATGAGCAGTTTTGGGTACCCAGTTTTTTTCAAATCCATGCTAAGACCCTGGTTGACCTATAATAAATTCAAGGTCATCCTAATCCAATTTATTCTGGGGAATGAATCAGTGTCTTAGCCAGGATTTAGAAAGTGGGTGCCTAAAATTGGCAGTTGTAAAATCTTTGGTCTTCCAAATTTTTAAGGGGGATCACAATATACTCATATTTCAATCATAAACATGTATAAATTCAGCAAAAATATAGCATAATATCATTAGACAATGTCATAGGAATTATAAGGAGATGAAAAAATTCAATTATAAGCTTGAGGTCGAGATTTTTGTAAATTCCACACAAAAAATATTGTGTGTCCTGAGGGGTACTTTTTAAGGGTTTGGGTGTCCAAAAAGGCACCCAGACGCCCTGCTGGCTAAGACCATGGAATGAATGAAGTGATGTAAAGATTTATCTCAATAGTTTTAGCACACAAGGTAAGCATATGGATGCATATGCTTTGATGTGGGCATGGATGTGTTCCGGAAGGTTCTGTTGCAAAAATAATTTCTCACTTAACAAGAGATACAAAATACAAATAAATAATGTTCGGGACAGGGAAGATTAACATTTGTAGTGTAATTCCAATGTTAAACAAAGCTCTGAATTCATTTGTATGGGCCCAACACAAAGATACATGAAGTTTGACCCTTCTCAGGTCTAGATGTGTGAAATTTGAAGCCCTGAATTAGGGCTGGTAACATGTTTGGCAGTATCTAAGGAGAACTATTTAGGAATAATGCCGGTAAAAATAGTCAGATAAGTGTCAACCAATATGAGTTTATCAGGAATAAGCTGCCATCCTAATTGCCATAATTATGTAACCGTTGTTATGATAACTGACACTTCAGAATGTGTTTCCTCCTATCAGTTTCAGTTATGACATTGATCCCGCTCCAGAACTGAGACAAGATAATAAGACCATCATTTACCAGTTCACTCATAGAGCTTGGTTGGGTCTGGTATATTTCAGTATGGTCTCTTGGGATTATTTATAAGCCCATTATTCAACCATTCCGGCACATATTGGTTGGGCGTAGTGAGCTCAGATATATACAAATCTCAGTTGATTTCACTCCAGGTTTAGTTCAGAATAAATCCTCAAGGGGGACACACTTGAGCTCTAAAAACCAACACTATAATCCTGGACCCACCCATGCTCCCACAGTGCGCTTCAAGTCCCATGTGCCTTAGCCTAGGATCAGTGCACCATACCAGTCTTCTCCTCTGAGTCCAGAGCCAGACACAAAGACAACAAATCAATCCTGGGAATTGATTTTTTCACAAGCTAGACAAAGCAGAGCAGTAATCCATGATAGGCATGTTTGTAAAAGGGTAGATTACTAGTAGTGCCTGTGTGACTCACTTGTGTACATTATGCCTACATATATCTCTGCTATGCAATGTCTTAGCCAGGAATCAGAAATTGGGTGCCTAAAATTGACCAGTGTAAAATTTTGGGGCGTCCAAATTTTTAAGGGGGACCACAATATACTCAGATTTTAACCATAACCATGTAAATATCTATCAAAATAGGGCATGATATCACTAAACAATGTCATGGGAATAATATGATGATGAAAAAATTCAATTTCATGCTTGAGATTGACATTTAAAGAAATTCCTCACAATTTGTTTTGGGGTGTCCTGAGGGGTGCTTTTTAAGGGTTTGGGTGTCCAAAAGGACACCCAGACGCCATGCTGGCTAAGACCATGCTGCTATGAACAGGCCCCATCCCCCTCATTTAACCTGAGTTGACTTTGTTTGATTAATTCAGTTTTGGCCCAATAGGTGGAGCCTTTTCTTTCTGCTTCAATGGCAATATCCGGCACATAGCACATACCGCCATTGCTACACGACCAGTATCTCTGCAATCACACGTTCAATCACTCCGCAAGTTTTTGAAATTTCGTTTTGTTTCATGGTACGATTTCAAAATTATACAGATGTAAAGCTCCCATGCATTATTCGCCATTCAGTTATAAATTTGTAATTGCGCTAAGTACAATATTCATGACACTTTGGTTGTAATGTCTTACTACTTTTTGCGATAGCTCATGAGAAAATGGGGCGATAAGTCCTGAAATTGACCAATCAGCCAGTCGGCCGTCCGGAGCTCTCGCAACAAACAGGCCACAGCGAGGAGGAGGTCATTGTTGATTGTAAATGTGACCATGTGCGTCGCGTGCATCACACTGTTTGACCAATGGGCTACATTCAATGACATCACTCATCAAAATATCCTGCGAACATTAGTTCCGATGTGGTGGCTGAGATAAACTATGCGTAGCATACCTCTGTGTGGAGAGACCTTCCATGGATGACTGTGCTGCCATCTTTAGCTTGGTAGTGGCATCATACCATGAGAACAGGGCTCACCGCTAACAATGAACCGCTGGCCGCAGGCAAGTAAAAATTCCCAAAAATGGCTTCAGGCCAGTAAAAAAGACCTCAACTGGTCCTACAGGGCCAGTAAATATTTGGGCCATTTTTGGGACATTCTTGTTCATAAGTTTCACCTCATGATTTTGAAAGCAGAGCGTCTGGAGACACCACAACCGTATCAAACACAAATCAAGGCACCATACATATAGGTTTGGGTTCAGGAATTACCAAATATGCTGATTAAACTACTTTTCAAAGTGAATATAAGGATGTGGCATTTTCCTTATTATAATTTCACATTGACAATTAAATATACTTATATAATTGTAGTATAAGTAGATTTTGTGTGTGACATATTTTGAAGGAGACAGTAAAATATTCATATAACAACCGTAAAGAATATGTACAGGTAAGCAGTACAGATAATGCAAAGTATATACAGGCAATGTTTATGCATTCAGGATTAACTAAAACTTAAAAGATAAATTGCTACAGATATGATCACATGTGTGAAGGCTTTCTAGGGATAAATAAAGTAATACATCTTACAGGTTATCAATCAAACATATATACAAATCTTTGTTGTCAAAGCAGATGAGGTGCACACCAAAGAGCTGAGTTGCCAATGGGGCAACCTGAATTTAGGTCCAACTTGCCCTGCTTGACTACCTGACAATTAAGGTGGCTGGTGAGCCCAGTAGGGTTTGTCAATCGAACATATACACACATCGGTGTTTAAGGAATTGATTTGTAGCGGAGCCTGCCAGGCTGAGGTGTTAGCTGTGAGTTGGGATGCTATGACGCCTGGAGTAGCCTGCCAATAGCAGCAGCCTGCTTCTCAGGCTCAGTTAGGTAGGAGGCCAGACTCAATGGCGCAGTGGCAAGATTGCCGGCCTGAGTACTGGGAGGCATGGGGTCCAGAGTTCAATCCCAGGCCGGGGCGAGTAGGGATTCAATTCCTCTATAAACTGGGGCGACCACCGAAAACCTTCATTTCTTACTCTTTATTGTCTGTCGCCCAATTACAGGAAGTGATTACTTTGAAGAGTTTCATATTCATTTCATCTCATCATTCATGCTATCTGTGTCGTCTGCATATACAAAAAAGCTCTCCTTCTTATATGTCTAAGCCACCCTTAAAAAAAGGGGTGGCGAACCCTTTTAAAAATAAAAAATAAAAATAAAAAGGTAGGAGGCCAGCACCACTATATACAGATTGGGTGGTAAGTAGGTCTAATGTCTCTATCAAACCATAGATGGCAGCACAGCTTTCAGGGGTCTTGGTCTGAAGCTCAAACACAGCTCTAGTGGGTCCCCCTTGAGGATTAATTAATGCAGATCTAAAACTGGATTGAAATCAACAAAAATTAGATGAGCGAGACTGAAGAAAGAAGCAGTTTTATGTAGCAAGTCTAGCAAGCCCCTGAAGGCCAGGACGGGAGCCAAAATTTATGGGCAAGTTAATTTCACTCAATTACCATGAGGCTGGGGAAAGGATGCCAGATTTATGGGCAAGTTGATTTCTCTCAGGGCCAAACGAGCGTCTTGAGACTACCAATGATAAGGACTCTTCAGCAGATTTAGACCTAATTCAAGCGGAGAGAACTGGTGCTAATTCTACATTAAGAATGCAAAGGGTTGGCCCTGACTGACCTGGACGCAAAAGTGAGTACATCGCCTCCTTGTCCGAAAAAATCCAATTAGAAGATAACCAATTTCCTCAACCCATTCATGCTTTGAGTGTCTCTTGAAAGTCACTCCTCCACTCATGATGGTTTAAACATAGTAGCTTAGATGAACAAAGAGTTGCCCATTTACCTTAAGAAGATATGTGTATTGAAATTATTGTGGAAATCATGTTTTTAATCCTGAGTTACACTTTTTTCAAAGGCATCATAGTATCCACACTACATTTGAAGTGGAACTTTAACCCTTCTAATGCTGAGGCTACATTCATCCAAAGCACAAGAACGCAGCATTTTTTGAAAAACATTGAATCCCTGTCATGTTGGTATTCATTGGATAGCTCTCGTTGAGTACTTTCAGATGAGTACCCATTTGCCAGGGTTACAGTCATTATTCAGGTTTTTTGCATTATTTTGTGTAAGCCAGGTGAAATGGACATTGGCTATTGGTCTATATAAAATCAAGCTCAGTTTCCTACTGGCTCTATTATTACAAGTATCATAGTATCAAGACAACACTTACAATCTGAGGAACTTAACCCATTTACACTTAGAGTTTCTCTAGAAAGTGTCGTCTGCTACTCTCATACTTTTGAAAATATCTTTTGAATAAAGCAAAAATTCACAAAATATTTGAAGGAGAGTTCTTGTCTGGCTTTAGATTAACATTTCTCCTTCAAATGTTTTTAAGAAAATGTGTTTGTAAGTTAAATATTTCCAAAATCGTCAGGCCTTATTTGGCTGCTCCGAGTGTTAAAGGGTTAAGGCATGGATGGGTCAACATAGGTAATTCAAGTCCCCCTCAGCTGAAATGGACATTGGCTATTGGGCTACATCAAGCTCTGAATCCCACTGGCTCTATGGCATTAGGCCAATTGCAGCTCGCATATTATGGTATCAAGTGTCCTATTATAGATATTAAAGGCAACACTATCAACAAATGTCCTGAGGAAATATCAATGGCATTGTGCCCCTGCCAACATTTCTCATCACTCCGCGTGGCATGTGGAGTACTGTTGGTGCAGATAAGAGACCGGCAATACAGGAGCTTATAGCCATACAGCTTAACCCTTTCACAGCCGGAGCACTTCACCTCACACGTTTGCAAATGTTTGGAAAAAAAGCAATATTTGAAGAAATGTTTGAGTGATATTTTCTGTTCCTGCTGGGTTTCACAAATACTCTTCAAGTATTTTAGAATATATATTGCTGTGTTTGGTAAGTTATGTTCAAGATTGTGAGACAGTGTGAGCACTTCAGTTAGTAATAGGTTTGTCCAGAGCTGATCACTTGACAACACAGGGATTAAGTATTTAAGGCTATCAACATCAAACAGATTCAGCCCCTGGCCACACAGCGTCCTTATCATGGTCAACCAAGGACTGACAGTTAAGTTGCAAGTAAATAAATATATGCAAATTCAACCATTGTCATGATTAACATCAGTGCTTACTAGTAATTTTGCTTGTATCATTAATTATCGATGGACTAACAACTGGAGTGATCATCACACAAATGCAAATCTATGAATGGTCAGATACTGTAAAACCCTTTATTACCACGCACATTTTTATTCACGCAACCTACGTTTGAATCTGAATGCGGCCATTTAATTACACGCATTAACTGTATCACCGCCAGATGGGGCAATGTTTTGCTATTTTGAACGTATATCAGCGCCAGTAATATACGCGTTATCATCAACTAGCGCGAAATGCGTGAACTTAAAAGGAGCGCAATAATAATGGGTTTTACAGTAGGTAAAAACAATTGTAGAGAACATCTTCAAACAATTCACACTCAGAAATGCTCTAGAAATCATTGTCTGCTACTCTCATACTTTTGATAACTTGGAAATAAAGCAAAAGTTAGCAAAATATTCTAAGGAAAGTTCTTGTTAGGCTTCTCATCAATGTTTCTCTTACAAATATTTTCCAAAAAAAGCTTTTGTTAGTAAAATATTTCCCAAATTGTCAGGCCTGTGTTGGCTGCTCTGAGTGTACATGGGTTAAAGAACATTACCAACAACTATCCTTGCAAAAGCTATGAATCAACGTTTTTTTCTCACGTTGACCCTTGGGTACATTCCCACAGCTTGCTGGAGACCATCACTAGGTGTAGTATGATAGAAGAGAGACAGTGTGTCTTTTCCACCATTTGTCAGTGGATCTTGTATCAATCGATAGCTGGCAAAAATTAAGAGCCAGCAGAAAACCTGTGTTGACTGCAACTCCAAGGGCAGGCCTTTTTACCTCAAGTAATTAACCATTTCTAGGCTGGATGCACATGCATCTTGATCAGCCAGGTATCTCACTCCACAAACAGTAGAGCCTGACATAGCCCTATACATAGTCTGACATAGTCTTATATACAGCAGGGACACCCAAACCCTCACAAATATACCCTCTAGAGTTATTTCTAAAAATATCATTTTCAAACATATCATGGGATTTTTTGAACCACAATATTAATCATATGACATTGCATATATTTCAATAAGTAAATATGTATGTTAATGGTTGTAATCTGAGTATGTTGTGTGGTCTCCCTAGAAAAAGAGGACACCCCAAAGTTTTACAATTGGCAGTTTCATTCACCCATTTTCAAAATCCTCTGAGTCTCTAAGACTCTGCTTGAAGTCCAAATAACTAATTGAGACCTACACTCAGGGTCTTAGCCAGGATTTCAAAAATGCCTGTCCAAAGTCAGCAATTTCAAAATTTCTGCCCGTCCAGATGTAGCTACTTATCTACTTCAAATCATTATACCAGCTACATTTGATAGCCTAGTGTGTCAAAAAGGGCAACTTACACTTCAGCTATGTCCAAGAAGATGGTAGCTTAGGGAAATATGTGTTTATTACCCCCCAAAAGTCAAAATTGAAAGAAATTCATAGAAATTTTTGCCTGTCCAAACAGGAGGTTTTTAGGAAACTATCTGTCCAAAAGACAGGCAGGACGGGTCCTGGCTAAGTCCCTGCCTACACTGGTGAACCAGACCATGAACTTGCCTGTCTGGAAAACCTGATTCTGCGGGTGGAGGGGACTAAACCCTAGTGCTAAGCACCAACTTCATTATCTCAAAAAAGTACTTAATTTCCCTTCATATCCTTCTTAGCAGGCCTGTTTATGCATTGAACTATTTCAACCAACTTGGGAGCAAACCGCCAACATCCATAAATACCAACATGGCAGGTACTGGTATCACAGCTGGGTGGCAATAGGTGATAAACTGTCTCGGAGAGAAATCCAATTAAAACCCTTTCTATCTCTAATCATACTCAGTTTCACAGGGTTGAAGTAAAACTCTCATTTTCTCTGTTAAGTCAGGTGGTGGACTGTTGGATCAAACTCTGAAAACTGTGTACGGAACCTGGACTTACTGTACGTCTTACGTCTTAGGGGTGTATTTGGTACTTAACCCTTATGCTGCTGGTGGCTAAATTGGCTAATACAAAATAATGCAAAAATCCTGAAAGATTGCTGAAACACTAGCATATGGGTACTCATATGAAAGGTCTCAGTGAGAGCTATCCAATGAGTACCAACATGACAGGATTTAGATGATTTTTCAAAAATATTTGCGTTCTTCTACTTTGCACGAAACTAGCCTCTGCATTGGAAGGGTTAATATATAAGTGCCTTTAAAGCATGCTAAGGATATTGTCAGGTGATATGTTTCAGCAGACCACTCGTTTCATCATTGCACTACAATTGCCTGCATTCCACCAATCACACACCTTCATAAGTGTGGGGTATAGATAGTGATGGGACGATGATCAACTGTAGTCGAAAGTCGTCAGCAAGTTAACAGTAACCAATTAATCGGCTGGAGACTTTACACCTAATTGTTAGTCGGTATAATAGCCCATTAAGCCAGCCCACATCCTCTAAGGTCAAAGGGTTCCTTGCCAGATATCCCACAGAGAAAGTTGCTTGTCTCACGTACTGACCTACTGGCCTGTTTATACCTTCTAAGAGCCAGCACTGTAATAGGTATAGTATGGTCATGCAAGTAGTAAGTAATAGCATACCAAGAAGTATACCTACTGACTCTGATAAAAACTGGGGTACTGAGCAAACTAGATATTTCAGATTCCTTCTAAATGTAGAAATATGAGTTGGATGAAATGTGTTCTATGATGTGTCTTTCATTATTTTTCTAAAGACATCTTTTAATGCCTTCATACATATTGTAAAAAGTATTTTGATTTATTAGAATACTGGTAATTTGTCTCTAAGTTACTGAATAAAAATAAGAAAGAAAACATACAAGTATATCTAACCTGCACTGTTTACATGTATAATCCTTCATAGCATAAATCAAAAACACTTGAGAAAGTTTGATGCCAAGATAGAATAGATAATTTGAAATAGTACAATATTAAAATAAGTGTTAACATGCTAAACTTAAGCTTTGACAAGCAAACATGCTCATGAAAGTGCGATAACCCGATTAATCGGTGATAGTCGGTTGGCCTAGCTGACTGATGATCGGTTGGGAAAATTCAACTGACTCCCACCACTAGGTATAGACCATAACCCACACCTTTTGAACCTGTGTTCTCTAAGCTGCCTGAACTACATATATATGTGTTCACACTGGGTATTGAGTATGAATGCTCAGCTAAGCTTTTTCTTGGCAGTCAGCTGTAGTACTAGTCTAGCTGTGTTAGCTGTAGTACTAGCTGTGTTAGCTGTAGTACTAGCTGTGTTGAATGCGTACCCAGGGGCTTAGCTGCCTATGCGTCCAGCGTGTCATTTGGACACGCAGAACACTGTTTTTTGACAGTTTGGACACCCAGAATTCTATGTCAGAATTTTTGATGATGACTTTTCTTAGAAGATAGAAGATGTAGAAGCTGTAGTGTCACTTTTACAAGACACACAAAGCAGTATCTGGCCTAAAAAAGCAAAATCTGTAAATGTGTAGGGTTTATTTTATACTTAGTACGTACTTTGTACCACATTTTGGACACGCAAAAGTCTATGAAACCTCTATTTGGACACCCTGTTTTCAAATATCGGCTAAGACCCTGTCAGCGTACCCCTAGCCCCTGCCTAGGGTGACCACGCAGCTGCCTCCCCTCTGAACACCCTGTGGATATCATACACACCAGAGCTTACTGCCAGGGCAGCTCTATCTATCACTTATTTTTGAACAGTGTTACAATTCCATGGTGTCATGATATGTTGAGCTTTGGACAGGGTAACGACTGCAGCTAGATGTATTATGCTAGCTCACTTTCTGGGGGGAAAATATTTAGATTTTGGCACCGGGTTACTTTTATGGAGCTGCGATCACATTTTAATCAGGGTACGTTGTGGAGTTGTGGGCAGTTATGCTACAGCCATTGCAATTTAACCCTTATGCTGCTGGTGGCTAATTTGGCCAATACAAAATGATGCAAAAAAACCTGAAAATGAACGAAACCCTGGCAAATGGGTACTCATTTGAGAGTACTCAGCGAGAGCTTTCAAATGAATACCAACAAGACATGGTTTCGATGGTTTTATAAAAATCTTTGCATCGTTGTGCTTTGAATGAAAGTAGCCTCAGCATTAGAAGGGTTAAAGGGCTATAGTAAGGCACAGTGTGACCAATGCACTTTCTATGTATGAACCTGCTGGGACTTGACCAAGATTGTTTTCATTGTAACTTGGCAAGGGCTTGATTTAGGTACGGTTTGGCCATGTCACCTTCTTTCAACAAATTCTGAGGTCGACATTTTATTCATCCTGAGTAAAGCTGATTTTCTTTAAGGGCTGTGAATCAAATTGGTCTGGCCTTGAAGTCCAGCATGCAGTCAAGCCAGGTCACTTCCTGCTCTAGCATTAGACTCATGGTTTGGCAAGGGTACTTTCTGTGGCTGAATAAGGCAGCAGCTGATATTAGTGGTGTTTGGGCTGTTAGTTAACCCATTAATGCTTGCAGCGGTACAAAACAGCTTGGCAAATTTGGTAAAAGCTTTCATACTAAAGCAGAAATGGGAAGATACTTGATGGAGAAATGTTGAACAGAACACTACCAACAACTCTGCTTTAAATGTTTTGGTAAAGAATAAGGAATTTCCAAGTTATAGTCAAAATACAAAGTTCTGTCATAGTTCAAGACAGCAATTTCTCAAAGAACTCTTGAGCATGAAAAGGTTAACTTCTATGGGCATGTGATCAGATAGCATTTAGCCAAAGGACCAGACAAGGTTTTATCATCAAGGCCTTGGGAGGTCACCTACCTGCCGATCGGTTACTGACCATCAGGAAGTGGACACTCGTGTCCAGTGGGGAAATGGTTTCTATTCCAGGGTCTTGACCAATAGTGACCAGACGTAAGTAGGTGAAATGTTTATGTGTTTAGGCCAAATGCAGGCAGTATTACAAATCAATTCGGCAGCGCAATGTGAAGAGCAGGCACACACTGGTCAGTGGCTGGCCACACATGTCCAGCAGTGCTGTTCTGGGGGTAAAGGATGTTCCCAGAAGGGAATGTGAAGAGCAGGCACACACTGGTCAGTGGCTGGCCACACATGTCCAGCAGTGCTGTTCTGGGGGGCAAAGGCACTGGTCAGTGGCTGGCCACACATGTCCAGCAGTGCTGTTCTGGGGGGTAAAGACACTGGTCAGTGGCTGGCCACACATGTCCAGCAGTGCTGTTCTGGGGGTAAAGGATGTTCCCAGAAGGGAATGTGAAGAGCAGGCACACACTTGTCAGTGGCTGGCCACACATGTCCAGCAGTGCTGTTCTGGGGGGCAAAGGCAGGCACACACTGGTCAGTGGCTGGCCACACATGTCCAGCAGTGCTGTTCTGGGGGTAGACTTGCTACAAGCCTGTGATATCTGGCTCTTTCACTGATCTGACCTGAGTTGATTTCACTCCAGGTTTAGTTCTGAAAAAATCCTCAAGGGGGACACACTTGAGCTCTAGTCTGTATCACAGAGTATACCGCAGAGCCATCTTTCCACAAGGGAGGACATTAAAAGAAGGCCTGGGAGGCAGGCTATTCTGGGGGGGGGGGGGGGGGGGGGGTAAAGGATGTTCCCAGAAGGGAGTGTGGTCAAACAGGAAAAGGCCATAGTGGCAGGCTTCTTAAAGTGCCTTTTTCACCAGCTTATGGTATGTACAGTAGATTGTGAGGGACTAAAATCATGGGTGCAATGGGCCTGACTGAGATCTGACATTGACTAGCTAAAAAGTCTCACTACTCTTGAAATATCTCATTAACAAAATGTTCTCATGGAAAATGTTTGAAAGAAGAACTTTCAGCAGACTTTCAGCATTTACAAATGATCAAATAACAATCATCTTAAATATCTTGTGAATTCCTGCATTATTCCCAAGTTATTTTCAAATGTATGATAGATACAAACAATAGTTTTTCATAAGGAGCTTTATGCATAAAAGGTAAATCAAGAATTTAATTCTTCAGGTCTTATTGTTTTATTCACATTGCACATTAAATTACTTATATATTTTCCGAATATCTTTTTGAAAAGAAATCATATGGAACTCTTTTTTCTGTGCTACCAGTCACCTAAAATGCTCTTGTAAACATTCTGGCAGGGACTTTAAGTGTCGGGCACTCAGCTTCCCTCCATCATTTACAACTGGCTAGTTGTGACTTATCCACAATGTGGCAGAAAAGTGCTGGCAAATGAATTCCTAATTGAAGTCCTAGTTTCCCTCCATGATTAGGATTGTGTCTTTTAAGCAATGCTGTAGGCATGACTGGGTGGAGAGGTTGGAGGTGTGGTTTTCTAGAAGTGGCATGTTGTTATCTTGATCCAGTGGCAGCCAACATCCTACATACAATGTTCTCGGTGAAACCTTGCCTCATGACATCTTGCTTCTGCAAGTAGTTACAGCGGTCGACACATGTTTCTTCCCATAGCACAGAATCGAGGCAATTGCACAATTTTATTATATATATATATATATATATATATATATATATATATACATATATATATATATATATATATATATATATATATATATATATATATATATATATATATATATATATATATATATATATATATATATATATATATATATATATAGGGAGAAAGCACCGCCTGGTCAGCTTAGGCTTTAGTTGGTGGTATTTACCCTTAGTTGTTCAAAGGGTTTTATGCCTACTCAATGTTGTCTTGCAAACCCTGCTAGCCGCTAGGACCCAGAAGCTGATGGTAAAAGGTATCTCATACACGCACACATACCAACAGGCATTGGCCAAAAGTATTCATCAACAATTCAACAGGCACGGGTCACAAGTATCCACCAGCAGGCACTGGTCAGTGGTCACAGGTATTTCTCCTATGTGAAGGTCAGGGGTATTAGCTAACTGAGCCGCCCTGGGGGTCAGATAGGGCAAGGAAACATCTTTGGATACATAACCACCAGCAAACAGACCAAGATAAGACTCTCTACTTGGAAATGAGACAGCAAAGTTTGCCAATTGATTAGTTCAGCCAAATGTAGTTGAGCCTTTTTAAAAATCATAATCCTAGGACTTACTTGTTTTTGATGCTACATTTTATAAGAGCAATCTTAGTAAATGGCTGGCATTTAATGACTGATCATGAGCGGTTTGTTGATCTATGAGTAACACTTCTCCTTCAAATATTTTCTAAATGCAAATCTAAATAAGTATAGCTACATGTAGATGGTTATAATCTTAATGCATAACTACATCCCTCATAAAATATGATTGCCAACTTTGTAAATTATATCCATTTTGAACCCACAAGTTACAAGACACCATAAGATACAGTACTGTTTCAAAGCTGTGTTAGAGGCTTGATTCCAAACCCTGTGTGAAATATTAGCTAACTGGCTATTAGCAGAGAGCCCTGACCGCAGCAAACAAGGGGAGTTGTTAGGGGATCGCAAACCACACTGATCTCTTGTATCTGGGGTGAGTGAGAACCAGGGTCTTAGCCAGGATTTGGAAACGGGGTGCCCAAATGTGGCAGTTGTAAAATGTTTCGGCTTCCTATTTTCAAGGGAGACCACAATATACTCAGATTACACCAAAGGCTTATGAGATACACCCATAAACATGTATTTGCTCATTGAAATAAGGCAAAAAATGTTGATAATAATCAATTATATGGTTGAAAACATTTTTGAAAATTAGTCACAAGAAATTGGTTGTCCTGGGGGGTGATTTTTGAGGGTTTGGGTGTCTGAATGAGACCCAGGCAGAAGTCCCACTGGTTGTGACCATAGAGAGAAGCTAACCGAGTGACCTATATCCCCTGTCCTGGGGGGTGATTTTTGAGGGTTTGGGTGTCTGAATGAGACCCAGGCAGAGGTCCCACTGGTTGTGACCATTGTGAGAAGCTAACCGAGTGACCTATATACCCTGTCCTGGGGGGTGATTTTTGAGGGTTTGGGTGTCTGAATGAGACCCAGGCAGAGGTCCCACTGGTTGTGACCATTGTGAGAAGCTAACCGAGTGACCTATATCCCCTGTCCTGGGGGGTGATTTTTGAGGGTTTGGGTGTCTGAATGAGACCCAGGCAGAAGTCCGACTGGTTGTGACCATTGTGAGAAGCTAACCGAGTGACCTATATCCCCTGCCTGAACTAACATAACCCACCAAGGCACACACAAATTCCACCTATATTCCTCCGCCACTCACAGCCACTTGTAGGAATTGACACAGGCTTGCAAGCGTTATAAATATGATTTAAATATTCCATGCAAATGGGTCCCACAAGGTGATCAGTACCATTGCAACTAAGTTAAAAGTGTTGACTGATTTCTTGAAGTTATTCCCACTTCAAAATAAGGTCTTTCTAAAATATAGGGTGGAAATGGTTTGGCAATTTTAGGGTTCCACTGTGGCACAAATGGGCTAATTTTTCCTCCCATTGGCAGCATGCATTTCAAAACCCCATCCCCCGAATGCTGAATCCTCCCCATTCATGACCTAGGTGGCAAAAAAGGCCTGCCTTTAAACCGTGTTCTCTTTGATAACTAGTGCACACCACATTCATATTGCGGAAGTTAAAACAATGCATACTTTGCGTACCCCTGGTGTCCACATTTATTAAACTGCGCACCATTATTTGGATAATCCATTCACAATGCTAGTATCGTACAACACAAAATCAAAATGCAATAATTAAACTAGGCATCAAAGACAGCAGCCTGCTGAGCGCATTACATCATATTCACAAAATTCAATACCCAGTATAGAAGCATAGCAACAAGCAAAATGGGCTTCGCCTAGCAACAAGCAAAATGGGCTTCGCCTAGCAACAAGCAAAATGGGCTTCGCCTAGCAACAAGCAAAATGGGCTTCGCCTAGCAACAAGCAAAATGGGCTTCGCCTAGCAACAAGCAAGATGGGCTTCGCCTAGCAACAAGCAAAATGGGCTTCGCCTAGCAACAAGCAAAATGGGCTTGAAGGCGGATCTTTTTTGAGACACCCAGTGCATTAGATCTTTGATTCAAATTTCCCCTTTATTGGGAAGAGGTCTTTCTGATAGTTTGTATTTTCAGGTGATTAGCCGTATGCGGTGGGCTTTTACTGAGTGCCTTGTGGTGAATCACACCTGATATTACCCCAAAACTTCGCAGCAAGGCCTAACAGTTATGCCCAAGCATTCCTATCATTTAATTACATGGTAAAGATTGACATAATATATATACAAGAATTCCACACTACAAAATTTGTGTGTGCTATCGAGTTTGACCAGTGGTTTGGTTATCCAATAAAGCCTAGATACCCTGCTTATTGAGGCCATGATTGCTAGGGAATGGCGCCTTCAACATTTTCACGATACATTGCAATAATGACATTTCTATAACGATGCGATGCCTTAAAGGGGAACTTGGGGAAAAACACATCATAGGTTTATATGAAAGTTCATGAACATAGCTCAACATCTGTCATAAACAGAGAAGCCCTAGAGCTCCACACAAAGAGAAATCTCAAATTGCAATTAGTGAATAGCACCTTCACTGAGGCAGGGCAGCCGCCATCTTGGATCTGAGTAAACTCATGCTGCTGTAGTCTATGTAAATGAGTGGCAAGCAGCTTAGTGGGTGTATTAGATAAAGCCAGTAGCTCTGTCTAGGAGGTAGATATTTCACTGCTCTGAAGCACATTCAAGATGTTTAGGTATGCAAATCCCTACGACTTTGAACCAAGAGTGGCTGAAGGTGATCAGGTGGATTATATGGACATAGTTCAAGGTGTTGATGAATTTGATGGTCAAGATGTGGAAACAGAGGGCTGGCGCTTAAATAGCATGTTGTGGTGCACCTGTCAGACTTCTTTCCTTCTTTAAATTATCAGGCCCCTTCCAAAGGTATTCTTGACATTTCTTTTCTATAATCTTCATGAATATGTACACAATTACTAAAGGAAATGAAGATGATTGCTGTTCCCAGTACTGCTAGTCACTTCCTGTGTTTACTACCTTGTGTCCCATGGGGTCTAGATGTGTAATGCCAATTGGACAAGGTCAATTACCCTGTGTGTCCCTTTCCTTTACTTACTTTTGTTATTACCCTAGGGACCTAGACATAAGACAAAACCTCAGTTGTAACACAACTAACAAAATCCTGCACAGTCTATTCTCAGTGGATTAATAAAGACCATGTTGAGGTACCTATGAAAATTGCCATTCACCCTGAAAGTTAGCTGTTAGGGTTGCTAAAGTCTGTACATCAGATCATAATAATGAAGAGTATGATTATTAATCATAAGTCATTAAGAGAAGGTTGGTAATGAGTAAATGAAAATGTCATTTATTCTATCATAAATAAAAGAAAGGGTCATTTGCAATTTGAGATATTTTGATTTCAACCTTCCTCTATATTGCAGTACTATTTAGAAATGTATTTCTTCCCAGTGAAAATGGGGTCATGACTGACTATAACCTTAGCTGTTTCAATCTTGTAAGTTAGGGAATGATATTTACCCTTCTCATGCTGGCTTAATATTAAACATTTAATGCATACACCTGTGCTTATATTCGTTGAGCAACTGAATGAAGGTAAATCATGTTGAGACTAGTAAATGTATACCAATAAAGTAAATAAATCCCGAAATTGATAAATTGCAAGATCACTTCTGCTTGAAATAAGAGATTTATGAAAATTGGTTACCAGATATTATATCCTTGAAGAAAGTAAGACTAGATGCAATAGGAGTCGCATGGAGCATGATAAAAGGTGTATCAATTGTGACTGTTTCTTTTTTTGAAGAAGTGTGAGAGATTATGCACACCTATTTCACAAGTACCCAAACCTTCTAAAAAAGCATCCCTCTTCAGAACCTTGTTAACTGTACTCTGAAGTAATCCTGACTGCAGTGTGTGATTCCTGACATAATCCTCGTCAGTGAAGTGGTCTGAACATACATATGCATACTTCAGGACAGGTGGGTTTAAAAGTTTCATGGATGCTAACCACTGTTTTTGTCTAAATTTACTACTAGGAAATCTATTAAAGCTTTCTCCACTACCGTGTCTTTTTTTACGGCCAATTGCTGCACATGATTTCACCATTTTCTTGTTTGATATATACGTTTTTATGCAACTTGTGCAGAGAGCTCTTGTCAGGAGCACTGCTGTTAGATACACTGCCCAGAGGTAGCTTGGAGACAGGATGTGATCCCTGCCACCCGATTGTGTCACAGCTGATAGCACTTGAAAAACATGGCCGCACCCAGTGGCTGGCAGAGGCTGTCTAGGAGGATGACAATACGCAAAAATCTCCCCTCACGGGATCACTGAGAGAAAAAGAATGGTAGCCAAGGGCCATTTCAGAGACCCGCCTGCCCGTCATTTTGGCGGGCAGAGTGGTTGAATTACGATGTAATGGTGGACGGGTACTCCTCCTAAAACGCCATATAAGGCGGGCTAACCCTAGCCAAAACGTCCCTCTCAAAGACGGGAAGGAAATGAGAGGTTATTACCTAATGGCGGCTTCCTGCCGAACCACCCACGCTGCCTGCCGTAAAGGCATGAGAAGGCCTACAAGTGGAGTGGTTCGATCCCCAAGAGAGCACATTAAAGATAAGATTGTCACACTGCCGACAATCTCCGTTTATAACCCTCTTGGGAGAGATAAGGGCTCATAATCCTCTCTCCTAGCATAGGCATACTCTGAGCGATAATCAAGTATATTGACATAGTGATTGCTGCGGCGGCCGGTCTGTAGCCTCACTAAGCTGAGTAACAGAGGCCAGTGTCAGTTGCCATAAATAAGCCCAAACAACGGAGTCAACATTTTGGTCACTTAATTTGCCTTTTGAGTATGTAATGTATACACCCTAGTGTGTTTGTCAGACATGGGCAAATAGTGGCATTAGCAAATGCGAATGGTGTTCACATTTTCAAAACAAGAGACTCAATCTGACAATGTTCTTCAAGCCTAACCCAGTGAGCCAGTCATCTGGAACAGGACAAAAGGTAAGATTATTTAATATATCACTAACCTGGGGTGCCACCTGGGGGGTCTATAGATTTATTCAACCTAACATGGGTTTACTTTAAAATTAATGCATGTTTATTATCCCTGTCCTACAATAGAGGTGGCGGGAATTGGGGGGATGAACTTAACAAGTGATGGGATCTCATTCTTATGAACGAGATTACTGTCACACACACCGGAGTTCTGCCCAATTTTTTTTTCATGCTAAAAAACTTAGTTATTTTTGACCCAGATGTTAACCGCTGTGAAAATGATCACCAACAACTGTTACTACTTAATGAATATAAGTCAAAATCAATAAAGCTACTAGGCTTACACATATCTTTTACAATTGTCAAATTGGGCCTATACAATGTTTATATTGCCTGAAGGCTCTTCTAATGAGGTAGACATTGAAAAATACCCTCTCAACAGGATATCAGGTTTTGAAAATGTGGGTTTGATTCCTAGACAATTTTACTAGATAATTTGGCCTGTACAATGTATGGCTAATTTCTTTGACTAAAGTCAATCAATATCTATATATCCGCAGTATGCTGTTATTTTATTCTGCATAAGCCTCACCATATCACAGAGCTTATATACCGCTCATGGCACTTTACCAAACCAGTCCTATTCTTAAGGGCCCTATGAGGACACAGTGGCTGTTGAGTGTACCTCAGTATGATTTATTTCCATCGCACTTACCGTGTATACTGCTGATCCAACTGTAACTCACCTTTTAGGGAGTATAGAATCCTAATAACTTTTGGGACTGACAACTTTTTATATTGTTTGAATGTGATTTACACACCTGACTCACTATCCTACTAGAGGGACTTATTGAACAACAAAAAAAGTTTAAAACACACATGTAACATAGAACACAAAACTTTTATTGTGCATCCATATCATCTCACTCATTCAACAAAAACTAGACGTACACAAGACAGACACAGACATCACTATAAGTAATGTCACAGATATACATGATTCATTCTAAAATGCTTCACAGGGTGAGGTGGGTTACAACAGGGTTCAGAATGTCTCTAGAGGCAGATCTACAAGCTGCACGCACAAAATACCTGCACCAACTGACATGCACTCAAATAATCTGTCACATGTCTTCCTAACTGATTCAACCTCAGAGTGCTCATTATTTTGTATAACTTTTATAATAATGCAAAAATTATAAACGTTGATTCAGGCATATTTTTTTTCTAGGATAATTTTATAACAAATCCTTTTTTTTCTCTCAAAATCAGTGTCACCTCTGAGCATCCATTTTACTTAGAGTAAGACTCTCGAGGCTTTGGTGTTTTCAAAAGTACAAGAAACAGCATTATACTTAAAATTTTGTGCCCAAGGTACCTGATCAATACCCTCCTGTCCATTAAATATTACTCATGACATCTGTTTAGTATTTTTCCCTATACAAGTGTGGCCTAATCTCCTAATCTTGTGCTTAATATCACTCCATTAATACATGGATTTTTATATCAAGGGTGAGTATTGAGAACGAATTACCCGGCCACCATAGAGGTAGAAATAAAGGAAGCAGACAAAAAGTGAACTAAGTACAGAGAACTAAGGCTACATAGGATGCAGGCAGGGTTACAAAGTCGCAGCAATATCAATATATGTATGAAAATTAGGTGTGCATAAGTGCTGTTAAGAGTCCAGTGCTGCAGGCTGGCATGGATTCAGTTGAGATCACCAGAAGCCAGGTAGGGAAGGGAAGGTCATCTACAGATCGGCAAGAAACTGCATGCTAGTAGAACTACAGGAGTCAGGACACAAGCATATACCTAGAAAAAGAGAAGAAAATCATTTAAACAACAGGTAATAGTAGTAGCACTGTATAAATACAGGTTTTTATAGGTAATTGTGGAGGTTTTATTTTCTTCTGGCAAGTGACAATATGCTTCGGGAAAGTGAATTTCAAGACCTTGAAATTAATGTCGGTGCCTGCTTTCTGGTCATCCTGGTATGTAGTATAGCAATAGAAAAATTATTCGAATTTGACATACCTGGGAAAATATTTATGAAATGTATAATTCACACTGAAAAAACATACTTTTCAATATGTAAAATAATGAAAATAAGTGCCAGGAAAAGCCAGAGAATGCATTTCAGAGCACCTAGACCCTCTGGCTTCTGGGGCCCTTGAGCGGGCCCAAGACCCCCGGCCGTAAGAGGCGGTCGCTCTTCGAGCAACCGCATCGAACGCGCTGCGTTCGCTCACCAGGACACCCTGTCTCCTCCAAAGTCCATTTTGGACACCCTACTATCCAAATCCTGGCTAAGTCCCTGATGGTAGCATCCTGTTCTTGAAGTGTATAACTTTCATATAAGCTAATATGTTTGTGAGCCTTTAGGGCCCCTTTAACAATATTTCTAAAGATACTGCCTGCCTCCCATGGACCTAATTGTATTAAATTTAGCACTGTCAGCTCCGAAATTCGCTGATAACTAGCAAACTGCTTTCACGCTGTGACATCCAGGTAGCAATTAAGTCCATTCCATAAATATACATATTTCAAACATAGTCTTAGCCAGCAGTACATCTGGCATCTTTTGCACATTCAAACCCTCAAACATTACTTGTCAGGACACCCAAAAATTATTGTGAGTAATTTCTAAAAATGTCAATTTTAAGTATATGATTGAATATTTTTCCCCTCAATATAACTCCCATAAAATTGTA
This sequence comes from Maea johnstoni, assembly GCA_963942565.1. Classification (NCBI taxonomy): domain Eukaryota; kingdom Metazoa; phylum Annelida; class Polychaeta; order Spionida; family Magelonidae; genus Maea; species Maea johnstoni. The sequence goes on from OZ012696.1 coordinate 37,399,480, forward strand.
TAAGGATATGATGCCTTGTATTTTTAAGTAGAAGCATGTTTATGTCTGCAATCTGAGTATACTGTGGTTTCCCTTGAAAATCAGGATGCCCGTAAGTTTTACTTTTTGGGCACCCAGTTTCAAAATCCTGGATAAGATCCTGATTTCAAATCTTAAACGATATGATACTATACCTTTCCCCATTTGATACCTGTAAATTTGGTATTGCATTGAGCACCAGTGTAACAGTAAATCTGCCCCCCCCCCCCCCCCTGAAAATCTGTATGGGGCTGTAGGTAACCTAACCTACAAGCAAGGCCTCAGTTCACCTCTATAATGCATTGGATGTGTAGTTAGTGCAGCACCCGGAATAGTGCTCAATATTAAGCCAAGCCTCCTCCTCCTCCTGCTGGGTAGCTAGAGTAACAGAGATGCTTTATGACAGGTAGCACTGCTCTGATGGCTGCGGCGACGGCGGCGGTGGCGGCGCAGTCAGCAGCAGGCAAATCAGGACCACCACCTGCCCTTCCCGTCCTGCCGGCATGCGCCACCACCGACGCCACCACTGCAGAGACGCAACTCCCCAGATTCTGGTTATCTCAACCACAGACTACATCACTAATCACAGAATAAGACGGAAATGAAGGCTGCATGAAAGGTAGCCCGATTACGGTCTGAACTCTCCCGCTAGCGAGCAAATTGCAGCCTTGGATTTCAAAGTGAAAGGCTGGTAGAATGCCAAGACTGGCTAGGAGTGCTGAGCTATACTGGTTAAGGTATCAAAGACTGCTTTATGAAGAGATCTTGTCATGTACATCTTTTATGAATCATCATCCAGGGTAAGGGCTCGTTATTAGTATCATCACATGATTCACATCCATACTTTGTGGTCACATTGAAAATGTTCTCTAGATACATGATACTTCCCAAAATAAGTATGGAATAAGTGATAAATTCCAACAATATCAGGCATTGTTTTTGTGTTATACATTGAGATATGTCCCTTAAACCCATTAATGCTTGCAGCGGCCAAAAGCAGCCTGACAATTTTCATGAAATCTTGCAGGCAAACGCACACGTAAAAAAATATTTGTATGAGAAATGTTTATCAGAACATTGTCAACAACTCTCCTTTAAATATTTTGTAAAATCACTCACAATTCTGAGGTTATTGTTAAAAGTATTATAGATCCAGACGACAATCGCTGGAGGAATTTCTAAGCATTAATGGGTTAATGACTGCTGAAGACATGTTTCATCATAAAGAAAGGATAAAGGCAAATGAGGCCATTTGGCAATGACAAAATTACATTTAATTCTTAGGTTTATTTTTGGATTTATATGTCATGTAAATGTAGTACTTAGATTACTAAACCCAAACATGCCTGAAGGCTGAAGCACCTAAAGCAGCCTAAATATTCATGAAGGATCACCCAATTAGCATCTTAAGGTCACACGTTGACTGTGAATTTAGAATATACCGTATCAAATACTCATGTTTTGAAAAAAAATGGAAAGGATTGTTACATTTAACAGAAACAACTTTTTGTTATTTTGTAAAAGATATTTCTTAGTTCTCATGATCTTTCCAGGTGTGAATGGGTTACACAGGTAAAAGTTGACGGGCCTGTAATACACATGTATCTTTTTGACTAACTTGCCTTCCGTTCAAAATCTCACAACTTTTTTCTTATCTCTTCGACAGAACTCCACTTCCACATTTAACTGGTGGTTGCCATAGAAACCGCTTCCTCTACCTTCACTGGAGTGAGGATCTGGGATTAACAGACGAGACAATGGCCTAATCAGAGTAATTTTCCAGAGGAAAGCTTCTTACAGACAGGATGCACATCAAAGTGATGAAAATACGGCGGCGGCTCGCTAGGCCAGCACTATCCCTGCATGGCCACTCCTCCCTCCACCTGCTGCCTTCTTTAACCCTTATGCTGCTGGCGGCAAATTTGGGAAATACAAAATGATGCAAAAAAGCAGAGAAATGTCTGAAACCATGGCAAATGGGTACTCATCGGAGAGTACTCGCTGAGAGCTTCCCAATGAATACCAACATGACAGGGTTTCGATGGTTTTCAAAAATCTTTGCGTCCTAGTGTTTTGGACAAAAGTAACCTCAGCATTGAAAGGGTTAAACAATGCACGCAGGCCTCCAGATTACCTTCACTAGTCTTGGCTGGACCGAGACTTTTGGAAATAACTATGTTATTACAGGTAATAAACGTGTTGGTTGGTGAGAGATGAACATTTTTCTAAATAGGTATTTCCTGAAATTGTTAAACTCTAAAAGGGATATCCCTGAATTAGTTAGGCAGTTTTGGCACTACAGGCATGGTTGGCTGATTCAGCCATAAATATACATGTGTATACAAACAGCCTGACAAATATCTAAATAACAAAGTAACATTAAGAAAAATATTTCGCAGTTTTTTCCACTGAAAGTTGTCGTTCGTATTAAGTGTGACTATCCCTCTATGAAATTTTACTCTGATTAAGGATATTTCAGATTTTGTAAAATGCTCTTTATGAAGAGTTAACTAATTCATGAACTAGTCTTATCATGGCAGGGCCACTCAGAGAGCTGGTAGCTTGTATCAACTGTTATTTACTTAAAGATTAGCCACATGCCTCGCTCACATTGCATGACATGACAAGTACCTACTAAAAGGGTGGTAGTTTAATTAAAGTAAACCATTAGTCCACACCGGAATTTGTGTTTATTGAAATGGCGAAGTCACAATTATTGTGAAAAATATGATATTCTTTTAACCGGGGACAAGTGCTCCATTACATGTTGTCCTTAATTGTTGGAAACTATAAAATGGTCCTAAAGAGTACAGGATTCTAAAAAACTATTTTACTAACCACATGAATGGCTCAGCATGACAGGCCTTGGCCTGACAACAGCCATGGAATCATAGCTCCATCAATTCCCCTCCGCATAGATCTCTGGGACCCTACAGTACCAACCACTCCTGTATCTACCCAAGTGAGAGACATATCATTACTAGCCTTGGCCTGACAACAGCCATGGAATCATAGCTCCATCAATTCCCCTCCGCACCTCTGGGACCCTACAGAACCAACCACTCCTGTATCTACCCAAGTGAGAGACATATCATTACTGGCCTTGGCCTGACAACAGCCATGGAATCATAGCTCCATCAATTCCCCTCCGCATAGATCTCTGGGACACTACAGAACCAACCACTCCTGTATCTACCCAAGTGAGAGACATATCATTACTAGCCTTGGCCTGACAACAGCCATGGAATCATAGCTCCATCAATTCCCCTCCGCACCTCTGGGACCCTACAGAACCAACCACTCCTGTATCTACCCAAGTGAGAGACATATCATTACTAGCCTTGGCCTGACAACAGCCATGGAATCATAGCTCCATCAATTCCCCTCCGCATAGATCTCTGGGACCCTACAGTACCAACCACTCCTGTATCTACCCAAGTGAGAGACATATCATTACTAGCCTTGGCCTGACAACAGCCATGGAATCATAGCTCCATCAATTCCCCTCCGCACCTCTGGGACCCTACAGAACCAACCACTCCTGTATCTACCCAAGTGAGAGACATATCATTACTAGCCTTGGCCTGACAACAGCCATGGAATCATAGCTCCATCAATTCCCCTCCGCATAGATCTCTGGGACTCTACAGAACCAACCACTCCTGTATCTATCCAAGTGAGAGACATATCATTACTAGCCTTGGCCTGACAACAGCCATGGAATCATAGCTCCATCAATTCCCCTCCGCATAGATCTCTGGGACCCTACAGAACCAACCACTCCTGTATCTACCCAAGTGAGAGACATATCATTACTAGCCTTGGCCTGACAACAGCCATGGCATCATAGCTCCATCAATTCCCCTCCACATAGATCTCTGGGACCCTACAGAACCAACCACTCCTGTATCTACCCAAGTGAGAGACATATCATTACTAGCCTTGGCCTGACAACAGCCATGGAATCATAGCTCCATCAATTCCCCTCCGCATAGATCTCTGGGACCCTACAGAACCAACCACTCCTGTATCTACCCAAGTGAGAGACATATCATTACTAGCCTTGGCCTGAACACAGCCATGGAATCATAGCTCCATCAATTCCCCTCCGCATAGATCTCTGGGACCCTACAGAACCAACCACTCCTGTATCTACCCAAGTGAGAGACATATCATTACTAGCCTTGGCCTGACAACAGCCATGGAATCATAGCTCCATCAATTCCCCTCCGCATAGATCTCTGGGACCCTACAGAACCAACCACTCCTGTATCTACCCAAGTGAGAGACATATCATTTCTAGCCTTGGCCTGACAACAGCCATGGAATCATAGCTCCATCAATTCCCCTCCGCATAGATCTCTGGGACCCTACAGAACCAACCACTCCTGTATCTACCCAAGTGAGAGACATAATATTACTAGCCTTGGTCTGACAACAGCCATGGAATCATAGCTCCATCAATTCCCCTCCGCATAGATCTCTGGGACCCTACAGAACCAACCACTCCTGTATCTACCCAAGTGAGAGACATATCATTACTAGCCTTGGCCTGACAACAGCCATGGAATCATAGCTCCATCAATTCCCCTCCGCATAGATCTCTGGGACCCTACAGAACCAACCACTCCTGTATCTACCCAAGTGAGAGACATAATATTACTAGCCTTGGTCTGACAACAGCCATGGAATCATAGCTCCATCAATTCCCCTCCGCATAGATCTCTGGGACCCTACAGAACCAACCACTCCTGTATCTACCCAAGTGAGAGACATATCATTACTAGCCTTGGCCTGACAACAGCCATGGAATCATAGCTCCATCAATTCCCCTCCGCACCTCTGAGACCCTACAGAACCAACCACTCCTGTATCTACCCAAGTGAGAGACATAGCATTACTAGCCTTGGTCTGACAACAGCCATGGAATCATAGCTCCATCAATTCCCCTCCGCATAGATCTCTGGGACCCTACAGAACCAACCACTCCTGTATCTACCCAAGTGAGAGACATAGCATTACTAGCCTTGGCCTGACAACAGCCATGGAATCATAGCTCCATCAATTCCCCTCCGCACCTCAGGGACCCTACAGAACCAACCACTCCTGTATCTACCCAAGTGAGAGACATATCATTACTAGCCTTGGCCTGACAACAGCCATGGAATCATAGCTCCATCAATTCCCCTCCGCATATATCTCTGGGACCCTACAGAACCAACCACTCCTGTATCTACCCCAGTGAGAGACATAGCATTACTAGCCTTGGCCTGACAACAGCCATGGAATCATAGCTCCATCAATTCCCCTCCGCATAGATCTCTGGGACCCTACAGAACCAACCACTCCTGTATCTACCCAAGTGAGAGACATAGCATTACTAGCCTTGGCCTGACAACAGCCATGGAATCATAGCTCCATCAATTCCCCTCCGCACCTCAGGGACCCTACAGAACCAACCACTCCTGTATCTACCCAAGTGAGAGACATATCATTACTAGCCTTGGCCTGACAACAGCCATGGAATCATAGCTCCATCAATTCCCCTCCGCATAGATCTCTGGGACCCTACAGAACCAACCACTCCTGTATCTACCCAAGTGAGAGACATAGCATTACTAGCCTTGGCCTGACAACAGCCATGGAATCATAGCTCCATCAATTCCCCTCCACATAGATCTCTGGGACCCTACAGAACCAACCACTCCTGTATCTACCCAAGTGAGAGACATATCATTACTAGCCTTGGCCTGACAACAGCCATGGAATCATAGCTCCATCAATTCCCCTCCGCATAGATCTCTGGGACCCTACAGAACCAACCACTCCTGTATCTACCCAAGTGAGAGACATATCATTACTAGCCTTGGCCTGACAACAGCCATGGAATCATAGCTCCATCAATTCCCCTCCGCACCTCTGGGACCCTACAGAACCAACCACTCCTGTATCTACCCAAGTGAGAGACATATCATTACTAGCCTTGGCCTGACAACAGCCATGGAATCATAGCTCCATCAATTCCCCTCCGCACCTCAGGGACCCTACAGAACCAACCACTCCTGTATCTACCCAAGTGAGAGACATATCATTACTAGCCTTGGCCTGACAACAGCCATGGAATCATAGCTCCATCAATTCCCCTCCGCATAGATCTCTGGGACCCTACAGAACCAACCACTCCTGTATCTACCCAAGTGAGAGACATATCATTACTAGCCTTGGCCTGACAACAGCCATGGAATCATAGCTCCATCAATTCCCCTCCACATAGATCTCTGGGACCCTACAGAACCAACCACTCCTGTATCTACCCAAGTGAGAGACATATCATTACTAGCCTTGGCCTGACAACAGCCATGGAATCATAGCTCCATCAATTCCCCTCCGCATAGATCTCTGGGACCCTACAGAACCAACCACTCCTGTATCTACCCAAGTGAGAGACATATCATTACTAGCCTTGGCCTGACAACAGCCATGGAATCATAGCTCCATCAATTCCCCTCTGCACCTCTGGGACCCTACAGAACCAACCACTCCTGTATCTACCCAAGTGAGAGACATATCATTACTAGCCTTGGCCTGACAACAGCCATGGAATCATAGCTCCATCAATTCCCCTCCGCACCTCTGAGACCCTACAGAACCAACCACTCCTGTATCTACCCAAGTGAGAGACATATCATTACTAGCCTTGGCCTGACAACAGCCATGGAATCATAGCTCCATCAATTCCCCTCCGCACCTCTGGGACCCTACAGAACCAACCACTCCTGTATCTACCCAAGTGAGAGACATATCATTACTGGCCTTGGCCTGACAACAGCCATGGAATCATAGCTCCATCAATTCCCCTCCGCATAGATCTCTGGGACCCTACAGAACCAACCACTCCTGTATCTACCCAAGTGAGAGACATATCATTACTAGCCTTGGCCTGACAACAGCCATGGAATCATAGCTCCATCAATTCCCCTCCGCACCTCTGGGACCCTACAGAACCAACCACTCCTGTATCTACCCAAGTGAGAGACATATCATTACTAGCCTTGGCCTGACAACAGCCATGGAATCATAGCTCCATCAATTCCCCTCCGCATAGATCTCTGGGACACTACAGAACCAACCACTCCTGTATCTACCCAAGTGAGAGACATATCATTACTAGCCTTGGCCTGACAACAGCCATGGAATCATAGCTCCATCAATTCCCCTCCGCACCTCTGGGACCCTACAGAACCAACCACTCCTGTATCTACCCAAGTGAGAGACATATCATTACTAGCCTTGGCCTGACAACAGCCATGGAATCATAGCTCCATCAATTCCCCTCCGCACCTCTGAGACCCTACAGAACCAACCACTCCTGTATCTACCCAAGTGAGAGACATATCATTACTAGCCTTGGCCTGACAACAGCCATGGAATCATAGCTCCATCAATTCCCCTCCGCACCTCTGGGACCCTACAGAACCAACCACTCCTGTATCTACCCAAGTGAGAGACATATCATTACTAGCCTTGGCCTGACAACAGCCATGTAATCATAGCTCCATCAATTCCCCTCCGCACCTCTGGGACCCTACAGAACCAACCACTCCTGTATCTACCCAAGTGAGAGACATATCATTACTAGCCTTGGCCTGACAACAGCCATGGAATCATAGCTCCATCAATTCCCCTCCGCACCTCTGGGACCCTACAGAACCAACCACTCCTGTATCTACCCAAGTGAGAGACATATCATTACTAGCCTTGGCCTGACAACAGCCATGGAATCATAGCTCCATCAATTCCCCTCCGCACCTCTGAGACCCTACAGAACCAACCACTCCTGTATCTACCCAAGTGAGAGACATATCATTACTAGCCTTGGCCTGACAACAGCCATGGAATCATAGCTCCATCAATTCCCCTCCGCACCTCTGGGACCCTACAGAACCAACCACTCCTGTATCTACCCAAGTGAGAGACATATCATTACTAGCCTTGGCCTGACAACAGCCATGGAATCATAGCTCCATCAATTCCCCTCCGCATAGATCTCTGGGACCCTACAGAACCAACCACTCCTGTATCTACCCAAGTGAGAGACATATCATTACTAACCTTGGCCTGACAACAGCCATGTAATCATAGCTCCATCAATTCCCCTCCGCACCTCTGGGACCCTACAGAACCAACCACTCTTGTATCTACCCAAGTGAGAGACATATCATTACTAGCCTTGGCCTGACAACAGCCATGGAATCATAGCTCCATCAATTCCCCTCCGCATAGATCTCTGGGACCCTACAGAACCAACCACTCCTGTATCTACCCAAGTGAGAGACATATCATTACTAGCCTTGGCCTGAAAACAGCCATGGAATTATAGCTCCATCAATTCCCCTCCGCATAGATCTCTGGGACCCTACAGAACCAACCACTCTTGTATCTACCCAAGTGAGAGACATATCATTACTAGCCTTGGCCTGACAACAGCCATGGAATCATAGCTCCATCAATTCCCCTCCGCATAGATCTCTGGGACCCTACAGAACCAACCACCCCTGTATCTACCCAAGTGAGAGACATATCATTACTAACCTTGGCCTGACAACAGCCATGGAATCATAGCTCCATCAATTCCCCTCCGCATAGATCTCTGGGACCCTACAGAACCAACCACTCCTGTATCTATCCAAGTGAGAGACATATCATTACTAGCCTTGGCCTGACAACAGCCATGGAATCATAGCTCCATCAATTCCCCTCCGCACCTCTGGGACCCTACAGAACCAACCACTCCTGTATCTACCCAAGTGAGAGACATATCATTACTAGCCTTGGCCTGACAACAGCCATGGAATCATAGCTCCATCAATTCCCCTCCGCATAGATCTCTGGGACCCTACAGAACCAACCACTCCTGTATCTACCCAAGTGAGAGACATATCATTACTAGCCTTGGCCTGACAACAGCCATGGAATCATAGCTCCATCAATTCCCCTCCGCACCTCTGGGACCCTACAGAACCAACCACTCCTGTATCTACCCAAGTGAGAGACATATCATTACTAACCTTGGCCTGACAACAGCCATGTAATCATAGCTCCATCAATTCCCCTCCGCACCTCTGGGACCCTACAGAACCAACCACTCCTGTATCTACCCAAGTGAGAGACATATCATTACTAGCCTTGGCCTGACAACAGCCATGGAATCATAGCTCCATCAATTCCCCTCCGCATAGATCTCTGGGACCCTACAGAACCAACCACTCCTGTATCTACCCAAGTGAGAGACATATCATTACTAGCCTTGGCCTGAAAACAGCCATGGAATTATAGCTCCATCAATTCCCCTCCGCATAGATCTCTGGGACCCTACAGAACCAACCACTCTTGTATCTACCCAAGTGAGAGACATATCATTACTAGCCTTGGCCTGACAACAGCCATGGAATCATAGCTCCATCAATTCCCCTCCGCATAGATCTCTGGGACCCTACAGAACCAACCACCCCTGTATCTACCCAAGTGAGAGACATATCATTACTAACCTTGGCCTGACAACAGCCATGGAATCATAGCTCCATCAATTCCCCTCCGCATAGATCTCTGGGACCCTACAGAACCAACCACTCCTGTATCTATCCAAGTGAGAGACATATCATTACTAGCCTTGGCCTGACAACAGCCATGGAATCATAGCTCCATCAATTCCCCTCCGCATAGATCTCTGGGACCCTACAGAACCAACCACCCCTGTATCTACCCAAGTGAGAGACATATCATTACTAACCTTGGCCTGACAACAGCCATGGAATCATAGCTCCATCAATTCCCCTCCGCATAGATCTCTGGGACCCTACAGAACCAACCACCCCTGTATCTACCCAAGTGAGAGACATATCATTACTAACCTTGGCCTGACAACAGCCATGGAATCATAGCTCCATCAATTCCCCTCCGCATAGATCTCTGGGACCCTACAGAACCAACCACTCCTGTATCTACCCAAGTGAGAGACATATCATTACTAGCCTTGGCCTGACAACAGCCATGGAATCATAGCTCCATCAATTCCCCTCCGCATAGATCTCTGGGACCCTACAGAACCAACCACTCCTGTATCTACCCAAGTGAGAGACATATCATTACTAGCCTTGGCCTGACAACAGCCATGGAATCATAGCTCCATCAATTCCCCTCCGCATAGATCTCTGGGACCCTACAGAACCAACCACTCCTGTATCTACCCAAGTGAGAGACATATCATTACTAGCCTTGGCCTGAAAACAGCCATGGAATCATAGCTCCATCAATTCCCCTCCGCATAGATCTCTGGGACCCTACAGAACCAACCACTCTTGTATCTACCCAAGTGAGAGACATATCATTACTAGCCTTGGCCTGACAACAGCCATGGAATCATAGCTCCATCAATTCCCCTCCGCATAGATCTCTGGGACCCTACAGAACCAACCACCCCTGTATCTACCCAAGTGAGAGACATATCATTACTAACCTTGGCCTGACAACAGCCATGGAATCATAGCTCCATCAATTCCCCTCCGCATAGATCTCTGGGACCCTACAGAACCAACCACTCCTGTATCTATCCAAGTGAGAGACATATCATTACTAGCCTTGGCCTGACAACAGCCATGGAATCATAGCTCCATCAATTCCCCTCCGCATAGATCTCTGGGACCCTACAGAACCAACCACTCCTGTATCTACCCAAGTGAGAGACATATCATTACTAGCCTTGGCCTGACAACAGCCATGGAATCATAGCTCCATCAATTCCCCTCCGCATAGATCTCTGGGACCCTACAGAACCAACCACCCCTGTATCTACCCAAGTGAGAGACATATCATTACTAACCTTGGCCTGACAACAGCCATGGAATCATAGCTCCATCAATTCCCCTCCGCATAGATCTCTGGGACCCTACAGAACCAACCACTCCTGTATCTACCCAAGTGAGAGACATATCATTACTAGCCTTGGCCTGACAACAGCCATGGAATCATAGCTCCATCAATTCCCCTCCGCACCTCTGGGACCCTACAGAACCAACCACTCCTGTATCTACCCAAAGTGAGAGACATATCATTACTAGCCTTGGCCTGACAACAGCCATGGAATCATAGCTCCATCAATTCCCCTCCGCACCTCTAGGACCCTACAGAACCAACCACTCCTGTATCTACCCAAGTGAGAGACATATCATTACTAGCCTTGGCCTGACAACAGCCATGGAATCATAGCTCCATCAATTCCCCTCCGCACCTCTGGGACCCTACAGAACCAACCACTCCTGTATCTACCCAAGTGAGAGACATATCATTACTAGCCTTGGCCTGACAACAGCCATGGAATCATAGCTCCATCAATTCCCCTCCGCATAGATCTCTGGGACCCTACAGAACCAACCACTCTTGTATCTACCCAAGTGAGAGACATATCATTACTAGCCTTGGCCTGACAACAGCCATGGAATCATAGCTCCATCAATTCCCCTCCGCACCTCTGGGACCCTACAGAACCAACCACCCCTGTATCTACCCAAGTGAGAGACATATCATTACTAGCCTTGGCCTGACAACAGCCATGGAATCATAGCTCCATCAATTCCCCTCCGCACCTCTGGGACCCTACAGAACCAACCACTCCTGTATCTACCCAAGTGAGAGACATATCATTACTAGCCTTGGCCTGACAACAGCCATGGAATCATAGCTCCATCAATTCCCCTCCGCACCTCTGGGACCCTACAGAACCAACCACTCCTGTATCTACCCAAGTGAGAGACATATCATTACTAGCCTTGGCCTGACAACAGCCATGGAATCATAGCTCCATCAATTCCCCTCCGCATAGATCTCTGGGACCCTACAGAACCAACCACTCCTGTATCTACCCAAGTGAGAGACATATCATTACTAGCCTTGGCCTGACAACAGCCATGGAATCATAGCTCCATCAATTCCCCTCCGCACCTCTGAGACCCTACAGAACCAACCACTCCTGTATCTACCCAAGTGAGAGACATATCATTACTAGCCTTGGCCTGACAACAGCCATGGAATCATAGCTCCATCAATTCCCCTCCGCACCTCTGGGACCCTACAGAACCAACCACTCCTGTATCTACCCAAGTGAGAGACATATCATTACTGGCCTTGGCCTGACAACAGCCATGGAATCATAGCTCCATCAATTCCCCTCCGCATAGATCTCTGGGACCCTACAGAACCAACCACTCCTGTATCTACCCAAGTGAGAGACATATCATTACTAGCCTTGGCCTGACAACAGCCATGGAATCATAGCTCCATCAATTCCCCTCCGCACCTCTGGGACCCTACAGAACCAACCACTCCTGTATCTACCCAAGTGAGAGACATATCATTACTAGCCTTGGCCTGACAACAGCCATGGAATCATAGCTCCATCAATTCCCCTCCGCATAGATCTCTGGGACCCTACAGAACCAACCACTCTTGTATCTACCCCAGTGAGAGACATAGCATTACTAGCCTTGGCCTGACAACAGCCATGTAATCATAGCTCCATCAATTCCCCTCCGCACCTCTGGGACCCTACAGAACCAACCACTCCTGTATCTACCCAAGTGAGAGACATAGCATTACTAGCCTTGGCCTGACAACAGCCATGGAATCATAGCTCCATCAATTCCCCTCCGCATAGATCTCTGGGACCCTACAGAACCAACCACTCCTGTATCTACCCAAGTGAGAAACATAGCATTACTAGCCTTGGCCTGACAACAGCCATGGAATTATAGCTCCATCAATTCCCCTCCGCACCTCTGGGACCCTACAGAACCAACCACTCCTGTATCTACCCAAGTGAGAGACATATCATTACTAGCCTTGGCCTGACAACAGCCATGGAATCATAGCTCCATCAATTCCCCTCCGCATAGATCTCTGGGACCCTACAGAACCAACCACTCCTGTATCTACCCAAGTGAGAAACATAGCATTACTAGCCTTGGCCTGACAACAGCCATGGAATTATAGCTCCATCAATTCCCCTCCGCACCTCTGGGACCCTACAGAACCAACCACTCCTGTATCTACCCAAGTGAGAGACATATCATTACTAGCCTTGGCCTGACAACAGCCATGGAATCATAGCTCCATCAATTCCCCTCCGCACCTCTGGGACCCTACAGAACCAACCACTCCTGTATCTACCCAAGTGAGAGACATATCATTACTAGCCTTGGCCTGACAACAGCCATGGAATCATAGCTCCATCAATTCCCCTCCGCATAGATCTCTGGGACCCTACAGAACCAACCACTCCTGTATCTACCCAAGTGAGAGACATATCATTACTAGCCTTGGCCTGACAACAGCCATGGAATCATAGCTCCATCAATTCCCCTCCGCATAGATCTCTGGGACCCTACAGAACCAACCACTCTTGTATCTACCCAAGTGAGAGACATATCATTACTAGCCTTGGCCTGACAACAGCCATGGAATCATAGCTCCATCAATTCCCCTCCGCACCTCTGGGACCCTACAGAACCAACCACTCCTGTATCTACCCAAGTGAGAGACATATCATTACTAGCCTTGGCCTGACAACAGCCATGGAATCATAGCTCCATCAATTCCCCTCCGCATAGATCTCTGGGACCCTACAGAACCAACCACTCCTGTATCTACCCAAGTGAGAGACATATCATTACTAACCTTGGCCTGACAACAGCCATGGAATCATAGCTCCATCAATTCCCCTCCGCACCTCTGGGACCCTACAGAACCAACCACTCCTGTATCTACCCAAGTGAGAGACATATCATTACTAACCTTGGCCTGACAACAGCCATGGAATCATAGCTCCATCAATTCCCCTCCGCACCTCTGGGACCCTACAGAACCAACCACTCCTGTATCTACCCAAGCCAGAAATGTTGATAAAATAAACAATGCTTATTAGCGGCATTTGCTGAGCTATTGTTCTTATACACACACAGAATAAATCAAGGGAATACAATGGGTACAATCAACTGCTGGAGAGCATTGTTCTTGCTGCACTGAAAAATGAATCATAATGTACAAATGATTCCTGACAAAACAGGGGTAAAATTGCATGATGTTACACATCTCACCCATCCAAGCTTGTAGCACCTTTAAATGTTGGAAATAGTTTGTATAAATTTCATTTAAGACCATATTTGATATCCAGAGAAAAGTTCATCACAACCTAACCAACATTCATCCTTAAAGTCATTTATCAAATTATGATTTCTTTCCAGTTTTCTAATTTTATTTACATATAGATAGATCCAGACAACAATATTTGAAAAACAGCAGAAATAATGGTTTACAGCACTGCTGGTAACAATGCCTTACACTATTGTTAATGAGAGTTTCGGGTATGAAAGAGCTACAATATGCATTCAATTTCATTAGGAATTTAACACATCTTTTTATAATCAAAAGTTGAGTGAGAACATTCTTGTTTCCAGCATCTGTAGGCAATTTCATTAACAAAACATTCAAAAGCACATGTGATGTATTCAGTCTTAACATGCCTAAAATAATATTGGTCAATGCTTTTCAGCCAATGCATGCCTTCAGGTAGACTTGCTACAAGTCTGTGATATCTACCTGTCTCACTGATATGACCTGAGTTGATTTCACTCGAGGTTTAGTTCTGAATAAATCCTCAAGGAGGACACACTTGAGCTCTAGTCTGTATCACATATTTCAGAAGGACATCCTAGTATACCGTAGAGCCATCTATCCACAAGGGAGGACATTTAAATATGGCCTGGGAGACAGGCTAGCCTTCAGGTATCCTCTTTAAACCCTTGTTTTGGGGTTAAGTACTATTCAAAAGTAAACACGGTTAGGCAAAACATTTAAAGATTGGTTTGGACTTTTTTCTGCCAATACTTCTGACAGAATGATTTCACCAAATATTTGGGCTTAAATAAACATCACAGGTATGAATGGGTTAATATATGATGCAAGTATGTTTCCAAAAACTAGAATAGATATCACAAAAAAGACTACCTCTAGCCCCCAGGCTTGGCTGTACAGTGTATAGGTGTATAGGGTCTCTTAACCTATCCATGAATGTAGCAACTAAAAACGCCTGATATCTCTAACAAACACAATGCATATCTAGAAAATATTTGATGGAGTATTGATAATCAGAGCTCTATTTACATTTCTCATTCAAAATTTTTGTTTCATACTTATTCTTTTTTGAAAAGTATGATAGGTCGAGAAGAGCATGGTAGCAGACAACTCCAGGTCTGAATGGGTTAAGTGTGAGAAGGATATAAACCACTTCTGTCATGCCCTTTTTTCTCTGCTGCTGATTGTGCCAACCTTGTAGGTTGCAGCAGGGTTATCTGAAGCAGCGGCGGCGGATCAGAGATAATATATAACCCTGGCACATCCTCTAAATGTCACAAGTCTCATCCCATCAGAGCCCTCATAGTGGCAAAACATAGCAACACATATACACACAAAACATAAGCCACAACTACATCTCACATAGCACCTTCAGAGCCCTCATAGTGGCAAAACATAGCAACTCATACACACACAAAACATAAGCCACAACTACATCTCACATAGCACCTTCAGAGCCCTCATAGTGGCAAAACATAGCAACTCATACACACAAAACATAAGCCACGACTATATCTCACATAGCATCTTCAGAGCCCTCATAGTGGCAAAACATAGCAACACATACACACAAAACATAAGCCACAACTACATCTCACATAGCACCATCAGAGCCCTCATAGTGGCAAAACATAGCAACACATACACACAAAACATAAGCCACAGCTATATCTCACATAGCACCTTCAGAGCCCTCATAGTGGCAAAACATAGCAACACATACACACAAAACATAAGCCACAACTACATCTCACATAGCACCTTCAGAGCCCTCATAGTGGCAAAACATAGCAACACATACACACAAAACATAAGCCACAACTACAACTCACATAGCACCTTCAGAGCCCTCATAGTGGCAAAACATAGCAACACATACACACAAAACATAAGCCACAACTACATCTCACATAGCACCTTCAGAGCCCTCATAGTGGCAAAACATAGCAACACATACACACAAAACATAAGCCACAACTATATCTCACATAGCACCTTCAGAGCCCTCATAGTGGCAAAACATAGCAACACATACACACAAAACATAAGCCACAGCTATATCTCACATAGCACCTTCAGAGCCCTCATAGTGGCAAAACATAGCAACACATACACATACTTCACAACTCCTCATGAGGGAAACTAAACCCTTACATGGACTACTAATTAGGCTTACTTCTAAAATCTACTACAACAATGACTCACTGTAATTGCTGTGAAGTATGAAAACTACACTGTTACCAGCACTTTTTACGATTTCGTTAATATTTTCAATAAAAAATTCCCTGCTCGATTGATCTGACTCGCAGCTTAACCCATTCACACTCAGAGTTTTTCTAGAAAGCATCGTCTGCTTCTTTCATACTTTTGAAAATAATTTTGGAATAAAGCAGAAGTTTTCAAAATAATTGTTGTTTGACCTCTAGTTAACATTTCTCCTTCAAATATTTTTCAAAAAACGCTTTTGTTGGAAAAATATCTCCAAAATCGTCAGGCCTGTTTTGGCCGCTGTGAGCATTAATGGGTTAACAAATCGATTGCTCAAGCTTTCAATTAATCAGATCACTCCTTTACCATAGACTGCCCATTTTTATCTGTGCTCAGACTGCAGCAGATTAGACCCTCAATGTGTGCAGCCAGCAGGTCTTATACCTATAAGACTGGACCAATAGTTAAGTAACCCTACACCAGGGTCTTAGCCAGGATTTTCATAACAGGGTGTCCAAAATGGGGTTTCAAGAAGACAGCGTGTCCAAACCCCCTCACTGAAAAAAGATAAGTCATCATACCATACACATTGACAAATCAAGTAATTATATATGCTTTATTTCTTCAACAAATGTCTTAATTATCATTTAAGAATAAAACTTTTTGAAATATCTACTTGTAATTAATGTTTTCAAAAAATTCTAACCAAAAGATAGGGTGTCTTTTCCCCCCAAAATAGGTATTTTTTCGGGGACCAAGGTGCCAAAAAGAGACCCTGACACCCTGCTGGCTAAGACCCTGCCCTACACACATCAAATATATGTTTAGATAGTAACAAGATCCTATAGAGCTGCTCAAGTCTCAAACCTTGGAAGACTGGACCCATGAAGTAAGTCTATACATATATATAACAAGTTATAAGGCCATGACAAGGTGTTATAAACCTGTGTCAGTCTTAAATTTAAAGAGGCTGGTCCAATTACAGAAAACAAGTTTTGACTTCGCCTGGCTACAGGGTTTGAATTGTACATGATATTATACCAAAGGCTTATAAGCCTTTGATTATACGTATAAATCTATCTTCAAACCTAAAATAGGGTACCTAGCTAAAGGGCCCTAAATACTGTATTTTACCCTTTTTTATAAATAAATCAATGCTCCTACCTACATAAGGGCATGTGGCCCAATGGTGACTTATAAGTTCATACAATTGTCACATGAGGGCGCTGCACATGCTTTCTCAATTGCTAGCTCTACCCAGAGACATCAATCAGATTTGATTGATGTTTCTGCTCTACAATACTGCAGAGCAATCTATCCACAAGGTATAACATCTGGATCTGGCCTGGGAGACAGCCTGCTAGCTTGGAAAGAGACGAGAGCTCTTGGAAGGAGGATATATAGGGCAAGTCTAAGGCAATCATCTCAGGAGTGGCATCACTAGATTTCCAGTTATAAAGGTATGCAAGCAGAGGAAAGAGACAGAAGAGACTTGGACACCAGTCTATCTGGCCGCTTGCTGACAGGGCTGCGTCCAGGAGAGCTCTTCGTCAGTGGAGGAGGGAAGAGAGAGTTGGCACTCGCTCAGGATATGCACCGAGAAAATGAGGCTAGCACATAAGTGTGGCCTTGAATAGGAGTTAGCGACAAGTGTGTATAACCTTTGTGAGCTCATTAAAGCAAAAAAGGGACATAGCTCAAAATCAAGATAAAGGGCACATTTTGGGTCCACACAAGCTAAATAGATTACACACACACACACACACACACACACACACACATATATACATATATATATATATATATATATATATATATATATATATATATTTATATATATATATATATATATATATATATATATATATAAATATATATATATTGAAAACTATGATGTTAAATATCTATGAAATCATGATAAACATCTGGAGGATACTTGCTGGCTATTGTGTTGAAATCCCCTTCAATTTTTCTAAGTTGATGATATCATCAAAAGTATATTTTCAAAAGAACCAGGCCAAGTCGTTGAAGAATTTTGGAGATGAAAGGGTGAATTGTGAAAATGACATGTGAGTGTAAAGCTATCAAGATATATGGTGCTCATGATAAGATGGGGCTTCACGTCACAAGGTCAGGCCCACCAGGCTGGGGTCAAGTGACAGAGAAGCCCTCAAGTGGTTTAACCCTCTCACGCTGGGAGTTCCCTCAAGAAATGGCGGCCGCTCTCTATGATACTTAATAATAATAATAATAATAATAATAATAATAATAATAATAATAATAATAATAATAATAATAATAATAATTAATATTTGATATAGCGCCCTTTCCACCTATAATGTTCAAAAGTGCTTTAGAGTCATTGGACAGTTGTCATGGTCCATATAGTCAATTAAACTCCTTTCGAAATAGCAATGTTTTCAGCTGTTTCTTAAAGTTTTGCACACTATCAGCAGCCTTGATGTTGTCAGGAAGCTCATTCCAAAGGCGTGGTGCATAGGCACAGAATGCAACTGTTTTGCAAAATATTTGAAGAAGAAATGTCGATTGAGCTCTGATTAACATTTATCATTGACATTTTCATAAGATACTTTTTCATGGCTATATCATCAAAATAGACAGATCTATTTGGGCCACTAGAGATAAAGGGTTAATCTTTTTGAATGTGTATGGATGGGGTGGTAGCCTTATTAATATGGAGATATTTTCTTGGTCTAGGAAATTGATGGGATGTTCTGTTGAGAACATTGTGAATTCAGGTATCACAAATTTCCATTCAAATATCTTTCCTGTTTTCATAATATTTGAAATTTAGTGACCTTAGCCTTCCCAGATAAGGGGTGTAGGGGGGGGGGAACTTTTTAACAAGAATGTCTTCAAATGTTTTGGGGAATTTTTACTGGCCTGGGGCCATAGGTTCACCCTTAGCATCGAGCCCTGCATGACTAGTTAAAGGCAATAAGTGCTCATTTGTGGTGTTCCTAGGTTGTGGCCTGGGGCCCTAGGTTCACCCTTAGCGTCGAGCCCTGCATGACTAGTTGAAGGCAATAAGTGCTCATTTGTGGTGTTCCTAGGTTGCGGCCTGGGGCCCTAGGTTCACCCTTAGCGTCGAGCCCTGCATGACTAGTTGAAGGCAATAAGTGCTCATTTGTGGTGTTCCTAGGTTGCGGCCTGGCAGATGTAAGGTTGTGAGATCAGACACGGCATGGCACATTCCCGGGGTGGTTCCTGAGGCTGCTGCTGTGCACTCTAGAGCCTGGTCTCTCACACCTCATCCACTGGGCATGCACACACACACACACAGTGCTACACAGACATGCATTCTGCCTGGAAGAGGCTCATTTACCACAGAGGTACATCTAATCCACATGATTAAAGCAAATCAGAACAAAAGTAACAATTCTCAAAAAGAAAATAAACTTTTTTGGGTTTAGGCTAAACACTTGAACCCTAACTGTATCTGCTATGTACACTTAAAATTGTATTCAATTCAACCAGAGACCTAGCTCTTTGTTATAATCCGACAACGTGGATTGGCATACTGTTTCAACACTACACTCAAATGTATTCAAAACTCCACCAGAGATCGGGCTCATATTTCACAATACAGACAGACCCGTAGCTCAGGGTCACATAGTTTGTTTCTCCAGCACAGCTGAGTTCAGTACAGCCTGTAAATATGAATACCTTTTATCCCTAAACTACATTTACTGTGAACACAGTTTAAGGCACGTTTTACTTAGATAATATCTGATAAATATCATAATGTATTAAATATTCTATCCCGAAAAGACTGATTTTAATAACTAACCTTAATGCACCTTTCGAAAACTCATACTATATTAATTACTTTAAGCATCAAAATATTGATCTTATGTACTTGTACTACATGGAAAAAAATATATTCTGCTATTTTTGTAGGAATTCTCTATATAGGTCAGCTATTTTTGTAGGAATTCTCTATATAGGTCAGCTATTTTTGTAGGAATTCTCTATATAGGTCAGCTATTTTTGTAGGAATTCTCTATATAGGTCAGCTATTTTTGTAGGAATTCTCTATATAGGTCAGCTATTTTTGTAGGAATTCTCTATATAGGTCAGCTATTTTTGTAGGAATTCTCTATATAGGTCAGGTCGTACAGGCAGCAATGGGTTAAGTTAGGCTGCCAGTGAATGCCCATGGTGGGTTTAACTATAAATCAGCCCTGGCCCCTGGGGCAAATAAAATCCTACCAGACGTGCCCTAAGGGCATGCAGAGAAATAGATGTAGGGCAACCTATATACAAACAGAGGGCTCAGTCATGCCTTGAAATGCCTAAGTACTAATTTGTTGATCAATATCTATCGGATACAAGTATCTTGCGGGATATATTTGATAATGAAATTTGAATCAAAACCCAACAACAGATCTCCATTAACAATTTTGCAAATTCCTGTTTAATTCCAAAGCCTTCTTTAAAAAGTGTCAGGTGCCCTATATCCAGACCATACTTCACAAGGAAAACCCTAGACATGAATGGGTTAAAAAGTCTTATGAACAGACTAATACTGCATGGAGTTAGCCCACTAGCAATATACAACCCTGCAGGAAGGAATGATAATAATAATAATAATAATAATAGCATACTATCTCCTAATCTAGACTATGGTATGTTCCATACAGCGCCTAGGCTTGGGGCTTGAAAGCGGTTTACAACCATTAAGTTTTGTGGCAAGGTTTTCAAGGGTCACGGCAAGATACTAGGATATTTAAACCGCCATGAACATGTGTCTGATAATTATGAAAATATGCACTATTTTGGGCGAACCATGCAACATTCTTGAATTATTTCCTTGTCCTTAACATACTAAGTTTATTTACAGAAATTACCGACTTAAAACATTTTTGTGTGTCATTACTTAAGCCTTAGGGGCTTCCGTCTTAGCCAGGACGCCTTGAAAAATAGCATTCACAAAATTACTCCCCATCCAGAGCTGGGGCATTCCACAGTAATTTGGTCCTGACTACTCATGTTGTCATTCTTTGAAACTATAGTTCATATCACATGCATGCATCTGAAAGAGAACTTTTCCAGACTGGTTTTGGTTTTTCCCTATGATGGCCCAAACCTAAGTTATTAACTTTGAAATAGAAATTTGTGGAAAAAATTGTGACTATCAAGGAACATGACTAATGATGACTTATCATTCTATTTCTCAAGGTTCATAAATTGGTTTTTAAATATCAAAGAGGAGATGAGCCCCAATATTTCAATTCTACATAACCTATAATGAAGTGTTTGACATTTTTGATAGAAAATATGTAGTTTAACATGATTTATTTTGCTGCAGTCGCGTGACAGACAGTTAGACATCTATAACTTTTATAATCTCATAGATGCACGAACACATAATAGTGCCCTTACATTTTCTTCTCCTACAAGTTAAAGTGAATAGTGTGACGCAGTTTCCCTATAGAAAACCTATCAGAATCAAAAATAAATGACAATAAAAAGTTGTCCCGTGAAAGACGCTCATGTCTTTCACGGGACATCTCACTTATGGTGGCATTTCCCTGTAGGAAAAACATGAAATATAGCTTTCCACTCAAAATAACTATGTGCATACTGAAGTAAAATGCTAAGTGCAATAATGATCTGATGTGCTCAACTAGCACTTGGAGAAGCCCAACCCTAGGGTTGGGAATCGGTTGCAATTTCATGATCGATAATCAGTTACAGCCAACCGATCGATTATTGATCAAAATCAATTTATCGCACCTTGCAGTAATTGGGTACTAGAGGTCTAGAGCCTAATAATAAGTGATAGTCTATGACAATTACTTGCTATTAGCACCTACCTTAACTTCGTTTTGAAGTGTTTTTGGAGCTTAGTGTCATAGCTAGAAAGCTGACAACCTGTCTGTCATTTAGTTCCATATTTATAGGTTATCAATGCGTAATGATTAAACTGCGATTCAAAGGCAGTAATATGCTGGGCGCATTATTTTATATGCGCAATATTAACACGGTATACAGTATTTAACTATTCATTTTGAAATTCAAATTTTTTTATTATAAACCTATGAAATGCTTCAAAAACACTATTAATTAGAATTAAAATGGAGTTGTAAATTCATCATCACTTAGAAATGTGTACATTATGACACAAGTTTCTAGACCATTAGGAGTGCTGACACTCTTATCAGATACCCTAAAACTGTTGTGGGATTTTTGTCCCTTGATTGACAATTTTCTTAGTAACTACAGAATATCTTAAATGCCATCTAGAATATATCATGCAGAAGCGAAATATTTTTGTTATAGATTATAATAAGCATGAATGCCATATTGTATTTGAGGAGAATTTTTCAAGAAAAATCTTCTATTAACTATGGATTGCAGCCAAACATAGGCGATTCAGACAGCCGTATATAGACAAGTGACTCTAGCCTAGCAAATATGTAAAACTTGAGTTACGAAAAGCAACTTCCCAATAAGATTCTAACTTAACATGCTGATTTATGTTTGCATCATGCTTTTAATTTCTGGTATAAATGAGAAGGAAGAGAATGAGACAGGATTTATTCACAAATGTTCTTTTTCATTGATAGCACACAACAGGGTCTTAGCCAGGAATTAGAAACTGGGTGCCTAAAATTGGCCATTGTAAAATTTTGGGGCGTCCAAATATTTAAGGGGGAACATAATATACTCAGATTTCAACCATAAACATGTATATATATTTATCAAAATAGGGCATGATACCCTTATACAAGGTCATGGGAATTATATGATGATGAAAAAATTCAATTATATGCTTGAGATTGAAATTTTAAGAAATTCCTCACAACATTTTTTGGGTGTCCTGAGGGGTGCTTTTTAAAGGTTTGGGTGTCCAAAAAGACACCCAGACGCCCTGCTGGCTAAGACCATGGCACACAAGAATTCAATAAGTATGTCACCCTTGAATACCTTATATTAGTAATTAATTCATATTTCAATAGACTAATTAACTGATAAAGAACTTTTGGCCACAGCAATGAAGAACTGGAGTCAACTTTCCCATAAGATCAGCAGGTTTGAAAAGTTGAATATGATATTAACCCATTGACACTCAGACCAGCCAAAACAAGCCTGACAAAGTTGGAAATATATTACTTACAAAAGCATTTTCTGGAAAACATATGAAGGAGAAATGTTTATCGGAAGCCAAACTACAACTCTCCTTCAAATATTTTGTGAACTTTCGCTTTGTTCTCAAGTTATTTTCAAAAGTATGAAAGTAGCAGACGTTAGGTTCTGTTTGAGCTCTAAGTGTGAATGGGTTAAATGAGTACCTGCCATTTCTTGATGATGCCACATTACTGTCCGTGTATGCAGTCTATCTGAGTGATATCAACACAGAAAGGAACTCACCTAAAACAAAAAAGAAATGGAATCATAGTTAGATGCAACCACATTTCATGTTTCATATGAAAATCTTGCCTTCACACACACACACACACATGATTCTTTTAAGCTCTGAAAACATTCTTGGCTTTGAGACAGCAATCATAACAACTTATTTTCTACAGATATTTCTCAAAAGTACATTTCATTTCCAGCTCATATTAGTGACAGATGCTCAAGACACCTGAACATACTTTTAAAGGGGATAACTATAAACGGGATAAATGAATAAATGAATAACAAATGGAAAATACCTTTTTAGCATGAAAGCATGCACAATTTCATCCTGATGCCTGCAGTTAGCTAAAAGAGATGTGACCATAGTCTTAGCCAGCAGGGCGTCTGGGTGTCTTTTTGGACACCCAAACCCTTCAAAAGCACCCCTCAGGACACCCAGATTTTTTTTTTTGGGGGGGGGGGGGGGAATTTCTTGAGATGTCAATCTCAAGCATGTACTTGAATTTTCTTATCACCATGTAATTCCCATGACATTGTATGAGGATATCATGCCTTATTTTGATAAATTCATACATGTTTATGGTTGAAATCTGAGTATATTGTGTTCCCCCTTAAATATTTGGACGCCCAAAAACTTTTACAATTGCCGATTTTAGGCACCCAGTTTCTAAATCCTGGCTAAGACCCTGGATGTGACTATACCGCTAATGTCTTTCCAATAAAATCATCTTTTGAAAAATGTCTGCTTGAGAAATGCTTATTGAAACTAGAGCTGCACTCACCACTCACAAACTCGAGTGGCTTGAGCCCAGGGGCAAACTCGCCGAGCTCGAGCTGAAATGTTGAAGTCGTGAGCTTGTCTATGTTGGGAACACAAACGTAACACAGAGCACCTAACACACATTATAAATATACATAACTGCTTATCGCTGTCATATCCTCTTTACAATCTCCAATATATACATTCAAGTGGTGTTGAGTTTTATACTGACATTTGTACCTCGTCAGCACGTTTTAAAATTAAATAAACATGGCAATGTTAATAAATCTCCGCCAATAAATATTTATCTTTTAATAGCTGAGCTGGAAAATAAGTATTTCCTTGGAAAATTGGAACGTTCGCGAGCTCATGAGCTCACGAGTCAAACGGGTGGTGAGCTCATGAGTTAATCTCCCTCCGTGAGTGCAGCTCTAATTGAAACTAAGAAATCCCTTTCAAATATTTTTTGTGATTCTATGCTTAATTGCTAAATTATCTTCCTTAGTGTCCTAGAAGCAAATGATACCTATTCTGGAGTTGTGTGATGTAGGCAGGGAATGAGCCAGAACCTGTCCTGTCTTTTTTCCCGGACCTTCACTCCTTTTTAGAAAGGCACAAATTTCTAAGAATAATTCTAAATTTTTCCATTTTTTTTTTTTTTAATAACCATATCTTTTTCTAACAAACCATCTTCTAGGACAAGTCTGATATGTAAATTTCCCCTTTTGACACAATATGCTATTAAATGAATTTCTGTTTCGGCCAGGCATTTTTAAAATCCTGTCTGAGACACATACATGTTCTAGGCAGGTTTGTGGTAAGTTATAGATTTCCATAGTAGGGCCGATCAATGCAGGCATCCAGGGCATGGAAGCCAGAAAAAAAACTAATTGAGGCAATTAGCAACAAAGTAAGAGAGTGAAGCCATGTGGTAATGAAGCAATCATAACCTGCAGAGATGCTGATCAGCTGGGTATGGATGTAACCTGCAGAGATGCTGTGCCCTGTAATAGTGGCTAAGAGGCTATGTATGGATGTAACCTGCAGAGATGCTGTGCCCTGTAATAGTGGCTAAGAGGCTATGTATGGATGTAACCTGCAGAGATGCTGTGCCCTGTAATAGTGGCTAAGAGGCTATGTATGGATGTAACCTGCAGAGATGCTGTGCCCTGTAATAGTGGCTAAGAGGCTATGTATGGATGTAACCTGCAGAGATGCTGTGCCCTGTAATAGTGGCTAAGAGGCTATGTATGGATGTAACCTGCAGAGATGCTGATCGGCTGGGTATGGATGTAACCTGCAGAGATGCTGTGCCCTGTAATAGTGGCTAAGAGGCTATGTATGGATGTAACCTGCAGAGATGCTGTGCCCTGTAATAGTGGCTAAGAGGCTATGTATGGATGTAACCTGCAGAGATGCTGTGCCCTGTAATAGTGGCTAAGAGGCTATGTATGGATGTAACCTGCAGAGATGCTGTGCCCTGTAATAGTGGCTAAGAGGCTATGTATGGATGTAACCTGCAGAGATGCTGTGCCCTGTAATAGTGGCTAAGAGGCTATGTATGGATGTAACCTGCAGAGATGCTGTGCCCTGTAATAGTGGCTAAGAGGCTATGTATGGATGTAACCTGCAGAGATGCTGATCGGCTGGGTATGGATGTAACCTGCAGAGATGCTGTGCCCTGTAATAGTGGCTAAGAGGCTATGTATGGATGTAATCCACTCACAGCTAGCAGGGGCCCTTCAATTGACAAGTCTCATCTGGAACTCTTGCTGCTGGTGAAAAAAACACACTAATGTTGCATGTTTTGAAAAAACATTTGAAGAAGCTTGGCTGTGCCAATGCTAACATAACTTGTTCATATACTATTCAAATAACATGTCTATGAGGAAGAGGTTTCCGAAGTAATGAGGCCTTCTCTAAGGCAGCATGGTGAAGAGTGAGTTAACTCATTCATTCCTAAACAAATTTGCAATATTTGTGAAAAAAGAGTTGGCAGTTGGGTTTTGATCAATTTTTCTCATCCATATATTTCCCATAAGTTGCTATTGGGTTAAGTGTGTGTTTTTTTCAAGGAATAAGGTGTCATAATGCCACACTGCTAGCTAAACCCCTCATTAGGAGGAAGGTCACCCTGGATTTACACAGGCTCCCTCGATCCCTTGTATGCAGGGGGCCTAAAGTAATACTGATCTAATATCAGGGCTCAACATTAAGAAAAAACTTCATAAGCCCAGCAGGGCTAGTTACCGAAACTTTTACTAGCCCTGAAATATTTTTGCTAGCCCTGATATTAATGACAACTCTACTCAAACAGTGACCTCTGTTGATAACATGAAAAGAATACAGTGTATTGTGGTAAATTGAGGTAAATTATCATCCAGGTATGCAGAGCCAAAGGTGGGCTTCATCATTTTTAAGCGCTGATATTCTTATTCTATCTAGTCCCTCAGGGCTACTCACAGGTGGAACTTACTAGCCCTGACATTCAATAACTAGCCCGGGGCTAGCCTTAACGTCGAGCCCTGAATATAATCTAACCAGTGTAAGGAGGAAGCTGAGGTTAAATGAATTCAAACTCAAGGCCAGGTTGTCTTAAAAAAAGTATGATTTATACTGACCATCAATGTATATAATGAAGTTATTTTTCTTTGTTCTAAGATGATGAACCCTAAATTCCATTTACATGTTTATTTACTCGTTCCAGCAAATTACACATGTGCAGAAAAAACCTCATTGTACTGAAAAATAGTCATAAACGTCTTGTCAAGTGATACCTTTCAATTCAGCAACTAAGACATGCAGAAA
Organism: Maea johnstoni; assembly: GCA_963942565.1. Taxonomy (NCBI): domain Eukaryota; kingdom Metazoa; phylum Annelida; class Polychaeta; order Spionida; family Magelonidae; genus Maea; species Maea johnstoni. The sequence goes on from OZ012696.1 coordinate 37,426,847, forward strand.
AAACTTCAATATAGGGATGTCGCTTGATGAATTGAAAAAGGATACAAAACTAAGTATTCAATTGATACCCTTGGAATGGCTGATTCTGTATAGATCAATGTCAATAGAGCTACAATGGACTAAAACAGCATTCAAAGCATGGTCTTAGCCAGCAGGGTGTCTGGGTGCCTTTTTGGACGCCCAAACCCTTAAAAAGAACCCCTCAGGACACCCAATTTTTTTAGTGTGGACTTTCTAAAAATCTCAATCTCGAGCTTATAATTGAATTATTTCATCTCCTTATAATTCCCATGACATTGTTTAATGAAATCATGCCTTATTTTGATGAGTGCATACATGTTTATGGTTGAAATATGAGTATATTGTGACCCCCCTTAAAAATTTGGACACCAAAACATTTTACAACTGCCAATTTTAGGCACCCAGTTTCAAAATCCTGGCTAAGACCCTGAGGATTTCCAAGTGCTGCGGCGGGCGGGTGGGCAGGGGAGCTCCCAGGTGGCAGGCATCCCTGCACTCACCTGTACGTGTTTGACACCTGCAGCACAGGTAGTAGTCAGGTAGTAGTAGTCAGTGGGGTGTGTGAGATGATGGCACACATCACCTCATTACACTGGCAGCCATAGTGTGCCGGAATGCTAACATTGACGAAGCCAATTAGCCAAGGCCACTCAGCGGCGGCCACTCGGCGGCCAGATGGAATAAGGCTAGAGCTAATGGCTACATGTAGACTTGCTACAAGTCTGTGATTTCTGGCTCTTTCACTGATCTGACTTGAGTTGAATTCACTCCAGTATTAGTTCTGAATAAATCCTCAAGGGGGACACACTTGAGCTCTAGTCTGAATCACATGTGTTCTCAACCGCAACTCATGAAAACAGTGCTTCCATCTATAGTTTGAGAGAGACATCAAACCTACTTAGTATGTATAGTGGTGGGGGCATTATACCTAACACAGCCTGAGAACCAGGCTAATGGCTACATGCAGCGGCCCACAGCTTCTACCTCACGCAGGCCTCAAGCCAGGCTCTCTTAGCCATCAGTTTAACAAGTCTGTCCAAAACAGCAATCACAATTTTTTACCTACAGTCCAAATTTAGCTAGTGAGCTACTTCAAATCTCTATACTAACTACATCTATTAGATTATTGTGTCAAAAAGGGCTAGCGACCCTTCTGAAATGTCTAAGAAAATGGTTTGTAAGGAAAGTATTTGGTTCAAAAAAGTCAAAGTATCAGAATTTCCGTGGTCAATTTTGAGAAACAGCTAAAGGCATTAGACGATAGAAAAAATGTTAGTTTTATAAAAGAATTGGATGAAACTTAGGCTTTTTTTCTATGACTTTTAGAATTCCACTAGGACAAGCTGACCACACCTTCTTACCTCACTCCTAACCATCACACATGAGTTCTTACGATAAAAGGTACATCTTTGTTTCCTTTGTTTGACCTTACATCATTATCAGGAGTGCAAAGGTGTCCATTATCATTTCGTAACCCTTGTCCTGCTGAATTGCTGGATCTTACCTACCACGCCAACTGCATTGTTTTTTGTACCCTAGGACAAAAGGTGTTGCCACCAACTTGCCATTTGTCAAAATGAAGGTCTAGTGAGGGTCTTCAAAATGGAGCTGCTTTGACCTTTGGGTCAGGCTGTTTGAGGGTCCTACAGATTAACTCACACAGATGGTCATTAGCAGGTCAGCAAGTGCATCCGGGTATTTTCTGGCGAAGCACAACAGGTTAATTAACTTGTCTCCCTTATATTTCCCGGTCCAGCAGGACCAGGGTTAATGTTGAGTTATATGTGAATTACTTTTTTAACCTTGATCTTATATCTACCAGGAGTATGCTAATGATGTTTTCACTATTTTAGTAACCTGAGGAACATCATTAGGTTATTACTCATTTTTTGAATAACCAGAAGTACTAAAATTTGGACGCCCAAAAATTCTACAATTGCCAATTTTGGGCACCCAGTTTCTAAATCCTGGCGAGGTTTCTATTTGAGTTAGTGAGGCAATCCATTTCCCCTTCTTCCCCCCTAAGGAGCTGCTGCTGCTGCTGCTGCTACTGCTGTACTCCACACAATCCCCACCACCGCCACAATCTCCATTCCTAGCACAGACTACACACACACTAAGACACCATCACCAATTCTAGCCACGCTTTCATTCACCTTTATCCATATCCCTGAACTAATCCCTCTCGTTTAATCCGGGGACGCATATCCTGATGAACGAGGTTTTCCTGCTGTGTTGGGCAGCCCCCAGACTTGGCCTGATGTGCTGGCATGACCTATAATGTTCACCCTAGTCATGCCAGGAATGTTCAGGTGGCCCGGCCTGATAAAACATTCACTTCAGCTCTGGCCAAAAAAGGTTTTCTGCACTATTTTGGAATCATTTCAACAAGAAAAGCTCCTCTTTATCATTACCAGAGTTCTATAGTTAATATACATCTCCAGTTACAAATATACTAGAGCTGCACTCACAGAGGGATAACAACTCATGAGCTCACCACCGTTTTGACTCACAAGCTCATGAGCTTGTGGATGCGCGGTTTCTTAAATACATTTTCAATAGTCAGCCCACCAATTAAGAAAGAAATACTTACTGATGGAGAATTGCTAACATTTACATGGTTATTTCTATTTAAAATGTGCCTGCATAGAAGAATACCTATCTATATTTACTAATTGCTTTCTATAGAGCAGTACAAAGGTCAGTAAAACGCTCAACACTGCCTTATACATCGGGGATTGTAAACAAAACATGAGAGCGATAAGCAGTAAATAAGAAAGTTTGTGTTATATGTTCTGCATTACGTTTGTGTTGAAAACATAGATGAGTTCGCGAGTTGACGACTTCAGCTCGAGCTCGGCTCGCTTGCCCTAATGCTCGAGCCACTCGAGTTTGTGAGTGGTGAGTGCAGCTCTAAAATATACATTTATAATCTCTGTTTAATAAACTGAAGGAGAAGAAGCAAAGATTTAGAACCTAGAACTCTTCTTCAAATCTTTTGCAAATGTATACATTCCCTTGTTAATTCCATGAAATCACTCTGCAAAGAGAGGACCATTTTTAAGGGGAACTCAGAGCATGTGTCGGTTAATCCAGTAAATACACCCTGACCATGGCCTGAGTAAGGTGACGGTAATTTGATTAACTGGTTCCCGGATCCTTCCCAGACCAATCTTACAGGGTCGCGAGGGCGGTAATTAAAAATAAGGTTGATTTAAAAAAAGATTAACACACGGAAATATAAGTAAGCAAACAGGCGGGAGGGAGGTAAAAATATAAAGTGATTTTTTTGGCTATTAATTACTAAAATACATACTTAAACCATATTTTTGAATATTAAAAGAATGATTTTTTTAATAAGATGATGCATTTCAACAACACTGTATTGCATTGCTATTGTAATGTTGTATTGCTCTGGTATTAATTTTCTTGTAGTCTTGTTGTTTTATTTTTACCATCAATGGTAAATTTATTGTAGGTTTGGTGTACCTACTTACGGCTCGGCGGCAGAGCACAAAATAAATTTGTGGCATTACATTTATTTTCCCGTCGGGTCTATTCCACTTTGATCAGCGGATCCGGGAACCAATAAATCAATTAACAGTCGCCTAATGACCTTTTGCAAAATGTGAACCTAGAAATTCCCAGTGGCCTGTCCCATTCTATGATGTGGTGCCCGACTCTCACTGACCTGCAGAGAACCTAATTCAGGGCATACAAAGCTAAGGGCAACAGTCTTAGCAAGCAGGGTGTCTGGGTGTCATTTAGACACCCAAACCCTCAAAATAAAACCCTTCAGGACACCCAATTTCTTTGTGAGGAACTTCTTGAAATTTCAATTATAATTGAATTGTATTTACCTCAATACATATATCACATGTACTTTTTTTTAATAAGTAAATACATGGATGTATTGTTTATGGTTGTTATCTGAGTGTATTGTGGTCTCTGCTGAAAAATAGGAATGCAGGACGCCCAAAGATTTTACAATTGACAATTCTGGGTACCCAGTTTGTATATCTTGGCTATAACCCTGTATCTTACATGCCTCAAATGTGAGTGGAAATCCAAAACCTGGAGGTAGAAAAGCCAGTTTAAAAGTTGATAAAACATGATCCCTGGTAAAAAATAATAGCAAGCATTATTGCACAATGTGTTGCACAGTCCAGACTGTCCAGTCAATGAATGGGGCAGCGCTCCTGAACTTCAACAGTCAATGCCCAGGACGTTCATTAGTAAAACCATTCAAATGCACACAGACATGAAGCGATAAAAAGGCTTGAAAGCCATAAGGTATGTAGACTGTCTTCTATGCCATATTCAGTGGATAGACTCCTTAGTCCATCTAGATGGCATTGCTGTATGCTAGTGTGGGTATGTTGGTCTTATCCAACAGGGTGTCTTGGGTATCCTTAGACACCTAAACCCAGGGACCGACATTAACGCTTGTCCGATTGCCCGGGGCAAGTGCGAGCGTGAAAAAAACGATTTCGGGCAAGTTAATGGCCGACTTGAAAAGCCCGAATGGTCAAGCTAATATTCCCACTTACTTGTGCTCGAAATATTGCCAACTTGATCATTGCGCCAAGCTAGTAGCGCTATCGACAACCCAAGGAAATATTGATAAAATTCAAGCTAAATACTAACCACAACGCCACTTCTAATAGATCGTTATACCAGCAATCCAGTCCGGTAAATAAAGCGCCATTTTGAAATTGACCGAAATCACGATCATGGCGAGATCATCAACGTGATTTCGGTCAATTTCAAAATGGCGCTTTGTTTACCGGACGGGATTGCTGGTATAACGATCTTACGGAGGGGAATAGAGGTAAGTTCGTTGCCGCTTCCATACATGTAGCCGCATACCCACACACAACCTGAAAAGTTTCGTATTTGGTACCTTTTTTCATGAATTTTTTCTTTAGTTATTTGCCGATGTTAAGTTAACAAATTATTGCTTTTTATTGAGTAAAACTAAGATCTCTGCCGTCATTTTGAGATTGTCATTCCAAACTAGGATGTCACTGTGTAAATGATAAAAAAAGTGCAAAATAACATTTTTCTTTTGGGCAAGTTGATTTTTTTTCGGGCAAGCAAAACTTGGGGTCGCTCTGCCCGAATGGGCAAGTGCCTTCAAAAGTTAATGTCGGTCCCTGAAACCATGTCAAAGTTCACACCTCAGGCCACAAAGAATTTGGGGGAGATTTTGTAATTTCCTCAAAATAAAACCATTTACAGCAAAATATTTGAATATTTTCACCCCTACATAATTCCCACAACAACGGATTAGGATATCATGCTTTTTTTTCTTGATATATAAGTAAATACATTATGTATGGTAACTATGGTTGTAATATGAATATATCATGGCCTCCATTGAAAAAATAGGATGCACAAAAATTTTGCAATATTAGTTATCCTACAAATGGTGTACAGCAAGATGAATTATATTGGCCTCCTAACATTGGCAATAATTAAAAGCAAAATTAGATGCCCAATATAGTCCAGTACAACAAAGAAATTGACCAATCAGCTATTGGTATCAGAGTAGAGCTGATAATAGCTATGTCACCCAGCCATGGTCTTAGCCAGCAGGGCGTCTGGGTGCTTTTTTGGACACACAAACCCCTGAAAATAATCCCTCAGGACACCCACATTTTTTGTGTGGAATTTCAAAAAATCTCAATCTCAAGCTTATAATTGAATTTTTTCAGCTCCTTATAATTCCTATGACATTGTTTACTGATATCATGCCTTATTTTGTTGAAGTTGTACATGTATATGGTTGAAATATGAGTATATTGTGATCCCCCTCAAGAATTTGGACGCCCAAAAATTTTACAACTACCAGTTTTAGGCACCCAGTTTCTAAATCCTGGCTAAGACACTGCACCCAGCTCTTCAATTCTGGCTCAGACTCCTAATGCACAGAAGGGGAATTTGATAAATAGTTTTGAGAGCCATGAGGTATGCTGGCAAAGCCTCACCTGGACTAGATAACTCCACAAGGTTCATCCAACACTCAAATATCCACAAATCTCTATCATCCAATGATCCCACAGCAGCAGGCAGCCTCCGTCGTCATCGCCGCCGCCGACAACAACCGAGTGAGCTTCTCACAGCGAGCAATGAAAACAAAAAGCTACCGTGTTCTCACCATCTGTCAACTAGCTCAGGACATGCAAGGGGGCAACGACATGCTAACACGCTCATCTCACACGCACGATATTAGTGTTAACCTAGTCGTACCCATAGCAGCACAAAAAGAAATCTTTACAGAATAAAACTTATAATACAAGGCACATCACAGCTAAAACTCATTGAAATTCTGGCTTCATACCCAGATTTTTTATACTAATACTAGGCACATCACAGCTAAAACTCATTGAAATTCTGGCTTCATACCCAGATTTTTTAAACTGATAATACTAGGCACATCACAGCTAAAACTCATTAAAATTCTGGCTTCATACCCAGATGTTTTCAGATGTATCACACTTTTTAAAGGGATATCTAAGGCTCTTAGGTAAGCATGTATTGGTTAAGAGCTATCTGCTCACAACTTAACTGTCACATTTCCATCCCCATACCCTAAAAGACCGGAGTAAGGCCAATATAAAATCAATAAATGACTATTGTTGATGTGGGAAATTTTGGGTCTTCAGGATGGCCACCGATTGGTCAACATCTAGTGAAAGAGAGGCAAGCCCATTCAACTACTCTCAGTCAAACCTCTCAATGCAGCAAAAGCCCCTGTTGTGGAGCAGACCTCAATGCTAATATAGGCCAGCAGGAGCGGATCCAGCCCTAAATTTGACTGGTACCAAAAGTGAAAATGTCCACTGAGCACCGTGCTCAGCACTACCGGCCGGGGGGGGGGGGGGGGGGGGGGGGGGGGGGTGCACTCAAGGCCCCCAGAAGCCAAAGGGTTTTTGATGCTCTGAGATGCAGTCTCAGCCATTCCTGGCACTTAAAATAATAAATTTTATGGACTTCCTTTTCAAGAAATTTCATTTTATTTCTAGTATTTCTTAGCCATATACTGAACCACTCATTACTCACTAATGATTTTTGCAATGGATTTCATAATACTAGTCTATAGGTAAAATATTTCTTTATTTCTGAAACTGTGATGATTGCTTACATATTACACTTCACATCCACTATCCCCACAGGGCGGGGGTAGTGAATACCTCCAAATCCTCCTTAAAAGATATCCCATTTACATGTTTTTGACGTGCCCAATCGGCCAGTGGACAAACAAGTAAAATTAGATCTTGTCAGTGTGCAAATCAACACAATAAAATTTTATTTTCAAATACATTTTTCAATTTTTGAATGCCCAGATGGCTAGAAAATATAGTTCACAAAATGTGCACTATGCGAAAAAGTGCAGAAGGTGAGAACACTATCCCTATTCTAGGATATCTATCTCTACCGGCCAATATCTGCCGTCCTTATCAATATTCCCCATGGAGACTTTCGGTAACTGTGTCCTGAAGACAGCCGGCCGTCAGTGACAACAGTGTGGTCTGGCTGAGTCAACCGTCTTCCTCTTCCTAAATCCACCCGTCCCAGGGGGTTTTAAGGAAATCTATCCGGGGCATGATGCCCTTTAACTGCCTGTCTAAGTGGTGGTGTGAACTGGCAGGAATCAGCTTGCGGATTTGACCGGTGCCAAATATCCAGTTTTTGAACTGAGCAGTGACTTGTCACCGGAACCACCGACCTGGATCCGCCGGTGGCCAGGGTCAATATTTTAGCAAATTGGTACCAGTTGAGGGGGCTCAAAATATTACTGACCCCGTAGGACCAGTAACACCAAGGATCTACTGATCCTGCAAAAGTTTTACTGGTCATACAAAGAAAAACATTGCATAAAATTCACTGACGATTATAATATTTATTTATATCTTATTTATATTTCATTTATTTATTATTTATCTTCATTTATTTCAGAAACATTTGGGGAAATTCTTTTTGGAATTTTTGCTGGCCTGGGGCCAGCGGTTCACTGTTAACGTCGAGCCCTGTGGAGGATTGGAAGGCCGGGTTCAAGCCAGGACTGCAAAATGAGTGCCTAAAATTGGGACAACCATTTGCATGTCTTTATTATGGAGAAAAGGCAAAGCCTTTGATATGCAATGTCATTGGAGTTATATTTCAGAGGTGTGAAAACGTTCAACTATTTACTTGGAAACTGCATTGGATGTGCCAATTTGTTAATTCTGAGAGGTTTGGTGTCCGAACGACTACTGGACATCCTGCTGGGTAAAACTCTTAACCCTTTAACACTTAGAGTTTCTCTACAAGGTATCGTCTGCTACTCTCTTACTTTTACAAATAACTTGCGTATAAAGCGAAATTTCATAAAATATTTGAAGGAGAGTTCAGAGTTGTTGTTTGGCTTCTAATCAACATTTCTCCTTCTAATGTTTTCAAGAAAATGCTCTTGTAGGTAAAATATTTCCAAAATTGTCAGGCCCCTTTTGGGCGTTCTGAGTGTCAATGGGTTAATGGCAGGTCTTGGATGAGTTGGTCTCGTGGGAGACCGGTATTGAGATGCAGTGAAGAGCGTAAATGCTAACATGGCTTCCTTGAACACAAAGTTGATTAAAACTGCCTAACAGTGAAACAACTAAGAGGTACTCCAGCTAACATACTTGTGTATTTTCATAAGTGTTTTTTGGCTGGGAAAACATATTGATATTCCATCAAGTGATAAATATTAGATGATAGTCTGTGTGTAGATGGGGAAAAAGTGCAGCGTAAGTTATTGATTTGCCCCAGAATGCTACTGCTGGTGCTACCACTTAGCAAGTAGTGTTGAACACTGGACGCAACTGGCTTCCAAGGGCTCCGTCCGTAAAACCATAGATTTCAACTGAAGTAAACTGCAGCCGCAGCAACGCAAGGCTTTAAAAGGTAGAATATGATATGAATTGATGTCGTAAATAAGCGGATTTTGGAAGCGATTAATCTATAAAACTGAGCAGCCAAAAAACAAAGTCAGGCGTGATATTGATACCATGCATTAATATAATGTATGGGAAAATTATTTGGATGTTTTTGCCCCTTATTAATCCCAGTTCGTGTCATATTAGAGGAATCGAATTATGGCAGGGGTCACATGCTTCTAATCTTGCCACATGTCGGATTAGACAGTTGGACTCGGAGTCAGTACTGATGCTGAAACTACTGCTGAATTGGCCATAACCATAATACTACCTTGAGACATGCTTCTGTGCGCCGGACTACCTATTTTTGGCGCGCAGATCCACACCTCTATGTAGAGGTATTTGCCTCTGCACTCTATTGCACCCAGCACCACTATTTTTTTTTACTTCTTTCAACTCCTTTCATCTCCACTCCTAATCCTATCACCTTGCAACAGTTTTTCTCTGGATTAGAGGTTGTTAAGACACATCCATTGTATACATACATATATATACAGGTGAACTTGGATATGACCAATGGGACCAGGAAAATTGGTCCGTCATATGCAAAATCCGTCGTATACATATGACGAATACTTGATATGCATCGGACTGGGACCAAGCATATCGTCCGTCATATGCAAAAATCTGTCGTACAGTGGGCCGTCATATCCAAGTTCACCTGTATATATATATATATATATATATATATATATATATATATATATATATATGTCATGACACAGATTGAAATTGGTAAGGATTTTAAATTGTGTCGACACAGATTAGAATTCTAATTTGTGTCGACACAAATTGCGATTTCAATTTGTTACCAGGTTTTAGCTGACACAGATTAGAATTTTGATTTGTTACCGCCCAATTTTAAATTGTGTCGACACAGATCTAAATCCTAGCAAGGATTTTAATTTGTGTCGACACAGATCTAAATCCTAGCTCAGTATTAATAGAGGAGTGGTAAGGATTTTAATTTGTGTCGACACAAATCTAAATCCTAGCTCAGTATCAAAATTAATAGAGGGGAGGTAAACATTTTAATTTGTGTCGACACAAATCTAAATCCTAGGGTTAGTATCAATGAAGGGGAGGTAAGATAAGGGAAATGAGCAGACTAAACCTCCTTTGGTAATTTTATAACAAAATAATCTTATTCTTTGTCTTTGTCAACATAAATTGAATTCCTTACCTCCCCTTCATTGATACTTGTGTCAACCCAATTTAGAATTGTGTGGTAACAAATCAAAATTATAATCAGTGTCGACACAAATTAAAATCCTTACCTCCCCTTCATTGACACTGAGCTAGGATTTAGATTTGTGTCGACACAAACTAAAATCCTTACTTCCCTTCATAGCTAGGATTTAGATCTGTGTCGACACAAATTAAAATCCTTACCACCCCTCTATTAATACTGAGCTCGGATTTAGATCTGTGTCGACACAAATTTAAATCCTTACTTCCCTTCATAGGTAGGATTTAGATTTGTGTCGACACAAATTAAAATCCTTGCTTCCCTTCATAGCTAGGATTTAGATCTGTGTCGACACAATTTAAAATTGGGTGGTAACAAATCAAAATTCTAATCTGTGTCAGCTAAAACCTGGTAACAAATTGAAATCGCGATTTGTGTCGACACAAATTAGAATTCTAATCTGTGTCGACACAATTTAAAATCCTTACCAATTTCAATCTGTGTCATGACATATATATATATATATATATATATATATATATATATATATATATATATATCAAGAACATGCTGCAAGTAGCACAAGTGATCAGGTTTGTTCATGTTTTCTCTAAGCTGCGCCTAAGTAGCATGTTAGAGTGTAGCCTGAAACCATTAGAGATAAGAGGTCCATATGGTGCCATCTATGGGCCATTGCCGCATCAGTTGATCAACTTACAGGGCTCGAAATAACAAAATAAACAAATATGTCCAGGGAGCGCCGGAGGGAGCCAATCCTAACTAGGCCCCAAGAGCCTTGATTAAGTTAAGTTGAATAATCATCTTTATTATTCATCTTTAGTATTATCATTAGAAGAAGAGGTAGAAGCAGAAGAAAAGAATAATTATTTTCACTTGTTTTGATGTCCGGCTGACGATCTAGAGATCGCCAACATCGCTAATGCCGCCATTGTTGTTTACAGTTGATTGCGCATCCAGTGGTGCGCACTGTGTCTAGTAGGATCATTTCTTTGAAAAGTTGTGATCTTGGTCACACTATTACACCTATAAGAGTAATGTATGACCAATGCCACAACATTACAAAGAAATGACAGCGCTTATTGCGTCTTCGCACTGTATCTAGGGCGCGATCATTAATTTCTTTGAGATTTTGTGGCGTTTGGTCATACCTTACGCTATAGGTGTAGTAGATCAAGGTCACATTTCAGAGAAACGATTGCGCTAGATAAAGTGCGCACCACAGGTTGCGCAATAAACCGTAAACAAGAATGGCAGCGATGTTTACGATCTCTCGATCGTCAGCCGGGATGACAGCGTGATACTGATAATAAAAATATCTATGCATCACATATAAATCGAGGGCGCCCTGCCAATGACCTTACACTTATAGTAAGGATAATACTAGGGCACCCTCAATATTTTTCAGGGAGCCCCCGCCAATCTGAGGGAGCCGCGGGTGCTCAGGAGAAAAATCTCCAGGGACTAGGTAGTAGGTACCTGAGCCCAATACATGCAGGCAGACACTGCTGAGCTAAGTCTTTTTCAACCCATACATGACAGATCTTCTAGGCAAATATATGATACAGGGTCTGACAATAACCAGAAAACTCTACAAGCCTGGTAGAGCTAGTGGCATATGGAATATACTAGCCCTACTCCAACCTGTACTGGCCCTACCTGAAAATCCAAATAATCATTAAAACTTGACCCCTTTTATTATCTAAATATGCAAGAAAATGTGCTATTAATCTAAATCTTCCTAAAGGCACTAACCAAAATTTCAACATGTCAAATAATCAATCTTATTATGACTGGTAAATTTGAACTAGTCTGGTAGGGCTACAAGGGTTAGTAATTTTTCTAGCCCTACCGGCCCCTTTTCACAATTTTACTAGTGCAGACTAGTAGGGCTACCTTGTACGTCGGACACTGTGATACTTTAAAAATAATTTTGGAATGAACCATAAATCAACAAGTAGCTGACGGAGAGTTGATGGTAACCAGAGAAATTAATGACATAGCCTAGTTACTTATATATGTAAATACTTTCCAATTTCAAAATCAATGATTGGGTATACTATTATGGATCAAAGAATGATTGATTATGGAATTCAAACTACTTTGTAATCCTGGGGCCCTCGGGCTTAACTTGTAAACATGCCCGAGGGCCTCAGGGAAGATCCTTACAATTGGATTAAATAAAGATTATAATTGTCATTATCATTATCATAATTATTATCCTTAGTTCCCTGACCCTAGTACTAGTCTCTTTCTGGAAACAGGATTGTGCCATATCCTTTAACATAGTGCACTGTATCACACCCTTTCCCCATTATTATAACATCAGTGTCCCACTAATTGATTAGCCTGACAGCCAAAGACTGACCTAGATTACGGTAATGCCAATATTCTCTTGGTGGCCCTGCTGCCATCTCCACTAGTGATGGCCTCCACATATCCTTCCTGTGTTACATAACCCACATCAGATACGACCCATTCCTCAGGGGACTCTTACACCACAGGCTCATGTCATACAACTTATACATACCCAACAAGCACCCTTCTTACAGGGTGCTGCTAGGGTATTAGAGATCAGTCTCTTACACCACAGGCTCATGTCATACAACTTATACCCAACAAGCACCCTTCTTACAGGGTGCTGCTAGGGCATTAGAGAGCAGTCTCTTACACCACAGGCTCATGTCATACAACTTATACCCAACAAGCACCCTTCTTACAGGGTGCTGCTAGGGCATTAGAGAGCAGTCTCTTACACCACAGGCTCATGTCATACAACTTATACCCAACAAGCACCCTTCTTACAGGGTGCTGCTAGGGCATTAGAGATCAGTCTCTTACATCTGTCACAGGCCTATGTCATATAAGAGATACCCAACAAGCACCCTTCTTACAGGGTGCTGCTAGGGCATTAGAGATCAATCTCTTACATCTGTCACAGGCCTATGTCATATAAGAGATACCCAACAAGCACCCTTCTTACAGGGTGCTGCTAGGGCATTAGAGATCAGTCTCTTACATCTGTCACAGGCCTATGTCATATAAGAGATACCCAACAAGCACCCTTCTTACAGGGTGCTGCTAGGGTATTAGAGAGCAGTCTCTTACATCTGTCACAGGCCTATGTCATACAACTTATACCCAACAAGCACCCTCCTTACAGGGTGCTGCTAGGGTATTAGAGAGCAGTCTCTTACATCTGTCACAGGCCTATGTCATACAACTTATACCCAACAAGCACCCTCCTTACAGGGTGCTGCTAGGGTATTAGAGAGCAGTCTCTTACAGCTGTCACAGGCCTATGTCATACAACTTATACCCAACAAGCACCCTCCTTACAGGGTGCTGCTAGGGTATTAGAGAGCAGTCTCTTACACCACAGGCTCATGTCATACAACTTATACCCAACAAGCACCCTCCTTACAGGGTGCTGCTAGGGTATTAGAGAGCAGTCTCTGACATCTGTCACAGGCCTATGTCATACAACTTATACCCAACAAGCACCCTCCTCACAGGGTGCTGCTAGGGCATTAGAGAGCAGTCTCTTACATCTGTCACAGGCCTATGTCATATAAAAGATACCCAACAAGTACCCTCCTCACAGGGTGCTGCTAGGGCATTAGAGAGCAGTCTCTTACATCTGTCACAGGCCTATGTCATATAAGAGATACCCAACAAGCACCCTTCTTACAGGGTGCTGCTAGGGTATTAGAGATCAATCTCTTACATCTGTCACAGGCCTATGTCATATAAGAGATACCCAACAAGTACCCTCCTCACAGGGTGCTGCTAGGGCATTAGAGATCAATCTCTTACATCTGTCACAGGCCTATGTCATATAAGAGATACCCAACAAGCACCCTTCTTACAGGGTGCTGCTAGGGCATTAGAGATCAGAGTCTCTTACATATCTGTCACAGGCCTATGTCATATAAGAGATACCCAACAAGCACCCTCCTCACAGGGTGCTGCTAGGGTATTAGAGATCATAGTCTCTTACATATCTGTCACAGGCCTATGTCATATAAGAGATACCCAACAAGCACCCTCCTCACAGGGTGCTGCTAGGGTATTAGAGATCATAGTCTCTTACATATCTGTCACAGGCCTATGTCATATAAGAGATACCCAACAAGCACCCTCCTCACAGGGTGCTGCTAGGGTATTAGAGATCATAGTCTCTTACATATCTGTCACAGGCCTATGTCATATAAGAGATACCCAACAAGCACCCTCCTCACAGGGTGCTGCTAGGGTATTAGAGATCATAGTCTCTTACATATCTGTCACAGGCCTATGTCATATAAGAGATACCCAACAAGCACCCTCCTCACAGGGTGCTGCTAGGGTATTAGAGATCAGTCTCTTACATCTGTCACAGGCCTATGTCATATAAGAGATACCCAACAAGCACCCTCCTCACAGGGTGCTGCTAGGGTATTAGAGAGCAGTCTCTTACATCTGTCACAGGCCTATGTCATATAAGAGATACCCAACAAGCACCCTCCTCACAGGGTGCTGCTAGGGTATTAGAGATCATAGTCTCTTACATATCTGTCACAGGCCTATGTCATATAAGAGATACCCAACAAGCACCCTCCTCACAGGGTGCTGCTAGGGTATTAGAGATCATAGTCTCTTACATATCTGTCACAGGCCTATGTCATATAAGAGATACCCAACAAGCACCCTCCTCACAGGGTGCTGCTAGGGTATTAGAGATCATAGTCTCTTACATATCTGTCACAGGCCTATGTCATATAAGAGATACCCAACAAGCACCCTCCTTACAGGGTGCTGCTAGGGCATTAGAGATCAATCTCTTACATCTGTCACAGGCCTATGTCATATAAGAGATACCCAACAAGTACCCTCCTCACAGGGTGCTGCTAGGGCATTAGAGATCAATCTCTTACATCTGTCACAGGCCTATGTCATATAAGAGACAAACAAGTACCCTCCTCACAGGGTGCTGCTAGGGCATTATAGGTCAGTCTCTTACATCTGTCACAGGCCTATGTCATATAAGAGATACCCAACAAGCACCCTCCTTACAGGGTGCTGCTAGGGCATTAGAGATCAATCTCTTACATCTGTCACAGGCCTATGTCATATAAAAGATACCCAACAAGCACCCTCCTCACAGGGTGCTGCTAGGGCATTAGAGAGCAGTCTCTTACATCTGTCACAGGCCTATGTCATATAAGAGATACCCAACAAGCACCCTCCTTACAGGGTGCTGCTAGGGTATTAGAGATCAATCTCTTACATCTGTCACAGGCCTATGTCATATAAAAGATACCCAACAAGCACCCTCCTCACAGGGTGCTGCTAGGGCATTAGAGATCAATCTCTTACATCTGTCACAGGCCTATGTCATATAAGAGATACCCAACAAGCACCCTCCTTACAGGGTGCTGCTAGGGTATTAGAGATCAATCTCTTACATCTGTCACAGGCCTATGTCATATAAAAGATACCCAACAAGCACCCTCCTCACAGGGTGCTGCTAGGGCATTAGAGATCAATCTCTTACATCTGTCACAGGCCTATGTCATATAAAAGATACCCAACAAGCACCCTTCTTACAGGGTGCTGCTAGGGCATTAGAGATCAGAGTCTCTTACATCTGTCACAGGCCTATGTCATATAAGAGATACCCAACAAGCACCCTCCTCACAGGGTGCTGCTAGGGCATTAGAGATCAGAGTCTCTTACATCTGTCACAGGCCTATGTCATATAAGAGATACCCAACAAGCACCCTCCTTACAGGGTGCTGCTAGGGCATTAGAGATCAATCTCTTACATCTGTCACAGGCCTATGTCATATAAGAGATACCCAACAAGCACCCTCCTAACAGGGTGCTGCTAGGGCATTAGAGATCAGAGTCTCTTACATCTGTCACAGGCCTATGTCATATAAGAGATACCCAACAAGCACCCTCCTCACAGGGTGCTGCTAGGGTATTAGAGATCAGTCTCTTACATCTGTCACAGGCCTATGTCATATAAGAGATACCCAACAAGCACCCTCCTCACATGGTGCTGCTAGGGTATTAGAGAGCAGTCTCTTACATATCTGTCACAGGCCTATGTCATATAAGAGATACCCAACAAGCACCCTCCTCACAGGGTGCTGCTAGGGCATTAGAGATCAGTCTCTTACATCTGTCACAGGCCTATGTCATATAAGAGATACCCAACAAGCACCCTCCTTACAGGGTGCTGCTAGGGTATTAGAGATCAATCTCTTACATCTGTCACAGGCCTATGTCATATAAAAGATACCCAACAAGCACCCTCCTCACAGGGTGCTGCTAGGGCATTAGAGATCAATCTCTTACATATCTGTCACAGGCCTATGTCATATAAGAGATACCCAACAAGCACCCTCCTTACAGGGTGCTGCTAGGGCATTAGAGATCAATCTCTTACATCTGTCACAGGCCTATGTCATATAAGAGATACCCAACAAGCACCCTCCTCACAGGGTGCTGCTAGGGTATTAGAGATCAGTCTCTTACATCTGTCACAGGCCTATGTCATATAAGAGATACCCAACAAGCACCCTCCTCACAGGGTGCTGCTAGGGTATTAGAGATCAGTCTCTTACATCTGTCACAGGCCTATGTCATATAAGAGATACCCAACAAGCACCCTCCTCACAGGGTGCTGCTAGGGTATTAGAGATCAGTCTCTTACATCTGTCACAGGCCTATGTCATATAAGAGATACCCAACAAGTACCCTCCTCACAGGGTGCTGCTAGGGTATTAGAGATCAATCTCTTACATCTGTCACAGGCCTATGTCATATAGGAGATACTCAACAAGCACCCTCCTCACAGGGTGCTGCTAGGGTATTAGAGATCAGAGTCTCTTACATCTGTCACAGGCCTATGTCATATAAGAGATACCCAACAAGCACCCTCCTCACAGGGTGCTGCTAGGGTATTAGAGATCAGTCTCTTACATCTGTCACAGGCCTATGTCATATAAAAGATACCCAACAAGTACCCTCCTTTTAGGGAGCTGCTAGGGTAAATCAGAGATCAGAGATATCAGGATTTTCTTGAAACAATACATGACAAAAGGCATGGCAAGAAGTACCCTCCTTGCAAGGATGCTAGTGGGTAAATCAAGCACCAGAATTCTATTACACTCTGGGGTTGGTCCATACTTGATGCAGGCAAGAAGTACTCTCCTCACAGGAATGTTGTAGCACTTGGTAAATCAAAAAGCAGGGTTCCTTTGAAACAATGTCATACACTATACACCAAACAATGGGGCTTATCACATGCATTTAATACCATGGCTTGAAAATGATTTCCAATTTTGATACCTAAATACATCTTCATCAGTGCTGAAAAGAGTTAGCTAAGCCTTTCTGGTCAAACGGTCCATCAAAATGAATAGTCTAGTGGTCCACCAGAAAAATTAGTGGTCCATATCACTTTGAAAACCAAAATGGTAGCCAAAAGCCATTTCATAACTGAACATTCATGGTTAATTGTGCCAAATATATGAATTGTGACAGTTATAATCTAATGTAGAAATGTGAAACTGGATGTGATGCTTACTAAATTAATGTGATCAGAATATTTAGCTGACTTTCTGGGCAAGTAAACATAGACTTTTTCTAGCCCATTCAAATATTTGGTAGAAACGGACCGGTGGGCTACTGTCTATTTTCACCACTGCTTCATTAAAGTTCTCTCCAACATTTTGTATAAATCCTCCATTAACCCATTAACCCTCAGAGCGGCCAAAACAGGACTGATGATTTGGGAAATATTTCACTTTCGGAAGCATTTTCTGGAAAACATTTGAAGCAGGAGAAATGTCGATCAGAAGTCAAACAACAACTCTCCTTCAAATGTTTTGTGAACTTTTGCTTTATACCCAAGTTATTTTCAAAAGTATGAGAGTAGTAGACGATACCTTCTTGGGTACCTCTGAGTGTGAATGGGTAAAGACAACAAATGCAAATTAGTCAGACCAGTTGAGAACTATTGACATTATATGGGTTAAGAAAACATCATTTAAACTTAACCGATCTTGCTGAAAAGTGCATGAGCTATCTGACTAAGAAAACTAACATTTTTTTTGGCCCAGACGGGACTATCTACAAGATAAGCACTTCCGTGTTTGAACAGACCTGTTTAGGGTTGTCTGTGTTTGTTTGAAATGCTGGGATAAGAGTGACATGTCATTATTCACAGGAAGAGGATATACTGCTGAAAATGCAAGATCCCAAACCAAAGATACCAGTGGTAGTGGTCCTCAGTGCAAGAGCCAAAGAAAACATGCAGCAATCTCTGACAGGGAATCAGGCATTCTGGAAAGGAAGTGGGACTTCAAAGGCCCATGGGCATGGCCAGGATTTTCAAACTGCGTTGCCTAGTTGGCAATGTGGCTCTATTAGCCAGGATTTTCAAAAGGGTGGTCTAGAATGGGCAATGAGGCTTTGGCCCTTTAAATGCATCATGGTTGCTCTTGTGCGAGACAATCTGGTCTTGGCTCTGAGCATAAGTAAATTTCAGATGTGTGGTGGTCTAATCATTTTCAGAAAGTAAAGATTGTCATAAAATTCAAAATGTTATCTTGGAATTTTAGAGACTATATATGATGTTCTGTTGTAGGAGGTCCCTTACTTCTAACTTTTAATGAACTGTGCCTGGTTCTAGAGGTAGTTGCCAACTTAGGGTATGAAAGGGTTAAATGTTGAACAGGGCACCCAATCTGTACTTATGCACCAAATGCCATGTGCCCACAGATCAGACAAAATAAACATGGCTTCCCCCTGAAACTATAGCCAAACACTTCCCAGTCAGGCCCAATGTGGCAGCAGTGCTATGTTAACCCACTCATGCCTGGAGACCTCCTGGGCCAGTGCCCTCTGGACCTATGACACTCTGGAAAAGAACTCAATATATTTGAAAGAGCAAAAATACAAAGGTTCTAAACAACAATACTGAATTTTAAAAATGTCTCTGACCACAGAGATATCATCAAAACTGTCACAAATATTTTGTGAGTTACATGTATGAAGAGGTTAAGAAGGCTCTCTACAGAGGGCACACAAGGCACTAGCATCTGACCACTGTTTCTTAGAACTGTTCAACATGAATAACGTAGATGAATTGAACATCACATGTTGTATGTCAACGTCAGATAAACTACATCCCCTCAATCATATTGGAAATATCGCCTTAAATCTGGATATATTTGTATAAAAGCTGTCAGAGCATGATTGTGATCTGAGCAGGGACTTTATAGCCAGGACCCATGCAGCCATAACACAGGATATATAGTAAATGTAGTTGGATTTGAAGAAGTCGAGTAGCTAAATTTGGGCAGGCAGAAATTTTGTGAATTGCTGATTTGGATAGGCTTTTTGGAATCCAGGCTAAGACCCTCGATTTGAGCATGACTGGGTTAATTCATTCATCCTGGCAGTGGATCATGACAGCCTGCCTATTTCCATCATACAGTTCTCACTACAGCATTCATCCTGGCAGTGGATCAAGACAGCCTGCCTATTTCCATCATACAGTTCTCACTACAGCATTCATCCTGGCAGTGGATCAAGACAGCCTGCCTATTTCCATCATACAGTTCTCACTACAGCATTCATCCTGGCAGTGGATCAAGACAGCCTGCCTATTTCCATCATACAGTTCTCACTACAGCTTTTCATCCTGGCAGTGGATCAAGACCGCCTGCCTATTTCCATCATACAGTTCTCACTACAGCATTCATCCTAGCAGTGGATCATGACAGCCTGCCTATTTCCATCATACACTTCTCACTACAGCATTCATCCTGGCAGTGGATCAAGACAGCCTGCCTATTTCCATCATACACTTCTCACTACAGCATTCATCCTGGCAGTGGATCACGACAGCCTGCCTATTTCCATCATACAGTTCTCACTACAGCTTTTCATCCTGGCAGTGGATCAAGACCGCCTGCCTATTTCCATCATACAGTTCTCACTACAGCATTCATCCTGGCAGTGGATCACGACAGCCTGCCTATTTCCATCATACACTTCTCACTACAGCATTCATCCTGGCAGTGGATCACGACAGCCTGCCTATTTCCATCATACACTTCTCACTACAGCATTCATCCTGGCAGTGGATCAAGACAGCCTGCCTATTTCCATCATGTGTAGTTCTCACTACAGCAGTCATCCTGGCAGTGGATCAAGAAAGCCTGCCTATTTCCATCATACAGTTCTCACTACAGCATTTTTGGCAAAGTATTTGAAGAACAAGTGTTAACCAGAAGAAGCTAAGTTACAACTTTTTAAAAAAAAGATTTGCAAAAAAATGCTTTATTTCAAAGTTTATACTTACAAGACATCAAATCAAAGAGATGCCTTTTCAGTGCATCGTCAAGGGTTAAAGCGGCATGCTGGAAATCAATGCCTGCCACCACCGGCCATCCTGCTCTCTTATCACTCCTCCTTATCAGCTAGATTTCTCTTTCAGGAACAGATTAATTCCATCAAATTAGCTTATGTAACTGAGCAATGCTTACCTAATCCGGCGGAGTCTATGGAGAAATTGTACCCAGATTACTGGGAGGATATTACAATGCAAGTGTTGCTTTTAACAACATGCTTTCTTGCGTGGATGATGACGGAATCATCTTCAGAGCTTGGGTGAATCAAAACCTGAGACTAGTGTATAAAATAGTGCACAATTTAACTTTTGACTTATATAACACAGATGTTCTTTTCACCCATAAGAGGGCAACTGAAAGAAAGCTCAATTCAACGTTGTCATTTTTAGTTTTGACACTCGGGGGCTAGGATTGGTGAATTTTATGCAATGATTTTTCTTGTTAATGTTAAAGAAAAATTTGTATGACCAGTAGAAATTTTGCAGGACTAGTAGATTCTAGGTGTTACTTGTCAGGCTACAGGGCCAGTAACATTTTGAGTAAGTGTTGAGGCCTGATAAGATTTGAATGATTCTGGTGATTCCCATGGCAGTTCCAGAGGAGATGCTAAGTTGCTAACAACGTTGGGCAGTCAGGATAATGTCTGCAGATCAGTGTGGAAAACCAGGTTTAAGAGCTTATTATCCCACGTCCCAAGTAATGGTTGACACACCACTTGGCCCACTAGCCCTGCTGACAACCAAATGACAAGCTCTCAATTGGGAACACTCGGACTGCTAAAATAAGCAATGGGTGTAAACCAACATGTGATGGGCCATGACATGGAGAGGATGATTCAATGGGTCGCCAACAGGGGGCAGACCAAAGACGGTGGGAATTAATATATACATGTATCAGGACTGAACAACTCTCAAATAGGTGTTAGCATAGAAGATTAGCCTTCTGATAATCTCTAAAACTAACCTGCCCCCTTTGAGTTTCACTCGTAGACCAGGTGAAGTAGTCATTACCAAATGACCTGTAGATGAATGAATGAAAAGATTAACAAACTAGCTCATTCCCACTATTCTCCTTAAAATTCAAAGTATTACCAAAGTTACACCAAAGTGTACATGCAAGACACAGGTGGACACTGCTGAATGCAAAAACCAGCCATCAAACAGTGTACATACTGATAAAGATATAGAAGTTACCCCCCCCCCCCCCCCCCAATCTGACAAAATATCTGAAAATAACAACTGTTTATTATATTCTTTACAAAAATTACAAAGATTCTTATTGTAACTTAGGCCTAAAAAAAGTTGTTTGTTTCCTGTAACCCTACCCTAAGAAATTTTTATTCAAAAAAATCCGTACCCTAAAGTTTTTTTCGCCCTCACAACTCCCAATCAACGAAAAACATGCATAAAACATTACATTACATTACAGGAAACAAACAATTTCTTTTTTAAGGCCTTACAAGAAGAACGACTTGACCTGGTGTCCATGTGAAGTGGTCTTTTGAGACGTTGCCACCCAGTGCAAGCTTACTGTCTCGCACCACCGCACAGCCAGGCCATGTGAGAAGGTTGCCAGTGACTTAGACAGACTTGACCTGGTGTCCATGTGAAGTGGTCTTTTGAGACGTTGCCACCCAGTGCAAGCTTACTGTCTCGCACCCCCGCACAGCCAGGCCATGTGAGAAGGTTGCCAGTGACTTAGACAGACTTGACCTGGTGTCCATGTGAAGTGGTCTTTTGAGACGTTGCCACCCAGTGCAAGCTTACTGTCTCGCACCACCGCACAGCCAGGCCATGTGAGATGGTTGCCAGTGACTTAGACAGACTTGACCTGGTGTCCATGTGAAGTGGTCTTTTGAGACGTTGCCACCCAGTGCAAGGTTACTGTCTCGCACCCCCGTACAGCCAGGCCATGTGAGAAGGTTGCCAGTGACTTAGACAGACTTGACCTGGTGTCCATGTGAAGTGGTCTTTTGAGACGTTGCCACCCAGTGCAAGGTTACTGTCTCGCACCCCCGCACAGCCAGGCCATGTGAGATGGTTGCCAGTGACTTAGACAGACTTGACCTGGTGTCCATGTGAAGTGGTCTTTTGAGACGTTGCCACCCAGTGCAAGCTTACTGTCTCGCACCACCGCACAGCCAGGCCATGTGAGATGGTTGCCAGTGACTTAGACAGACTTCACCTGGTGTCCATGTGAAGTGGTCTTTTGAGACGTTGCCACCCAGTGCAAGCTTACTGTCTCGCACCCCCGTACAGCCAGGCCATGTGAGAAGGTTGCCAGTGACTTAGACAGACTTGACCTGGTGTCCATGTGAAGTGGTCTTTTGAGACGTTGCCACCCAGTGCAAGCTTACTGTCTCGCACCCCCGCACAGCTAGGCCATGTGAGATGGTTGCCAGTGACTTAGACAGACTTGACCTGGTGTCCATGTGAAGTGGTCTTTTGAGACGTTGCCACCCAGTGCAAGGTTACTGTCTCGCACCCCCGTACAGCCAGGCCATGTGAGAAGGTTGCCAGTGACTTAGACAGACTTGACCTGGTGTCCATGTGAAGTGGTCTTTTGAGACGTTGCCACCCAGTGCAAGCTTACTGTCTCGCACCCCCGCACAGCCAGGCCATGTGAGATGGTTGCCAGTGACTTAGACAGACTTCACCTGGTGTCCATGTGAAGTGGTCTTTTGAGACGTTGCCACCCAGTGCAAGCTTACTGTCTCGCACCACCGCACAGCCAGGCCATGTGAGATGGTTGCCAGTGACTTCACCTGGTGTCCATGTGAAGTGGTCTTTTGAGACGTTGCCACCTAGTGCAAGCTTACTGTCTCGCACCACCGCACAGCCAGGCCATGTGAGATGGTTGCCAGTGACTTCACCTGGTGTCCATGTGAAGTGGTCTTTTGAGACGTTGCCACCCACTGCAAGCTTACTGTCTCGCACCACCGCACAGCCAGGCCAGGTGAGAAGGTTGCCAGTGACTTCACCTGGTGTCCATGTGAAGTGGTCTTTTGAGACGTTGCCACCTAGTGCAAGCTTACTGTCTCGCACCACCGCACAGCCAGGCCAGGTGAGAAGGTTGCCAGTGACTTCACCTGGTGTCCATGTGAAGTGGTCTTTTGAGACCTTGCCACCCAGTGCAAGGTTACTGTCTCGCACCACCGCACAGCCAGGCCATGTGAGAAGGTTGCCAGTGACTTAGACAGACTTGACCTGGTGTCCATGTGAAGTGGTCTTTTGAGACGTTGCCTCCCACTGCAAGCTTACTGTCTCGCACCACCGCACAGCCAGGCCATGTGAGAAGGTTGCCAGTGACTTAGACAGATTTTCCCTGGGGACTACTGTTTCTCCAGCATAGTCCAAGCCAGCAGGGCATTAGGGTGTCCCAAAGTTTTTCAACCTCAATACAATTCACATAACATTGTATGGACATTATGCCTTAGGTATTTCAAAAGTAAATACATGTTTATGGTTGTAATATGAGAATTT
Source organism: Maea johnstoni (assembly GCA_963942565.1). NCBI lineage: Eukaryota > Metazoa > Annelida > Polychaeta > Spionida > Magelonidae > Maea > Maea johnstoni. The sequence goes on from OZ012696.1 coordinate 37,450,929, forward strand.
TGTGCTTATTGTGGTCTTCCGTGAAAAATTAGACGCCCAAAAGGTTGATAATTGTCAAATTTGGGCAACCAGTTTGAAGATCCTGGCTAAGACCCTGTCCGCCCAGGACTAGCTGTAATATGACAATAAAAAATAATTCCAAATTTCAAAAGGATTTGGAGCATCGAAGTGCGGATTGGTGGTACCTACTAAAAACATCTTACCTATCAAGGGACCTCACTTTTTGAGGAGCTTGCGCCAACAATGATAATGACATAAAGGTGAGGGATCTCTTTGACCTTCAACAAATCTCACACGGACTGCTCATATATATTCAAAAGATGAAATAAGTTATTTGTATTTCACCCTAGGGTCTTAGATACTAATCTACTTCAATTCCTTACATAATACTAACTATATTTAATAGTCTATTGTGTCAAAAAGAGATATTCACACTTCAGGCCATTCCAATTTAATTACTTGTCTTACAAGCTTTTTTTGGAAAAAAAAATCCTGTCAGACTCCAAAAAAAAGAAGAAAAAAAGTCACCTTTGGTGTCTTAAGAACGAAAGTGGTTTCGAAATTTTCTGTCAGACTCCAAAAAAAAAAAAGAAGAATATTCTTTGTAAGGGTGATTCAATCATCCACAGGAAGCTATCATTGCTGTAGTAGAGCCTCAGACTTGAGGATGTATACCTCCCACCCTTCAGGTTACAAGGATTGATTGATTGATTTTATTTAGTTGAGAATAGGCTGGTAGAAACATATCGCTACCAGTCCTAGTCGGCAGACTCTAAAAAAAATAATAATAATAAAAAAAGTTGGAATTTTTCAACTTTTTTTAAAATTCCAAAATGGCTCATTTCCTACCTTCTGAGCACGTAAGACAAGTAAATAAATTGGAGTGGCCTCAGCTATGTCTTAGAAGATGGTTTGTTAGTAAAAAATTTGGTTATTTCCCCCAAAAAGTCAAAATTGAAAATTCTTCATAGAAACTTTTGCCTGTCCAAAAAGGAGCTTTTTAGGAAACTGCCTGTCCAAAAGACAGACAGGAGGGTCCTGGCTCAGTCCCTCAGTCTCCTCTGCTTGTTATTCAAGCATGCACGTTGAATCCAGCTGTCAGTGTCCTTGCGGAATGCGGGCCTCGCCTTTTCTCTGCCAGTATGCAGCACTTACATTCAATTGTGGTCACACGCACAATGGCTATGTTTTCCTATGAGATCTTTATTCAATAGATAAGCAGGGCATCTACCTGAATACTAAATAAACAAGCAATTGTTCAAGACAAGTCTTCAAAAAAGCTTTTTTCACATCTAATTCTAGCATAAGGAGCACCTGGTACATACACAAGTGACCCACACAACTGCGATAAAAGCAGCAAGTCGAATAAAGTACTTGATATATAACTATTAAAGAAGTATGAGTGTTTCAGACAACACTGAGCCCTAGAATCCTTACAGAAGCAAAAAAATAACCAATTCATCAAATCTTTTTCTTAAAAAGATAAACTGTATTCATGTCTGTATCAGCCTATAAGGACTTCCATCTCTCTAATTAAGTTATATCAACAGGGTGCAACATAGGTTGCAAAACATTATTTTCTGAGCAGGGCAAGCTGCCCCTAAAGTTAACTGGCACCAGGGACTTACCCAGGTAACCACCAGGGAGTCATTTCGACTCCCAAACACAACATTTTTGGGAAAATGACACCCAGTTGTATTTTGCAAGATTTTCTGTATTTGTTTGAGTCCAAGGAAATATTTCAAAAGTTTGACTCCTAGAAGACAATAGAAGACATTAAATGACATAGAGAAGCACATTTTGTTTTGCTAAGTCAATATATAAGGTTGCTATGATCATTCTTGTAAATTGGGTAACTAACTTTCGACCCCCTAAATTTAAAAAATCCTCAATTTTGACCCCCTGTTTCCAAATCCTGGGTACACCCTGACTGGCACTGCTGGCCCTTCCACTTGCCTCGCCACTTTGTTAGACAGTGGTGAGATTGGACTTGGTCCAAAACATTACTTGCCGAGCGGGGCAAGTCAGGGTCTTGTTCAGCTTGCCCCATTGCCGTTTTTTGCCGAATTCACTAACAACTTGCTCCGGGGCAAGTGGTTATGTTGCACGCTGATCAAGTAATATATTCCGAGGGGATATCTTAAGACCTGTCCTATGAAGGGTTTGTATCCTGTAACCCTGGGAATCGTTGTTGAATTTCAGCTTGATTTATCATCCAATCTTTTTTATCTATTTATTGATTATAAACAATCATTATCGATGTTAATATGCCCCCAAGAGTCTTAGCCAAGATTAGGAACTGGGTGCCCAGAATTGACAATTTTTGGGCATCCTATTTTTCAAGGGAGATCATAATATAATCAAGATTACAGCCATAAACATTACAACCATTTACTTACTGTATAACTGGTTAATTTGGCGTGTACTTAATTTGGCGTGTACTTAAGTTGGCGTTTTTTTCAAAAATATATTTTCCCTGTACTTATTTTGGCGTCTGCATCACTCAGAACAACGCCATCTATATGTAAATATAGGAACCAATGACCGCCGCCATTTTACTTATGGGAGCGATCAATAGCTCCATAACTTGGCAGGAGTTTGGACAGGTAAGTATTCAAATCATAATATGGTACCTTGGTAACTTATTCATAAGTTACCCATGTATCATATTATAATGATTTTGGGAAGTTATTGCATGTATTTTCTTTGTTTCAGGCTCGTACCAGACCGGTCAAATTCACACTATATTGCTGTTTACAGTTAACCAACTGCAAATTGAATTGATTCAATTTGCAATTTCATTAATTTTTCAAAATATTTATCATTTTGATAACTATCAACATACACATATATGTATGTTGATAATTGATCAAATATTTACATGGGAACAGCCGTCTCCCTTTCTAATGTACGATGGCGATATAATCAGTTGGCTGCCATCTTGATTTTCGCTGATACAATCAACGACTCCATAACTTGGCAGGGGTTTCCTCAAAATTCGACCGGTAAGTATGCTAATTATAATATGATATCTTGGTATCTTATTCATAAGTTACCAACCTATCATGTAACAGGGTTGGCAGTTTCTTCCGAGGGGCGGTTTCTTCCATGGAAAAATCCGGTTTCTTCCGTCCTGGAAGAAATATGTTTCTTCCATTTCTTCCAATGTTTTGGAAGAAACCTATCTCTTCCAGTTTTCTTTGAATTTTTCTTATGCTTCATCCTACATACCAAGGCAAACGACTCACCACTGGACAGAGAAAAGATGTTAACAACTGGCTGTTTTGGAAAAATCCAGAGTACCTTGCGGCATGGTCTTAGCCAGGATTTAGAAACTGGGTGCCCAAAATTGGCAATTGTAAAATTTTTGGGCGTCCAAATTTTTAAGGGGGACCACAATATACTCAGATTTCAACCATAAACATGTACACATTTATCAAAACAAGGCATGATATCCTTATACAATGTAATGAGAGTTATATGGAGATGAAAAAAATCAATTATAAGCTTGAGATTTACATTTTAAGAAATTCCTCTCAAAATCTTTTGGGTGTCCTGAGGGGTGCTTTTTAAGGGTTTGGGTGTCCAAAAAGACACCCAGACGCCCTGCTGGCTAGGACCATGCCTTGCGGCAGCAATAGGATTTCAAAGCCGGTCAGACCCCTTCCCAGCATCCTTTTACAAGGTGGGCAGCATTAACCATGTAACCTGGTGGAAGGGCCTGAAGTATGCTGCTTTGCCAGAAGGACTAGTTGAACTTATGATACAGCTGCACTCTGCTTGTGCATCATCTGCATCCATTGAGAGTATCTTTTCATCATTTGGACTCATCCACAACAAGATCCGCAACCGTCTTGGGGTAGAAAAAGCAGCCAAACTTGTTTTCTGCTATAGGATGTTAAGGGGAAAGGAGGACCTGGATTATTAGTTAACCCTATGTAGGTCAAGTGTAAATGCCTCTAGTTGTATAGTTAATCCCATTGAATTGCTATTAGAAAGGATCTGACTACATAGCTTAACTGCTTCTTTTCAACATCCATAGTTAATGTGAACCCTGTGTATATAATGGACCAGCAACCTGGATATGAAACTAATCCAATGTTAATGTCTTAACTCAAGTTATAAAGAAACAGTTTGTCATTAGACAGAGAGAGCTGAACAGTAATCAGCATCAATCAACAGATTAGCACAAGGAGTACACAGATTGTGTGGAAAACTAGAACATTACTTATTGTATGAGTGTTTGCTAAACACAAGAGTAAGAATAACTTTCAACTTAATATTTCTCAAATGTTGCATTGTTCTTAAGATATTTCTATAAGAATCAGGCCAGGTGTATGATTCACATGTGAATGGGTTAAGAGGATGTTTTCTCACTTTTGCACCCGTTTGTGTATGGTTAACTACTGGAAATATGTGTCTCAAAATATTGCTTTGCTATCAAGATATTTCTATTTAGTCCAGGTGTATGACACTCATGTTAATGAGTTAAGAGGATGTTATCTCTCTGTTTTCTTACTAAATAACTTTGTATGGTTAACTTAAATCAGTATATATATAAGGTTAAACTAGTATGTAAAGGGTCATGTATGTGCAAGGTATCTATCAGATAAAACAAATTTACAAGGGCAAATTTACAAGGGTTAAACTAAGTGTGACAGGAATTGATGTAATATATTGTAAGATTATAATGGCATATATATATAAACTATTCTACCTCAGATCTTTTTGTTTGTTATTATCTGCCCATTAATGTTATTCATAACCCATAGCTTTTTCAATTCTTATCATAGATCCCATTCTTCCATTTCTTCCGGAAGAAAGTGGAAAAATACGGAAGAAACCATGTTTCTTCCGTTTTCCTGGAAGAAATAAGTTTCTTCCGGAAGAAACCCAACCCTGTCATGTAATAATGGTTTTGTGAAATTATTGCATCGATTTTTCTGTTTCAGGCGCGACCGCCCAGAGACGAAATTCATGCTACGCTACCACCTGTAGCTCCCCCAGCGGCCATGAAAGACACTAAAATTGTGATTTTATGCGATCTTTAATTTGGCGTTGATGGGCATTCGCCAAAAAACGCCAAATTAAAGACCACGCCAAATTAACCAGTTATACTTACTGAAATAAGGTATAATATCCTCATACAATGTCATAAGAATTGTATTGAGGTGAAAAAAAAATCCAATTACATGGTTGAAATAAACATTTTAAGACATTACTCACTGAAAGACGGGTTATTTTTTGGGACTTTGGGACTTGTGTCCAAATGACATCCACGCGGCAGATGCCCTGCTGGCTTACACTATGACTTTTTGGTGTTTGGGTGTCCAAATGACACCCAGACAGCAGATGCCCTGCTGGCTTAGACTTACTATGATGTCCACTTGCCAGTGTTTGATTCATGGTCTAAGCCAGCAGGGCGTCTGGGTGCCTTTTGGGACACCCAAACACTTGAAATGAACCCCTCAGGACACCCGAAAGATTTTGTGTGGAATTTCTAAAAATCTCAATCTCATAATTGAATATTTTCATCCCTCATAATTCCCATGACATTCTTTAATGATATAATGCCTTATTTTGATGAATTTATACATGTTTATGGTTGAAATACGAGTATATTGTGATCCCCCTTAAAAATTTGGAAACCCAAAAATTTTACAAAGTTCTGCCAATTTCAGGCACACAGTTTCTAAATCCTGGCTAAGACACTGGTCTGATTTATGGCTGATTGCCCCTAAATAATGGTCTTAGCCAGTAGGGCGTCTGGACACCCAAACCCCTCGAAAGCACCCCTCAGGACACCCAATTTTCTTGGGGGAGAATTTCTTGAAATGTCAATCTCAAGCATATAATTGAATTTTATCATCTTCATATAATTCCCTTGACATTCTATAAGGATATCATGCCTTAGTTTGATAAATTCATACATGTTTATGGTTGAAATCTGAGTATATTGTGGTCCCCCTTAAAGATTTTGACGCCCAAACATTTTACAATTGCCAATTTTAGACACCCACTTTCTAAATCCTGGCTAAGACCATGCCCTAAATTTTGAATGATAGATGGTTAGAAACAAACTCATAGTTCATGTTTATTACAATTATCTTTTACTTTTATGCATGGTTTTCATGGTAAATAAGGCCCCTTTTGAAAGGAAACTTTCCTAGAAATTTTTGAAGGTGCCCATCACAGACCACAGGTAGGATTTGTAGGAAAAAATCTGATATCAATCTAGATCCAGGAGACCAGGACAGGGATGTTTAATAAGGCTTCCATTTTTAATTAGCCATCAATGCATGAATAAGTGATAAGGCATTTTATGAAGATAGGACCGACCAATGAATTATGCAAACATCATTAGGCGAAAATATGAATTTATGCAGCGCTCTTGTTTGGAAGCGTTTGATCTCAACAACCATCATGGCTCTAAATTCATCCACACAGCAGAAAAAATGGCCGTATTTTCTTAATGAACTCATGCATGAATCATTAGGACAATGTATAAGCAAGAAACATCTAAAATGAGAACCTAAATAATTTCCCTCAAACATATTCCAATATTTACATGCCAGGTGCTGTGGCAGAAAAGACAATTTCTTTACACGCCACAAGATCACTGATTTAACGTAGGATTTCTCTCTAGAAACATAAATGAGCATCTCTAATTCAAGCAATGACTTGATGCAAAGTGTGAATGAATACTAGTGCTTGGACGATAAATGATAAATGATAAACTAACGAATAAACATATTTCTAATAGTTGTCATGGTGATCACAAGAGGAATCCTTGGCAATACTTAGTGATAGAGCTGCACTCACAGAGGGAGATCAACTCATGAGCTCACCACCATTTTGACTCATGGGCTCGTGGACGTGCGGTTTTTAAAGGAAGAAATACCGATTGGCAATTGCTAACATTTTCATGGTTATTTCATTTTAAAATGTGCCTGCATAGAAGAATACAAATCTTCATTTACATATTGCTTTCTATAGAGCGGTACAAATTAAGGTCGGACAATTAAGTGAAAACTCGAGCATTTGATTGAGGTGAGGCCGACTCGACCCGTTCGAACGGCACTTGAAATAATCGATTATTTCAAATGTGAAATATAATTAATTCATGAATAAATTTTGTGTAATTACGCAGCCAAAACATACAAAAACAGTGGAACTTTCGTTTAAGTGACACGGAACGGCTCCGTGTCAACATTCAAGAGTAAACAAATCTATTGCGCCATATTTGGTGCACCGATTCATCAAGTGCCGCGGTACACCGCATGTGTGCCTGGCATGTGCCGGTGCATTCCGCGGCACAATAATGTGGGAAATTGTTTGCTTTAAAATTACGACAATGTGGCCGTAAAACTCGAACCGATTAATTGTTCGAAATATTTTTCGATCAATCGATTCAGAAAATCTCAATACCTCAATACAATTCCCATGACATTGTCTTAGGACTAGGGATGGGGATCGTTGAGAATTCTACGGTTCGGTTCTCGGTTTTGCTTCTACGGTTCGGTTTTATTACGGTTTCCTAAACGGTTTATTAATGACATTTCTTGGATACGAAACTACGCAATGGAATGCGTGGCTGAACTTGCCTGAACTGGAAAGTTCTTGAAAGTTCCTATATACTAGCTCCCTGGGCACTTTCTCTACGCTCAGAAGGCTTCTGAGCATAGTGAAAGTGGGCAGGGTACCAGACTAGAGAGATTTTGAAATGTCTGTTTGATCGTCGCCCTTGGCAGACATTGTGAGGCCAGCGAAGAGGTAGGTGCTGACAGTTTTATAAATTACGCCTCCAGGAACCCTGTGCATGCATAGAAAACCGAACCGTTTAGAGGGAGGTCCGGTTTTTGACTGGTTAACCGCAATGCTCAGACCGGTTTGAACCGGTTTCCGGTCCCCATCCCTACTTAGGACTTAATGCCTAATTCCAATGAGTAAATAACTATTATACAGGAGATTTACTGGTCCCTTTAACTATAAGTTATTTTTCCAGCAAAACTCCAAGTTCCTAGCAGTTATATATATACTTCAATTTCATTATATGTATCATCATCATAACCAGATGTTGCCACAACTGGGGTTGGAGCATATATAGGGCTAAATGGAGTGAATACAGGGAGGCACTGAGGCAGTGTCTTAGCCAGCAGGGCGCATGGGTGTCATTAGGACACCAAAAACCTCAAAAATCCCACATTAGGACACCTAAATCTTTTTGAGGTGAATTTTTAGAAATGACAATTTCAAGCCAATAATTTTGAAATGTTCACTTGGATGGGAATGCTAGGACATTACCTAAAGGTATGATTGAGTTTCATATTCAGAAAATGTATCCTTATCCATGGTTGTAAATTGAAGATATTAAGGACTACCTCAGAATATTGGACACCCAATTTTTTAATATGATACCCAACTTTGGGCACCCACAAAATCCTGGCTAAGACCATGCACAGAGGGCTGGATGGAATAATACTGGTGACCAGGGTTGGGGTAATTTGTAATTGTAATATAAAAATTAATAGTAATTTGCCATTTTTCAATGTAATAGCAAGTAATCAATTACTTAGTGGCTAAACTATTACTGTAATAGGTAATAGTAATTGAGTAGTCTTAAAAGTAATTGTAATTTTATATTACTTTCAATTACATCATAGGGTATGCATCTGCTATGGGATGCTCAGAGGGAAACAAACTGAATATGCATATGTAGTGCATATGTAGTGCATATGTACACACTTTTCACATAGAGACTAATTGCCACATTATAATGATGATTCCCTGTACTACACAGGTGTCACTTGTGCACTAGATCATAAGTGGACAGGGATCATGGATATCAAAACATCACTTTTCTTAACTGAGGATGCAGTGACAGGATGCAAATCTATTGTGCAGTTCAACTTTAGGAGACATGCTTAACTTAAGGTGGCCGTAAACGTTTCGTCCTCAGGGAAGCCTGTTTTGAGATTTATGTATTATGTTAATGAACCGGGTCTTACCCTCCTTATGAAGAAAACCCCATAGCTCTACTCCACCCCTAAGTTCATAATTTGTGAAAAAGCTTGATTTGACAGGTATGAACAGACAGACATGAGAGACTGCATGCGTCAATGTTATGGTCATGTGACCCCAGTTAGCTGATAAGCCCCTCCCACCTCCTTATCAAAGCTACAGGAAATGGATGTGTATTGGATTGGTAACTGATAAGAGCTGGCATTTAAGGTCAGCCAGTCTTTTCTTTGTATGCAGGTGTTGGTTAGAAAGGATGTCTGTTGGGTAAGGTGGGCCACTTTAGCACCACAGACAATGATGTTTTAATCAATTCAAAAATAGTGTATTAGGGATTAGTCTTAATCGAAATGTAGCTCCGGCTGTCTGAGAAAAACAGGAAACATCCCAGTTGTGGGGCTTCAAGTAAAAAAATGTGTGTATTTGATGGGAAAACCTGGACTATTGGGAGGATGTTGGGTCAATCTGTCTCATACCTTCAGCTGGAACAGACACTATGCTCTATGGATAACTAACAATACTATAGTATTTATCAACTTGGTTTCATCTTCAAACACAAGTTTTTCTCAAACAATAATACAGCAATCATGATATAGTTACCCAAAGTACAATAACACCAATATAATTTGACTATTAACTAATTGAAGCCTGGATTGTATTTTACACAACAATTGTCGTCAATTCAGTTGGAGACACAAAGGAGATTGAAATTGCAGGTGAATAATTGGGTTTATGTGATAGATTAGCACTGTGGCTTCAGTTCTGAGGAAATAGATACAGGTATGTGTGGTGTCATAATCCCCTCAGGACTCCCCATTCTAGAACAATGGGTGTGGTGTCACTCATAATCCCCTCAAGGATTATGGGAGTCAGGAACCAATGTCTAAAAATAAGATTTGCTATGGGTAAAAGGAAGATCACTTCCTCTAAGCGTTTCAAGCAGTGTAGTAGTTAATGTGGACAGTCTACTCATATGGGATTCACTAGACAAAGGAATTCTGTGTCAGACCTCAGGGAAAGTTGCCATTTCTGCTGCAAAATATGTATGGATTACTCATTCTGGATTATGTAACTTGGATCACTGGACTGGAGATACAGCAATAGAGGTTTGTGAAATTATCTTTCTTTCAAGGCCCAGAATCTTGGATAGCTTCAGAATTGGCCCTGCAACATGTTTGTCTTAGATAAATGAAGCTAAAAACCCCATATAGAGCATTACAAGCTTTTATTTGCCAAATCAATATACTTGCAGTCAAGTCTGCCAGCATAACACACTAGATAGCTGAAAATTGATTTTGATGGCAAAGTTCTTTGAATTATTAAGAATTCAAGAGCTATAATACATATACATTAGCATGCAAATAAGATGCCAGTCTACTAAGTAGGCGGGGCTTGGGTGATGTCATATGCCCATATATGGAATCCAGTTGACAGGGATGTTAGGCAGGTTGCAGAAATGTACTCATTTATACTTTTTTTTGAGGTAATTGAGAAGAAAAAATGTTGACAGTTGTGAAATACAATGGAAGGTTACTTTATCTTTCCACTTGGACAAAAATAAATACATTAAAGTAGTAGCAAAAAGTTGCACAGTAACTTTAACTGTGAAATACACAAAACTGCCATTTTCTCAGCTTAGTTTTCTATAGTTTTACTCTCACGGCTGACGTGAATTTAGACACAAATCATAATCAATTAGTTTCAAACTTTGTATATAGATTCTAAAACATGTTCTCTACAAATCTAGACGGGGATATTGCAATATCTTATCTGGTTAATTTTTTATAGTGAGTCAAAAATCAAGAAACCAAAAAAGCATTTTTTTCCTAAAATGTTGTTAGATAAATGGCCATAAAAAAAGTTAGGGGCCATATTTTACAAAACCCTTGTCTAGTTTTGAAGAGACAAAGGTTTTTTTCAATGTTTTAAAAAATCAGGTTATTATCTTAGATCCTGCTCTTAGATTTGCGTCAGCCGCGACATATGTACTGAAAATTGATATGTCAAAGTTTTGACCCCAATTTCTTTAAAATATTTGGAGCACATACAACCTATCCATATCCTATGTATTCCTTAGAATCTCAGCTTTCTAAAAATATATAGTTTGCTAGGGGTTTAGTGTACAAATAATGAGAAATCAGCCATTATTTGAGGGAAAGTCTGCTCTCCACGGGAAACGTTTACAGCCACCTTAAGTGAAATCCAATCAGCTTGAAAACAGACACCCCTTACTAAGACAGACCCATGACTAGGTGGATCAGTATGTCCAGGAAATGTTCAACTGTGCACTAACTTAATCTGGTGACATGGCTAGCCATTTTGAAAAAGAAATACTACAATATCTATATCACATGTTAGATGGATTATCTTTCTAAAAGATAACATCCTCAAAAATGGATTTAACATATAGACAGGTCTGTGTGACTTTAATATTCTGCCTTTACAAATGTCCACAGTGGCCCAATTTGAATTTACTATGTTCAAACTGCATTGCTTGTCCTCAACAGATCAAATTCATGTCTGTTTCAATCCAATGAGTCATCCATTTCCTAAGAAGCTGACCTCGGCTTATCCCTTAGAGTGAAAGGAATTGGCCTCTAATAGACATTTTACTTTGGTTAAATATTAGGAAGTATTGACGTTCTGGCCAATATGCGTAGAGAAATGATATAGAAATCCTTTGCCTTGGCTAGATATTTTGAGAACACATAGTGCAAATCAAAACAAACTTGTGCTTCGAAACTATTTTATTAATTAGTGGGTACTAGTTTAAGGACATCTTTAAACACTTTAAAACTTTTACCCTAAATCCAATACACTCGGGTAAAGGTGATAATATGCTCACTGAATTCCTTTAGATGTAAATTCTTCTTTCTAGAAGTCCAAATAGTTCAAAGCATTATTTCACAAATTTTTTGTTCTAGTTGAAGTCCAATAGGTCTTTGTACTTGACTGATTAACACACATGCAATTAAGAAAAGCACTGTTTCCATATCTGCGATCCACCTGTTACCCATATAATTTAGTGCATAAGAGACATCTATACATGATGTATTACTGTAGAGTGTATTTGCCTGTACTTGGTATTCATGAAGCATACAATGAAATAGTCAAATCATTACAACTCAATAGGCTTTATTCCATTTATTGAAAGGTAATTTGTAATGTAATCAATTACTTTTTCAAATGTAATAGTAATTGTAATTGCTGGATCTAAAAAATGGTGTAATAGTAATAGTAATATAATTGCAAAATAGTGAAGTAATAGTAATATAATTGATTACTTTTGAAAGTAATTGGCCCCAACCCTGCTGGTGACCTCCAGAGAGAATAGGGAGGGATGGAAATACCTGAACATCCATAAAGGATAATGTTCCAGATGTCAATAGATTCCATAAACATAGTCGGTCAATCTGGTCAATACATCACAACCAATAAGCTACATACCCAGTTTCACAAAAAAAGCCAATGTACACCAAGACCTTTCATAACTTATAAAACACCATCAATAACACAAAGCTTGCATATGATCATTCACATATGTGTGGAAACTTTCATTTATAAGCACCTTATCTAATAGGACTGTACAGTAGGATGAAAACAGAAACGGGAAAATAGGTACAGGGTTAACCCTTATCCTGCTAACCACAACAATAGTCGTGGTGTGCAGCAGTGCTCATAGGTTTCACAGCAGGATTATAAGGGCTAATGTTAGTCCAATGAATTAGCCATCTTGCTGGTTATCTTTAATACTGTTGGTCCTATCTCCACCTTCGATGTCTAATGAAGTTAGCCTGGTTTTACTTGAGCAGCATTCCGCCATGTTTTTGAGGCGGAACGAAAACGGCCGCAAAATTTACTTTTTGGTTTCAGTTCTTTATACGTACTTGCAGTTCCAATATCCTCGTTATGTATTTAAACAATCTGTGTGCTTCCTTGTCAATGTCGTCCCTTATTAAGCTGTTTCTGAGGCCTAAAACACGAAGACTTCTAGCAACGAAGTTGAAGGGAAGCCATGTTTATTTTCTGCACATGAGCAGTTGCATGTAAGCCACTCCCAGAATTACATAGAAATACAGAATCAAAATGAAAAGGAATATATATAGCACAACGTACCAAAATAAAGAACAACAATACAAAATGATATCATTTAAAGGAAAAAGCATGTGAAAATTATATTTCAAGTGTTTTTTCTAACTACACTGTTTTAAATTTCTTTAAAACTTTCCGTTTTTTAACGAATTCCTAGATTTACAATCACACGCTATAACCATTATCTCGCGAGAAACTGTGACGTCTTGCAGTCTGGACTGTGGTAACAGTAAGTTAAAACAAATTTTACCTCTTAAAAAATAAATCAGATGTGTTTTGTGTGGCAGACATTATCTATGTAAATGCTGCTTAGTAATACTTGACAGAGGACGTCGGGGAAAACGAATCAGTTAGACAAATCAACGTAGGTGTCCTGAGAGCCGAGTGCTCAAGATAAAAGACCACAACTGCAATAAACGTTAAGGGGGTGAAATGTCAAATCTGGATAGAAACGTCGAGCCCCCAAAATGATTATTTTAAATGAACTAGGTTTATAGCTCGCGCAGTGAGTCAGCGTAATGGCAGGATACATACTGAGGCAGGTTTTTTGGTGTTGGCGTCTGTCTGTTCGTCGTCTCTAGTCTCGCTCCACGATAAACTCGCGAGAAATGAGCATAACTTTTTGCTTAAGAGCACATTTTGCCGCCAGATTGTTTCATGTTTTAAATATTGCTTAATCAAATAATAAGTTTGGATTGTTTCCTTTAAATTGTGTCAAAATAGCGTTTTGGTCACCGACTATCGTGCAACACACGCCAAACTGTGCAACAACTGAAACATACATGCTCACGTGCGACAAATGCTGACGTCATGTTACGACGGAATTCCGCAGATTCCAAAGTCGTAACTTGGATGTTCACGGTAAAAATGACTTTACTTATCTTTTCGTGAATCGATTTCAATGCAGTTTAAATCGCTACAACCGCCACAAATAATTCTACATGTCTCTTAATTCTAGTTGAAATATGTCGTGAAATGATGAATTTGCAACAGGTTGAAGTCGTAGTAATTGTTATGCCATATTTTCGGTCAGTTGCTACCTTAGAAGACCAACACATGGAATGGAAACCAGCCGGTCAACCTGAACATGCTAGCCTCAACCAGTGTCAATTAATAGTCGCTAATAGGTGCTCTGGGCAACCCCAGCAGGTGGTGGAGATAAGGTTTCTCTGTAATGTAATCGATGCGGGAGCCCTGATTGGTCCTTGTTCCCACGTGACCTCGTGCTGCTGCCTTATCTGCTAGTCCTGGCATGAGGCTAGCATGTAACTATAGGGCATATAGTAATTGGTCTCTCGTTACATATCCATTCTTTTCTTAATCCAAGGTTGCTACGCATACTCATACTGTGTGTGGTTATTGCACAAATATGAAGCTCATATCAAGGGGCTTCCAATATGTTTCAGCAGAGTTCAAGTAAAGAATGACGTCTCGGATAACAATAAAAACACTTTGTGACTGCATTTGAAGGGGAATGCAGAAATATCATCGAGCTGCGCGAGCATTTAAAGCTTTGCTTTCTCATCATATTATCTGAACTAACTCTGTCCCTGATCAATTTATCATATATAGCCATCTGGATGCCCGATAGCTAGGACTTGCACATATTCCCCCCACCAATATGGAATTCTTCTGCATTTGATATGTGTTTCAGCATGAACATGGCACGGATGAGAGAGTGCACTGAGGCATTGAAAGGGTGCCACAGTCTACACCATTGCCCCTGCCACTGCCAGTCGCCGAGCGAGTGTCTCATGAATCATGTCTTTACTCAAGAGCTGAAATGTGTTCCAAATCCATTCCTTGCCTGTTCTGCCTATTGATAAAATTGTGTCCGTAGCGTTAGCTTACCTTGTATATCAGTATATTCCTTGGATTAGATAGAACACCGTTTGTTGAAATAATCCATGGAAATGGAGGGAAATATAGCCAGTGTCGGCGCTACACTCGATCGCACTCAGTGGATAGGAAGTACTTGCACTAACAAAATGGCGGCAGCATAACAAAGTCACGTGACACCTATAAGACTCACAAGCAATCACATGCAGATGGCGCCACTAGACTCATGCAGAAGTTTCAAATAATTCGCGCTTCCAAAAAGCGCTAAGGCCGAGCGGCAGCTTTACTAAATATTTTTGTTTTCCTTAATGTGATGCTGGCACGGCAAGGAAGAGAGCACATAGCTTCAGTTTTTGTTATTTTCACAATTTCAAAGCTCTGAATGCTTGCGCAGCTCGGTGATATTTTAGGCAGATACATATGGCAAGCAAAAGTGATTTTTAATGACCATTTTTAAATATTAATAAATATTTATAAATATTTAGAAATCATTTTTAAATATTTGAAATTCATTTTTAAATATTTGAAATTCATAAAATATTTATTATTCAATTACAAATATTCATAAATCAGTGATTTATAAATATTTGAAATTGAATTATAAATATTTAAAAATGAATTTCAAATATTTATAATTCATTTATAAATATTTGAAATTCGGTCCTATTTATAAATATTTATAAATGAATTTCAAATATTTAAAAATGATTTTCAAATATTTATAATTCATTTTCAAATATTTGAAATTATCTCATTTATAAATATCTAAAAATGATTTATAAATATTTAAAAATGAATTTCAAATATTTGAAATTCATTTATAAATATTTGTAAATAAGATCGAATTTCAAATATTTATAAATGAATTATAAATATTTGAAAATGAATTATAAATATTTAAAAATGAATTTTAAATATTTGAAAATGAATTTCAAATATTTAGAGATGATCATCATTTTCAAATATTTATAATTCATTTTTAAATATTTATAAATCATTTTTTAATATTTATAATTCATTTTTAAATATTTATAAATCATTGATTTATAAATATTTAAAAATGAATTATGAATATTTGTAGATGAATTTTAAATATTTGAAAATGACGGTCATTTTTAAATATTTATAAATAAGTGACATCTAGTGGCAGGGAATGGGAGGGGGGGGGGGGGGGGGCTTGGCTCACCAGGCGCACCAACCTTCCCTTATTTGCTGTCATATCGCTAAAAAGCTGAGAATTCCAGCTTTCAAAAAATATAAATTTCAACTCTGTATCCCATTTGGATTAAGAGATATTGCCAATTGAAGTAGACCAGCGAGCAATCCTTTATATGGTCTTGGATTACTTCCCTGAAGGATCAAATGAAATGACCAAATTGCGCGCACACCCCCTACCGTGAAATCCTAGATATGCCACTGGCATTCCCCTTCAAATGCAGTCACAAAGTTACGAATTTGTTATCCGTCAAGTCATTCTTTACTTCGTGAAAACATATTGGAAGCTCCTTGAAATATGAGCTTTATATTTGTGCAATAACCACGAAGTAGGAGTAGCGATTGACCGAAAATATGGCATGAAATTACGACCATTTCAACCTGTTGCAAAGTCGTCATTTCGAAACAAATTTCAACTAAAAATTAAGGGACAAGTAGAACTAATTGCGGCGGTTCTAACAATTTAAACCGCATTAAAATTGATCCACGGAAAGACCATTAATTCATTGTTGCTGTGTACATGTATCAGCATAACTGGCGCTAGTGTCGATATTTCCCAGTAGATGTCGCCACTCGTCTTTTGGTGTGATTCATTGACGTCATTTTTATGCCATATTCTTCTTCTTCTTCTTGATATACATGTCAACGTCAACTGACGGCTCTGACATGGAATGGGGGTTTTGCGCAGCGTCAAAAAACTGTACAGATAAAAGATAATTCTAAGAATTAACTAGGCTACTCTAGGCAGGGGTGCGGCCCCTGACACTGGTACAGCAGTGGAGTACCTCCTGGACCCTCTACTCTGCTAGCAGGGCCTCCCTGAAGCTTTCAGGCGACTTGCGTCTCACAGTGGATTCTGGGAGTGAGTTCCACAGCCTGGCAGTGCGTGGGAAGTATGACATCCGGTGGTAATCCTTGGTCGAACCTGGTACCTGGTATGCTAGGGAGTTTTCTTTCCGTGTGGGTTTTGCATGCTGCTTAGGGGTAAGTGAGCCTGGCATCTCTGTGGCAACAAGGTTGTTGTGGATCTTAAAGAACATCATCAGGCTGGCCACTCTGCGTCGCTCTTCTAGGGATTGCCAGTCCAGCTCACCGATCATATTTCCCACACTGGACGTCCATCTGTACCGCTGTAGGACGAACCGGGTTGCCCCTCTTTGAACCGCCTCGATCTTGTTGGTGAGGGTGTCAGTGTAGGGGTTCCAAACCGATGAACTGTACTCCAAGATGGGACGCACTAGGGAGTGGTAGGCCTGCTGCTTTATTTTGATGTTGCTGATGTTAAGGTTACGCCGAAGGAAGCCCAGAGTTCTATTTGCCTTTCCGGTGATATTGTTGATATGCGCGTCCCACCTCATTCCACTGCTGACGCTAACTCCAAGATACTTGATAACCTGGACTTGATCTAACATATGGCCGTGCAAGGTATATGGGAAGATGACTGGAGATTTCTTGCGAGTAATGCTGACAACTTTGCACTTATGGGGATGGAACTCCATCATCCAAGTGTCTTCCCAGTTCCCACTCTTCGAGCCTGCGCAGGTCGTCTTGTAGCTTCTGAGCATCCGAGTTATTCCTCACCATCATGTATATCATGGTATCGACCGCAAATAGCCTGGTGGTGGAGGTGAGACACAGGGCGATGTCGTTGACCCCTGAGGTACCCCTGACAGAACTGGCACTCTGTCCGACTCAGCCCCCTCAACAACAACCGACTGTGTACTGCCCTCGAGGAAGCTTCGGATCCACTGGTTTGTGGTGCCTCTGACGCCGTACCACTCCAACTTGTGGAGAAGTCTCTGATGGCCGACCTTATCAAAGGCCTTCGAGAAGTCCAGCACGCAGACATCTGTTTGGAGACCGTCTTGCATGCTGGACACCACATCGTTCACGAACTCCATAAGCTGCGTCTCGCAGGAGCGCCTCTCTCGGAACCCGTGTTGTAAGCTGTGGAGGATGTTGTTCTGGCTTGCGTGTTCCATTAGGTTGCTACAGATGATATGCTCCATCAGCTTGCTTGTTACGCAGGTCAAGCTGATGGGTCGGTAGTTGGCGGGATCGTATTTTTGGCCTTTTTTGAATATCGGGGCGACCCTGGCGTGTTTCAAGTCCTGAGGAACTTGACCGTCCTGGAGTAATCTCCTGAATATCCTGGTGAGGGGGTCTGCAATGATATCAGCCAGTTCTTTCAGCACCCATGGCCCGATGTTATCAGGACCACTGGCTTTATTTGGCATGAGATTTCTAAGGAGCTTAAGAACTCCTTCTACCGATATATGGATGTCTGGCATTGTTGGCGATTGTTGTCTAGGTGGAGTGAGGTTTGGTGGTGTTTCTCTCGTAAAGACAGACTGGAATTGATCATTCAGCACTTCTGCTCTAGCCTTCGGTTCAGTGAATAGTTTGCTGTTTACTTTAAGTGGCGCAATCCCGTTGAAATCAGTTTTCCGGTTTTTAATATAGGTCCAAAAGCGTTTAATACAGTTAGATGGAGTTTTGTCTTCGGTTTGGGGGGAGACGATGCCTTCTATGTAGTTCCAATACGCTTATCTGAGTTTCCGTTGTGCGAGCTTCTTTAATGTCTGAAATTTTGTCTCGTCCCGAGCTCGACCTGATGCTTTACTGGCCTTGAATGCCTGATCCCTCCGTCTCAGGAGACGCTTGAGTTGGGAGTCGATCCATGGACAGGATTCGCGTGACTTCGTCCATTTGTGAGGGATGTAGGTTTTGATGCCGTGTAGAATGCCGTCTCTGAAAACTGTCCAGAGGCCCTCTGAGCTCTCAGTTACCTCCTTGTCAGCCACCGATTGGGCTATTTTGGACATGTGATCACGGAGGCCATGCCAGTCTGCTCGGTCGTACAGTGGGAGTTCTCGAGGTGTTTGTTTATTACGGGCAAGTTTGATGGATAGTTCGGTGTAGGGGACGTTATGATCTCCTATACCTGGCAGTATTTGCGTTCTGTTTATCTGATTTGGTCTGTTAGTGATGATCAAATCCAGGATGTTCTCGCCCCGAGTTGGTTCAAGAACAGTCTGTTGTGGGCCGTTATCGTTCAGGATTTCTCCAAAGCGGGAGTGTACCACAGGGTAAGGTGATTAAGGTTTCATTCCGTTGTTATGCCAGTCCCAGCCGGGCAGATTAAAATCTCCCCCGATGACCATTGAGCTTTTATCACCCTTGATTCGACCAAGAGCCTTTTCCAGGTTTTCGAGGGAATCACTGTCATCAGACTTGGGGCGGTAGCAGGCTCCTACATACAATGTTTTACAGCCAACAACGTTGATTTTTACCCACAACATTTCTGTATCTGGGAATTCAAGTTTTTCTTCTCTGGAGCTAATATATGTACTATTTATATTATAAGGATTCCCCCTCCGATCCGGTCCGAGTGGCGATCACGTCTGTATACAGTGAAATTTGAGCTAAAGTACTCCGAGTCCTTAATGTCCTTGTTGAACCACGTTTCAGTGGCAATTATTATATCCGGTTTACTACTATCAACTAAGTTGTAGAAGGGGCCCTTTTTATTGACAAGGGACTGACAGTTCACGTTAATGATTCTAAGTGGTCTAGAACCACTAGCTGCTTTAGGTTTTGGTTTGATGGGCGTGGAGGAACGCGAAGGTAAGCCAAAGTTTTGGGAGTCCACAGAGTCACTGAGGGCACTGTACCTGTTTTCACTTTCTATTCTGTGTAGGTCGAAAAGGATGGAGCTATAATTTGAACCATTACAAGCCATGCAGAACCAAACAACATTTGATGTCCCCAGTCGGTCATAGGAGTCCTCATTGACATCTTGACAGTTAAGGTGAAACCAGGTTTCACAGTTGTCACACATAAGGGCTTGGTCGTTCCAGTTCACAGCATTCTTGCAGGCCCCACAGGGGTAGAAGGTACTGTTGCTGTTGTTTGGGCCAGGGTTTAGGTTGACATCATTTGCGTTCATCAATAGGACGGCCGAAATGTATAATAAAGACAGCCTACCTTGATTCAGCCGAGGTGATCCCTTGCCAGTCCCCCTAGACGACAAACTCCCTAGTTTGTTCATACCATGCCCGTCATGCCTGGATGTTAAGCAAACCATGGATGGCAGCAGCAGTTGACAATGTAGAATGTAGAATGTACAATGTAGAATGTAGAACCGCATCACAATTGGCGCCGGCGATCAGTACCACATGTAAACAGAGCTAAATCTTGAAATGTTTCTATGACTTTTGGCGTGTCAGGCTTGGATAGTGAGTGTGGTCTGACGACAGGTTACTAGAGTGCCTATTACGAATTTTGTAGAAAGATTTGGCAGCCAAATTTTACTTTAGATAGAGTTTAGTGTGTTGAAATTTACGAGCCGAGATTTTGCTTCCGAACATCGCGCATGTGCAAAACCATTCATATTCCGCCGATAGAGAGCGCTATTTACTGTACGGTCTGCTGTCAAAACGGTATTTTTATACAATTTATTCAATTTAAAGGAAACAATTGTTACATTACGGCACGGATGGTCTAGGGGCTACCTGTACCTTGCTAAAAGATCTTGCGGGATCGCGCGTTTTCCGCCATATTCAAAATGGCGGCGACTGTAGCAAATGCGGCAATGAAATTCCGAGCTCACAAGTCCATTGTAGATGCAAGGCATCTATTAGAAATTTGCCGGGGCAAGTTATTCATTGACAGAGAAAAGAACTATATGGAAATTAAAAGATTATCATAGGATAGAGTATCATACAAGTGTCTTTTGTCAATTAAAGGTTGATATTAATTTTGATTTGTCATCAATGTGTTGACATATTGAGTGTTCTCTTGCATCTTTGAAAATGGCATTTTATAGAAAAATATTTGGGTGTCCCGATGGGTGATTTTTGAGGGATTAGTTGTCCAAATGAGGCCCAGATACCCTGCTGGCTAAGACTACTGTACACTGCCTTAATAGTCCGTGCTTACATAGTACGGATCTCTTAAAATAAAAAAAATCTGTTTTTTTAATAGTCCGGATTTGATCCCCGCCCGCCGCGCCATCTATCTATCATAACTTTAACTAATTTTTGGCTAATGAACTGTAAAAATAGATCGATCAAATTCAGACAAGTTCTAGTAGTAGGGGGCTCTTACATTTCTTCTTTGACAGGGAAATTGCAGTTAAAATGTTCAATCCTGCCTGCCACCCCAGATGATGCCTGCCAAGTGATGATGCCTCACCTGGTTGCCATTAGCAACCAGGTAAGACAAAGGAATGAATGTTACAAACAATTTGTGAAGGGCTTCAGGAAGCACTCAAACAAAGGAATGGGAAAAGGATGTGTTTAAATGGCCAAAAACGATCTGAAATATTTCATTTTTTTTATATTAGCAATGTTAAAGGGTAAAAAAAGCGTTAGAGAGTTAATTTTGCGTATATGACGCCTGTAAAGGTGAAATATAGGAGCGCCACCTATTGACTGACAGGGAAACTAACGGACAAATGGACAAACGTAACCCCCCTTCATTACGTTTTTGTCCGTTTTTAAACATTCCGGATTCTTCCAAACGGAAAAATCCGGAATGTTTTTACACTCAGACTATTAAGGCAGTGTACAGTATATACCCATCTCTTGTACCCTACTTTGAAACTTATGAATGCTTTAAAAATGTAGTTTGGTTCGGATAAGTTTATGCTATAAACAGATAAATAGTTCTAGCAGGATACCTGTGAGGAAATGACCATAATACTCTTTAAACGTTCAGTGTAGCTATGGATATCCCTCCTGCTGTTACCCCCCAAAAGTTTCAAGAAGCATAAGGTACCTATTCAACATACCTCTCGCCATTAGAGAAAACCAAAACATTATCCCTCTCATCAATATATATTGTAGGTCTAGGGTTCAACAATGACCTAGTATTGCTAGTAGCATATATAATATACTAGCCCTTCTTGAAGTTCTTTTTGTCTGACCTCATAGAACATTTACAATGCGTACACCTTTTTACAAGCTTCCATGTTATTTACACCTTACATCATGTGTCATACCAAATCAATTTCGCTATTTTGATCATATCTCAGTTATCACAGCTAATATCAGAAAAATCATCATTCTGGTCTAACCCTAATAACTATGGAAAATGGAAGAAATGAAATTAATATACCTCATAATTGCACTTCAGAGTATTTTGAGATGGATTCACTTCCTGACAGCCAATTAGCAATTAGCCTGTTATCTCCTGTCTGATCTGCTGAGAGAGGAGCCCTCACCAGAGCGCCAGCTTCTTCAACTAGAAACCTCCAAATCTACTCTGAAACTCCCTTTTCATTCCAGTGATTATGGTAATATAAACCATTCTTCTAATACAAACACAACATATCCTTTAGAATTAACCCCAACAGTTTTATAAGGGAGCAGAAAAGCATGTTAGTATGTAGAAAATGAAGAGCTTCTATAAACAGGAGTTTACACAGCTATCTGAAATCACCATACTTCTCATTTTTGAAACAACCTCCTTCATTCAATATTGATCATACAAAGCTTAGATTTTACAACATAATATGAAGATTCTTGGACATGCAGTAGTTTTTCATTTCTTATATCTGCTTTAATCATTTCTTTGTCGGACTTCTAAAATGAAGAAAAGTAAAATTCTACAAAAAAATATTAACCTGCTGTAAATATCTATATTTAAAAATGAGAAATTTCTACGTGCCCAAGGATTTTTTATACTATGGACCAAGTGTGAAAGCAAATGAAAAATACTTATTTTCACTACCGTTTTTTGGGGAAAGAAAATAAAAACTTTATTTATTCTCCCTCTACAATAGGAAGGTACATATATTTATTTTACTAACAAAGGGAACCAATTAATTTGCGAGAATCCCAACAAAGGCCATGCGCATGATATATTTCCATCTTTCTATCTACCTATATGTGATCACACACACGCACACACACACATACATGCATACATACATACATATGTATGTGGAAAGAAAGCTTGATAGATAGATAGATAAAGGTAGATAGAAATACGGACTGACAGGTATAGTATAATATAGATGATTAACTACACAAATAGATAGATAGCAATACAGACAGACAGTCAGATAGATGTTAGCTATTGATAGAAACGCATATACATAAATACATAGGGTCATTTTACTTTTTGCACTAATGATATTCCATGATATACTTATGGACACGCACATGGTCATTGTTTTATTTACCCTCCCTCTGGAGTGGTCAGGGAAAATAGTTTTATTTTCTCTTCCCAAAAAACGGTTGTGAGAATAAAAAGTGTTTTATTTACTCTTTCACTTGGTTGGGAAAAATAAAGTATTATTTACCCTCCCTCTAGGATGGTCGGGAAAAATAGTTTTATTTAGTGAAAATGATAAGTTCTTTATCTGCCCTTTCACACTTGGTCCATCGTAGTAGTTTATTTTTTACATGGTCGGGAAAAATAATTTTATTTACCCTCCCTCTAGGATAGTTGGGAAAAATAGTTTTATTTAGTGAAAATAATAAGTTCTTTATCTGCCCTTTAACACTTGGTCCATCGTAGTATTTTTTTATGAAATATATAAACATCAATAGATATTGTCTCACACCTTTGATGAAGCCATGAGGTTGTTTGCAATAATATAAATATATGTATCACAAATCCACACCTCTGTCTCTCGGCCCCACCCCTGGGAAGTTGTGATGTTGTCACGTTAGGTTTAGAATATTTTAATTAATAATAATAATGCTTGATATTTGATATAGCGCCCTTTCCACCTATAATGTTCAAAAGCGCTTTAGAGAAAGTCAGTGGACAGTTGTCATGGTCCATATAGTCAAATAAACTCCTTTCGAAATAGCAATGTTTTCAGCTGTTTCTTGAAGTTTTGCACACTATCAACAGCCTTGATGTTGTCAGGGAGCTCATTCCAAAGGCGTGGTGCATAGGCACAGATTGCTCTGTCACCAAACCTTTTCAGATTAGTGAGTGCCTGAGTGGTATCTGTAATTAGTTCTTTGTGTGTTTGATCTTAGAGTCCTTGTATTGGCTTGTTTGACTAACAGTTCCCTCAAGTATAGAGGGGCACATCCTTGCATGCATTTGAAAGTCAAAAGCATAATCTTGAACTCAATCCGTTCCTGATGGGCTACCAGTGAAGATTTTTTAGAACTGGTGTAATGTGATCATACTTTTTGGAGCCACTAACCACTCTATAGTCTGTCTGACTTAAGTTTGGCAACCACTTTTTCCATTTTTTTTGTGACAAAACATATGAGTTTTCCATCCAAACTTGGCAAACATGTTAGGAGCACTACTACGTGTATGCATACACATACTTTTTGTCTCAACTCCGCAAAATGTTGATTTTGCTCATTAGGTCCCATTGTAAAATGTGTCCATTGCCAACAATACAACCTTGCGTCTTTGTATTGTTCACAAGAGACAAACACGCAAGATCGTACTGTCGACAATGTTCACATTTTACAATAGGAACTAATGAGCAAAATCAACATTTTGTGGAGCTGAGAGAAAAAGTATGTTTGTACATACACGTAGTCGTGCTCCAAAGAGGTTTGCCAAGTTTGGATGGCAAACTCGAACGTTATGGCACAAAAAAGTGGAAAAAGCAGTTGCCAAACTCGAGTCAGACATACTATAGCAGCATTGTTTTGGACTTTCTGGAGCCTGCATTAACATCTCCGGAATCGCAGCCTTCATAAAACACATAGTTTATTATGGTTTTCATGAAGACAGACCAAAGTATTGGTCAATAATTGCACGAAAGTCTCAGTTAAAGAACGAATGTCCCGAGCCCCCTAAAGCCCCGTTTACACTGTGGCGGTTGTCCGCCGTGTTCGGCGTTTCTCGGCGATTAACTGAATCGCCGAGAAACGCTGAGAAACGCCGAGAAATGCTGAAGCACTTCAAAGAAATTGTTTCTTGGCGTTTTCCATGCGGTCATGGTCGACGCCAACACGACCATAGGAGTTTTCTGTGCGGTGCCTGTGCACTGTGTGGCGATGCCTTGCGTTCGTTGCCGGCAAACCGCACTGAATCCGCCAACGATGTCTGCGTTAGGCGGCGTTCGATGGCGGAAGGTCGCATGTCTACCGCCATTGTCGGCGGTAGTGACACGGCAGCGCAGAGGTTCATCGCGACCATGTGGCGGAAGCAGTACGCTCAGTGGCGGTTTACCGCCACCACGTGCTTGCTTCTGGGAGCGGTCGAATTTCCCAAAATGTGATTGGAGTAGACCAGTAGACTTACCTTTAATAAAACTGATGATGTTTAGATTGATTCTTGTGAGGTGCGCAATGATTTTTTAAAAAAAAAATGACTTTGGGCAAACATACATTCTGTAATAAAAAACAACAACGAAGAACACGATGATGATATTCGATAACGATGATGATGACAATGATGATAATGATTGAAATTATGATGATAATGGTGGTGGTGATAATGGAGATACTACTACTACTACTACTAATAATAATGATAATAATGATGATGATAATAATGATTATGATATTAGTGATAATGATAAATGAAATATCAATAACTGCAATAATGTAATCAATCAATAAAGTAATACTGATAGATATAATAGTAATAATGATACTAACGATGACAATGATAATAATGATGATAATATCAATAAAAAAAAAAATAATGATAATGATCATCATCATTATAATCATCAATATTAATTTTATTAATGCTATTATTATTATCATTAGCATTATTGTTATTAATGACATCGTCATTGTTATTATTATTATCATCATTATTATTAGTATTATTATTATTATTATCATTAGTAGTAGTAGTGGATTGAAATGCGTCCGTAGAGAAACCTTGTTGCAACCGCACTGCTGCCGTCATGAAACGCAGAGAACCGTACAGCAATCGCCGTTGTCCGTACCTCTGCCGCCACAAACCGCACTTAAACCGTGTTGCTACGTTGCTCCATAACGTACGAGCAAAACCGCAACGCAGACGCCTAGAAGCGCGGTTTACGGCGTTAGGTGACGGAAGACCGCACTGATATCGCAACGACAACGCAATTGACATCGCGGTCAATGGCGTTGCGTGCACGGTTCTTTTGCAATTTATAATAGGACGCCAACCTCGGCGGAAGTTTTAAACAGTTTAAAACTTCCGCCGAGGTTGGCGTTTAATGGCGTTTCATGAGATTCAATCGCGACTGCGTTGCGGATGAACGCAGTCACTGGCGGTTCTCTTGGCGTTTCATGGTGACCCAAAAACCGCCGCCTAACGCCGGCAAACGCCAAACATGAACGCCACAGTGTAAACGGGGCTTAATGCCCCAGTCACACTTACACTTGAGTCCGACTTTTATGGAACGCCATATGACCAAATATTCAACATTTAGAATGTACGATGCAACATTTAGAATGTACGATGCAACCTAACTGAAAACGCATCAACCTGCATGCAAAACACACCAACATGGGGGTCTCACTAGAAGACAAACGCCAAAAAACGCCAACAAACGCCACTTCACGCCAACAAACGCCACTTCACGCCAACAAACGCCACTGCATGCCAACAAACGCCACTAAACGCCATTATTATTGCTTCCTCTGTCTCATCCAATCAGCAATCAGGATTTGTACCATGTGACCGGTCATTAAATCCCCATAATGCCCTCCACCGCAGGGCATTAAATCTCACCCCATAATGCCCTCCTTCAAACTTTACAAGTCAGGCAATTGGCACGGAATCACATTAATATTTCTGGTCAGATCCCTTTTATAGTCACCATCTTTTGCAATCCATAATCCCTGCTTAGTTACAATAAATGGCAAAAGAATATAGCTTTTATTAAGAATATTCCCACTTATAAGTTTACTATGTTGGTATCCAATTACAGAAAATACAATTTTTAATATTTCTAAACATTTATTTTAGAAGAAATATTTCAGAATAAAAGATATTTATAAGAAAAATGAAGTTCTACAATGCAAAATAAATAGTTTTTCTTAACGCCTAAAGATGGCGCCACTCAGTGACTGGTGCCCTTTCTCACTCACCATTTCACAATTTGAAATGCAGTGTGAAAAATGTGAGACAAAGTACCGGTACTCATTGAGCAGAAGAACTTTTGAAAATGGCTGACAGAGCAAATAATCTTGAATTTGAGGACATTACAGATACAAAATTGGAAGAAATACTGAACAATAAAGATAGCAAAAGCACCAAACAGGCAACAGAGCATGCCAAGAAGAGATTTTTCACATACATTCTGAGGAAAGGGCAGGATTGCAAAGAATTTGAACCAGAGAAATTTGTGTTGCCAATCAACCTGGCAACTAGTACTAGGCTGGACTTATACCTGAAGACATTTTTTGCAAGTGTACGTTCTAAAAAAGGAGAATATTTGAAGAAGAACTCTTACATCTCACTAAAGTATGGATTGAAGCGTTTTTATGAAGGAGTTTGTGATATCACAGATAGAGCAATTTTCCCACAATGGAACAAAATGTTTGCAGCTATGACATATGTGAGGAGTGTTGACCCTGGGAGAGTAGCGTTTAATGCCTACCTACCTATGAACTATGAAAATTGATATTTGTTGACATAGAATGTTGTCATTTATTAAACTGTTAAGAGAAAGTATATAACGCCCTCATCATATATACATGTTAATTGTCAGAGAACATGCATCTCATGACATGTTAATTCGGAGTTATCATTTTACCATTTTCAAAATCTACTTGTATTTGCCAATTTTAGTACAAGTCACATGACACAGTGATAAATTTGGATAATTAATCCAATAGTTACATTTAATAAAAAATGTATATTGACCTGTTAAACCGTTTTATGTGAAATAAAATTTGAAAAAGCATCTACTTAGTTCTCATTTTGAGTTTTGACCAATATCTCACAAAATGGCATTGACTTAGGGGGGCAATAATAAAAGCCTTAATGACTGTCCAGCAGGGCATTATGTGTATTAAATGTGCGCCTTCAGGCATCCTGGCCAGACCTCTGGCCTTCGGCCCTCGGTCTGGCCAGGATGCCTTCAGGCGCACATTAAATACACATAATGCCCTGCTGGCCAGTCATTAAGGCTTTACTGAACGCCACCGAACGCCAACAAACGCCACTGAACGCCACCGAACGCCACTGCACGCCACTGCATGCCACCGAACGCCAACAAACCCCACTGCACGCCAACAAACGCCACTGAACGTCACTAAACGCCACTGCACGCCACTGAACGTCACTGCACGCCAAAAATATTGGTAAACAACAAACCCCACCAAACGCCACTGCACGCCAACAAACGCCACTGCACGCCACCGAACGCCAACAAACACCACTGCACGCAAACAAACGCCACTGAACGCCACTAAACGCCACTGCACGCCACTGAACGCCACCGAACGCCAACAAACGCCACTGCACGCCACCGAACGCCACTGCACGCCACTGAATGCCAAAAAACGCCACTGAACGCCAACAAACGCCACTGAACGCCACTAAACAACGCCACTGCACGCCACTGAACGCCACCGAACGCCAACAAACGCCACCAAACGCCACCAAACGCCACCAAACGCCACCAAACGCCAACAAACGCCACTGAACGCCACTAAACGCCACTGCATGCCACTGAACGCCACTGCACGCCAAAAATATTGGTAAACAACAAACCCCACTAAACGGCACTGCACACCGAACGCCAACAAACGCCACTGCACGCCAACAAACGCCACTGCACGCCACTGAACGCCAACAAACGCCACTGCACGCCACCGAACGCCAACAAACGCCAGTGCACGCCAACAAACGCCACTGAATGCCACTGCACGCCAAAAATATTGGTAAACAACAAACCCCACTAAACGCCACTGCACGCCAACAAACGCCACTGCACGCCACCGAACGCCAACAAACGCCACTGCACGCCAACAAATGCCACTGAACGCCACTAAACGCCTCTGCACGCCAACAAATGCCAATAACAAATGTCTCCCCAAAATATTGGTAAACAACAAACGCCACTAAACGCCACTGCACGCCAACAAACGCCACCGAACGCCAACAAACCCCAATACCAAATGCCTGCAAAAAATATCGGTCAACAACAAACGCCACTGAATGCCAACAAACGCCACTGAATGCCAATGACAAATGCCACCTAGAAATGTTAATAAACAACAAACGCCAACAAATGCCATCAAACACCAACATTAGAAACCTTTTGTGCATAGCCTAAATAAACCATTACCACCTCCATAAGTTGAATGTGTTTGAATCAATATACAAAATTTGATTGGCCTTTAATAACAACAAACAATTGTACTGATGAGGCATTCCACAATAAGCCTTCTGTCTATCACGGGACAAATTTGACAACTCAAAGGCAATTTAATCTTTAACCATTTCATTGCTTGATAATTTTGCTATATAAAACAGACTGGCATTAAGGTGTATCATTTGAACTCTTTGTTTGAAAAATTCCTTCATAATTGAAGGAGATAATTAAGCAAATACAGGCGTCTATCACAGGACACAACATGGAGGTGGATTTTTCGAAACATTTTTCTCTTGGAAAATTCTCCTCAAATGACATTAATGCCTATTGTAATCCATTATGAAAATACTGAGCTTCTACATGATATACTTTAGATGGTAAAATATTCTGTAGTTATAAAGAAAAATTGAGCTTTTATGAAACAAGGTCTGCTTATCCCGGGACAGTCTATCACGAGACAAAAAATCCACAACAGTTTTAGGGTATCTGATAAGAGTGTCAGCACTCCTAACCTTCTTAAAACTTCTGTACAAGTAGCATATCCTTTCTAAATGATGATGCATTTACAATTTCATTTTAATTCTAATGAATAGTGTTTGTGAGGCATTTCATAGGCATATAATGAAAATTTTTGAATTTTATAAATCATATATCGTTCTAAAATGGCTATCACTACATGCACAATTGATTCCATTATACTTATAAGCATTTGTGTAATAACTTAGAATAACTTAGAACAACTAAAGACTACTATGTCAGCCGAAATACAGCTTTTTATGAAATTATGTCCCTCTTTCACAGGATACAAAATGGAAGTGGATTTTTCAAAACATTTTTCGCTTGCAAAATAGTCCTCAAATACATGCACTATGGCATTCACGCTTAGTGTATAATCCATTACAAAAATACTTAGCTTCTACTTGATATATTTTAGATGGTAAAATATTCTTTAGTTACAAAGAAAAATTGAGTGTGATGTCCTGTGATTTTAATTGTCGTCTTTTCTTCATTCAGAGAGATTTTCTATAGGTAAACTGCATCACAGTATTCATTTTAACTCATAGGAGGAGAACATGTAAAGGCAGCATTCTATCTATGTGCATATAAGAGATAATAAAATAAGAGATAAAAAATGAACGACCAGGGCTCATTTCTGTTTGATATTTAAACAACAATTATAGAACCTTAAGAAAATGAACAAAATGTCATGTCCCATGTAGTCTACACAGATTTTCCCACAAATTCCACTTTCAAAGTCAATAACTTATATTTGCCATAGGGAAAAACCAAAACCAGTTCTAAAAACTTTGCAAAGTTTTCTTTCAGGTTCATGTTAAATGAACTTTAGTTTCAAAGGATGACAAAATGAGTAGTCAGGACGAAATAACAGTGGAATGCCACTTATACCGTACTGAATGTTTTGGAAAAACAAAACAACCCCTCCTTACCTCAACCAAGTTTTTCTAATGCACTATCCCTCCTGCAATGGTTTTGATTTAGCCTGCAGGGTGCTGCAGACATGCACAAATTCAATTTCTCAATGATTCTGAACAACATTTTACAGACAACATAAAATAAACAATTGAATTTAACTGGATTCAAACACCTCTTTTTCAAAAATGTCCAATTATGCACTTATAAAAGAGAGCAGGCTATGCACAAAAGGTTTCTAATGTTGGTGTTTGATGGCATTTGTTCGCGTTTGTTGTTTGTTAACATTTCTAGGTGGCATTTGTGATTGGGATTCACTGGCGTTTGTTGGCATTCACTGGCGTTTGTTGGCATTCATTGGCGTTTGTTGTTGACCGATATTTGGAATTGGGGTTTGTTGGCTTTCAGTGGCGTTTGTGGGCGTTTAGTGGCGTTTATTGCTTACCAATATTTTTTGGAGACATTTGTCATTGGCGTTTGTTGGCATTCGGTGCCGTTCAGTGGCGTTTGTTGTTTACCAATATTTTTTGCAGGCATTTGGTATGGGGGTTTGTTGGCGTTCGGTGGCGTTTGTTGGCGTGCAGTGGCGTTTGTTGTTTACCAATATTTTTGGGAGACATTTGTTATTGGCGTTTGTTGGCATTTGTTGGCGTTCAGTGGCGTTTGTTGGCGTGCAGTGGCGTGCAGTGGCATTCGGTGGCGTTCGTTGGTGTTCAGTGGCGTTTGTTGGCGTGCAGTGGCGTTTGTTGGCGTGCAGTGGCGTTTGTTGGCATTCGGTGGCGTTTGTTGGCGTGCAGTGGCGTTTGCTGGCGTTCAGTGGCGTTTGTTGGCGTTCGGTGGCGTTTGTTGGCGTTTGTCTTTTAGTGAGACCCCCAACATGGCGAATACGCACCAACATGCATTCTTCTATATCTGGCCGAATGATGTTGACGAATGCAGGTTGGTGCGTTTTCCCATGTTGGTGCGTATCTGCATGTTGATTCGTTTTAGCCGTTCACCAATGCCGCACTTGAAGGGGGGAACCTATGGTGAAGGGGAAAGTTCGTCCACACTGCCATATGGGATTACTTGTTGTTCGGCCCAATTTTTATTATATATATATATATACATATATATATATATATATATATATATATATATATATATATATATATATATATATATATATATATATATATATATATATATATATATATATATATATACATTGAAGAATTAAGCATATAATTAGTTTATTTGTTAATGTACATAACCAGTGTAATGATTTTAAAATCTAGTTTCACGAACCCTATACTACACTATTGCTAAATATTTTCGTACTTCTGTAAATTGATATCATAATAATACAAGGGCAGGTTTGAGAGGGGCAGGCAAGGGGAAAGTTAGTGTTTAAACATGTCCTTCAGGAAATACCTCCTCGGTGTAACAGATGACAGTGACCTTCCTGTTTTAAGTTAACAAGGTCACTTAGACTGATTATGACATCTAAAATATGAATTTTGAAATATCATTTATAAACAATAAATGATTTAAGAATATTGATAAATGAATATAGTAAAGAATTCTTAAAAATGAATATCAATAACCAATATTGAAAAATGAGTTATGAATATTGAAAAATAAATTACTCATATTTGAAATTCAAGGTTATCTTTCAATACTCATAAATGATTTGTTGATATTCATTAATTCCTTTTTCAATATACAGAAAAACATTAATCATCAATACATATCGAAAAAATTATAAATATTAAAGAATCATTTCTGAATACTGAAAATTCAAGTTTATTTTTAATATTTGTAACGCTTTTTTTATATCCATTATTCGGTATCAGGACAACATCCCCCCGGACAATATCCCCCCAGGACAAACCCCCACCCCCCCCATCCGGACAATATCCCCCCATTCCAATATCCCCCCAGGACAATATCCCCCAGATGATATCTCTAGTGAAACATGTGTTAGTATTTTTTTTTAAATTCAAGTTTCTAAAATTATCCTAAAACATGTGTTAGTAATTCTTTTTAAAGAAATTGAAAAATAATCCAGTGTTATGAATTATCCTAAAAAATGTGTTAGTAAAAAAAATATAAAAAAATAAAAAAATTCCAGTGTTTTAAATTATCCTAAAACATGTGTTATTAAAAGAAATTGAAAAAAAATATTCCAGTGTTTTAAATTATCCTAAATCATGTGTTTACGATGGTGCAAGTGTGAATGGCAGAAAAAAAATTCAAATTCTTTTTCTCCGCCGTTTTTTTCTCAAAAACAGTGGAAAAAAAATTCAAACATTTTTTTTCTGCTGTTTTTGGAAAACGGTGGAGAAAAGGAATTAAAAAAAAATTCTGCTGTTTTTGGAAAAACGTTGGAGAAAAAAAATTGATTTTTTTTCTGCTGTTCACACTTGCACCATCGTATGTGTTAGTACAAAGAAAATATTTTAAAAATTAAAAAAAAAAAATCCAGTCTTTTAAAATATCCTAAAACATGAGTTATTAAAAAAAATTAAAAAAATATCCTGGGGGGATATTGTCTGGGGGGACATTGTCCTAGAACCCATTATTCATTCTTTGAATATTCATATTTCATTTTAGTTACTATTCCTTTCTTCAAGATTAGTAAATACCATGAATTATGAATATTGAACAATAAATTGTTTTTTATATTTATTGTTTACTGTATCCTAGGATATTATTACTGCTTAAAATGATATATTTAATGCTTTTATCATAAGAACAGACAACAAATCAAAATCAAAATAATGCATTTATTAGAAAAAAAATGAGGCCTTGATACACTAGGGGTAAGTGACTAGGACTAGATGTCATTTTATTCAGGGGTAGGTCACAGGTGCTTAGGACTCAATATCCCAAGGGGTCAATGTAACCCTAATTTTCAGTGACTTGGGGTCCACAGAGTATTGGGGTCGCTTACCGGTAATCCCATTACACCGGCACTCCTGACCCACCAGTCTGAAGCACATGCTAATTGTTCCCTTCAGAGACAATGCTACTCTTTCATGTGTGGGGGTCATAAATGCGACAGTTGGGTTTGCATATCCTGTGTAGCTCTAAATAGATTTCAAGCACTTGCCTAGTATCTCACCTTGCTTTGGCCATGGATGAGACAGAAGAGCATATCTCATTTATTAACTAAGGCAAAAAGACACCCTAGATTTTGGTATGTTTTTTTTTAAACACTAATTCCAAGTTGTGTGTATATGTATATGTATGTATATATATATATATATATATATATATATATATATATATATATATATATATATATATATATATATATATATATATATATATATATATATATATATATATATATATATATATGTATGTATGTATGTATGTAAGTATGTATGTATGTATGTTTGTATGTAAATACATATATATATATATATATATATATATATATATAGAGTGACGAGGGACTTAAACACCTGTGAGAAACACATGGTATATGTATAGGAGTCTCGAGTAGTATGTTCTTTCTAATGGGCCTCATTGGTATTGCATATATATAGCTATACCGATAACATTATTGTCTGGGTTTAGACTAATAACGGTAAATGCGGACACTGGTTTTGTGGCCGGGCTCATGAGTAGGTACCTGGATGTATAAATCTGCAGATATTGCTGGTTTTTGTACAAGTTTCAATAGTTTGTAAACATTACTCTGGTGGTTTGAGTGATGCAGAGTACCACCGGGATGGAATTCGCCAATGGATTTGTATATATTGTTAAGGTGTACCAACAACCATTTGTGAAGTGTGTCAGATGTGTTGGTAGCAGTGTTGAATGTCGCGTAAATGGTATATGCTAGCGTGGATATAGACTATATGATGGTGTATCTTATAGTATATATTGAGCTTTTTGTCGTAATTTTAGAGATTTACGTCAAATAGGTTAAGTCCTAGTGGGGTTAAGGAACGTAACCTGTAGATCCACTTTTTCTCAGCGGTATCTCTTGTGCGCGCCGCTAGTGCGCTGTCTGGATCCATATATATATATATATATATATATATATATATATATATATATATATATATATATATATATATATATATATATATATATATATATATATATATATATATAAACATATATATATATATATATATATATATATATATATATATATATATATATATATATATATATACATATATATAAATATATATATATATATATATATATATATATATATATATATATGTATATATATATATATATATATATATATATATATATATATATATATATATATATATATATATATATATATATATATATATATATATATATATAACATATATGAAATATTTTTCCATTCTACCATGATGCAGACAGAGAGCTGCAGAAGTAGGCAGTAGTGTATCCGTAGCTCTATATAGTGGGGCGGATAAATCAAGATTTTGGTCAAATCGTGCACTTTGGGGTGCAAGCATGAAACTTGGTACAATTATAGTTTAAGGAATGCTAAGAAAAATTGGAAGGGGACACAGGCTGTAGGT
This sequence comes from Maea johnstoni, assembly GCA_963942565.1. Lineage (NCBI taxonomy): Eukaryota > Metazoa > Annelida > Polychaeta > Spionida > Magelonidae > Maea > Maea johnstoni. Next base: position 37,486,308 of record OZ012696.1, read on the forward strand.
CACCCCTATAACCTATTTTTGGGCCATTTTAGGTCAAAAACGGACATTTTCGGTGATTTTACATATGAGACACTTTCATTAAACTGAGTAGAAGCATGAAACTTGGTATAATCATGGTTTAAGGAATGCTTATAATCATTGGATGGGGACACAGGCTGTAGGTCACCCCTATGACCTATTTTGGGGCCGTTTTAAGCCAAAAAAGGATATTTTTGGTGATTTTGCAGATAAATACTATCATGGATCTTGGTAGAAGCATGAATCTTGGTACAATTATGGTTTAAGGATTGCTTATACAAATAGGAAGGGGACACACATTGTAGGTCACTGCTCTGACCTATTTTTGGGCCAATTTAAGCCAAAATTGGTCAAAAACGGACAATTTTGAGGGATTTTGCTAAGAAAACATCCTTTAATTTCAGGTTGAAGCATGAAACTTTGTACAATTATGGTTTAGGGAATTCTTATAAAAAATGGAAGGGGACACATGCTGTAGGTCACCCCTATGACATATTTTTGGGCCATTATAAGCCATGTTAATTAGAAATAAACTGACATTTTCTTGTCATTTTGCAAATAAAAACATTCATTGACTTGTGGTATACATGTAATTTACAACATACATTTCCTTATGGATATGAATACATTCAAAGTGGTATTATTATGTCATATGTAACCTAAACATCACATTTTTGGGGTTAAGTGAAGCAAAAATTTCCAAAAGCTAGCACTTCTTGTAGGAATTATATATATCGAGTTAAGTCTAGTTAGTCTAAAAAATAAAACTTTGAATGTGAATGCTCAGTTTGGTATTTGTTTCTTCAAATGATTGAATAATAGCTCCTGACTGCCAATTTTAGTCATCATTCTACATTATATTTTAGAAATGTACTATCTTGAAATTTCCATATTCAAAAGTTTTGACTATGATTAACAGAAAAATGCTATAATGCAGTAACAGAAAAGAGCTCTTCCATGTTTGATGAGTTTAGGGTGAAACATGAAAAATGTTTGGGGATGTGAGGGATGGGATTTGTACTTTGGATTAATTCTTTAGGCTTGCGTGCTATTCATAACTTTGCCTGATGGAGGTTCTAATTTTCTACCATTTCACTGCTTTAAAACTGGAATTTTCAGAGTAAGAATGCAAGATTTTAGCATTTTACCGGTATTTAGAAACTTGGTGCCTAAAATTGGCAGTTGTAAAATTTTGGGGCGTCCAAATTTAAATGGGGATCACAATATACTCATATTACAACCATAAACATGTATAAATTCATCAAAATAAGGCATAATATCATTAAACAATGTAATGGGAAATTGGGAATTATAAGGAGATGAAAAAATTTAATTATAAGCTTGAGATTGAGATTTTTAGAAATTCCACACTAAACATTTTGGGTGTCCTGAGGGGTTCTTTTTAAGGGTTTTGGTGTACAAAAAGGCACCCGGACGCCCTGCTGGCTAAGACCATGTTCCACATTCACAAAAAAAGTGCAATTGAGATCACCTTTGTAACATTTACACTGGCCCTGCATGCTTTTCTACACTCAGTAAATGAGTTCATAACACATTTCCTGAGCCTGTGCCAGAATTGTCCCAAAAGATATTCCATATCTTTGTAGGACTTAGGAGCTCTGGGTCCTCTGTGTTTGTTGCCCCCAAATGTGTCCTCCCTGGTAGGCAGCAACTAGAGAATATGTTGCACAAGGGCTGTCTGTGATGGGAGAATGCTCTCTAAACAACAAGATTTCCAGGAGAAAAGGTGCTGTGTTGCAAAATTGACCCTACAAAATTCATGCCTTGATGATTTCTGGGTGCTGTTTTCTCAGAAGTCACAGAGACATTTTTGTCATTAGGGAATGCTCCAGATAAAGTGTCTGACAATGCATTGATAGTGATTGAAATGTTTGTGGTGCTGATATATGACAGAACAAATAAATTTTGTCTATCAGGGAGGACACATTTGGGGGCAAGCAACACAGAGGGACCCAAAGCTCCCAAGTCCTGCAAAGTGAGGCTGGAAAAAAAGGTTTTGATATGAAAAACCTTATTGGACAAATCTGGCATGAATTACGAACTCATTCACTGCAAGTGTAGAAAAGCATTCAAGTGCTAGTGTAAAAGTTATAAAGATAGTCTCAATTGTGCACACAGGTCTTTTTGAATGTGGAGGACACAGTTCTCAAGAGTAAAAAGGTAACATGACAAAATCATGCATTCTTACTCTGAAAATTCCATTTTTAAAAGCAGTGAAATGGTAGAAAATTAGACCCTCTATCAAGCAAAGTTGTAAATAATGCATAAACCTCATCTTATGTAATTAGTAAGGTAACCGGAACATCGCTCCATCCCACCCCTCTCTTTTTTGAAATAAAAAAACTCATCAACCATGGAAGGGAACTTTTCTATTATTGCATTGTAGCATTATTCTCTCATTCATAGTCAAAACTTGTAATGTGGAAATGTCAAGATTGAACATTTCTCAAATATATTGTCAAATGATGACTAAAATAGGCAGTCAGGGGCTATCATTCAATCATTTAAAGATACTTAACTGAGTATTCACATTCAAAGTTTTATTTTTTAGATTATTATTTAACTAAATCTATATAATTCCTACAAGAAGTGCTAGCTTTTGGAAGTTTTTGCTTCATTTAACCCCAAAAATGTGATGTTTAGGTTACATATGACATAAATAATACCACTTTGAATGTATTCATGCTTCAACCTGAAATTAAAGGATGTTTTCTTAGCAAAATCCCTCAAAATTGTCCGTTTTTGACCAATTATGGCTTAAAATGGCCCAAAAATAGGTCAGAGCAGTGACCTACAATGTGTGTCTCCTTCCTATTTGTATAAGCAATCCTTAAACCATAATTGTACCAAGATTCATGCTTCTACCAAGATCCATGATAGTATTTATCTGCAAAATCACCAAAAATATCCTTTTTTGGCTTAAAACGGCCCCAAAATAGGTCATAGGGGTGACCTACAGCCTGTGTCTCCATCCAATGTTTATAAGCATTCCTTAAACCATAATTATACCAAGTTTCATGCTTCTACTCAGTTTAATGAAAGTGTCTCATATGTGAAATCACCAAAAATGTCCGTTTTTGACCTAAAATGGCCCAAAAATAGGTTATAGGGTTGACCTACAGCCTGTGTCCCCATCCAATGTTTATAAGCATTCCTTAAACCATAATTATACCAAGTTTCATGCTTCTACTCAGTTTAATGAAAGTGTCTCATATGTGAAATCACCAAAAATGTCCGTTTTTGACCTAAAATGGCCCAAAAATAGGTTATAGGGTTGACCTACAGCCTGTGTCCCCTTCCAATTTGTCTTAGCATTCCTTAAACTATAATTGTACCAAGTTTCATGCTTGCACCCCAAAGTGCACAATTTTTTCCTTAACCGCCCCACTAATAAGTCGGACACTCAATGACTGTGTCAATTGCTTTATTACCCCTTTTATTGTTCCTTACCAAATGGGCAAGGTTGAAGTACCTTCCCAGTGTCTCCATGGCGATCTAGCTGTCAATCACCTCCAGTATACGGATACTGGGTAGGGCCACCCTAGAGTTAATGAGGAGAGAGCAGTTCAACGCATGCTGATATTGAAATTTTGTCATATATGCCCCTCTCATCCCCTATAATTTATGTTATTCGTTTTTTTTAAATACCTAAAATTTCTTCAGATTTGTGCTTAAATATATTCATCACTCTATGTTCATGTCCGATGCTCAAAATACCTAAATTTCCGGACGTCCATTAAACACAGATTCCATGTTGTCCTTGTATGGATAACATGGCAAGGAGTTTCCCCTTCACCATAGGTTCTCCCCTTAAAATGCGACGGAAGTGAACGGCAAAAACGCATCAACATGCACACGCAGATACGCACCAACTTGCATTCTTCTATATCTGGCCAAATGATATTGACGAATGCAGGTTGGTGCGTTTTCACCATGTTGATGCGTTTTCGGTTATGTTGCATGGTTTTTTTAAATGTTGAATATTTGGTCATTTGGCGTTCCATACTGCACCCCATTACATACCGACGTGACTGGGCTTCCAAGTCTGTAGTTCAACAATATTGAACCTAACTTATACATCTGATGCTGTTTTTGTCGATGTTTATGTCTGAACTACCGATCGCGTCTGCTGCCGCTATACTGGCAGAGGGTTATAAAATCTTAAGTTAAAATGTGTCCCCGTTCATCCTATGTCAGTGTTTTGATAAAAGAAAGGGTGTTTCTTACTTGAAAAAGTCAGCGTTTTTTTAAAATAAGGCTGCTTTTTTGGCCAGAATCAGTGCTTTAGGGGTATTTTTTAAAGACAAATAGATATATTTATCTTTAAAGACAAATGAATTGTCTTTAAAGACAAATAGAAGGTATTTGTCTTTAAAGACAATTCATTTGTCTTTAAAGACAATTCATTTGTCTTTAAAGACAATTCATTTGTCTTTAAAGAAAATTCATTTGTCTTTAAAGACAAATGAATTGTCTTTAAAGACAAATGAATTGTCTTTAAAGACAAATGAACATGGCTAATTGTCTTTAAAGACAGTTCATTTGTCTTTAAAGACAATTCATTTGTCTTTAAAGACAAATAGGACTTTTCTGCAAGAACGGCTTTCCATAGTTATGCCATGCTGGATTGGATGCTTGAGCGCTTGCACGCCTAGGACTGATAGTGGAAAGTGTTCAAGCAAATGAAAATATCAATATACAGCATATAGCGATGAAAACACGATCAATATACGGTCAGCAGCAGTGAAAATGAGATCAAAATGCTGTTGTGACGGTCCGACCTCTAGAGGTAAGGAAACATTTACGTTTGCGGGGAGGTTGGGGAGGTTGGGGAGGTTCATAACGCCAGAAAACAATGTCCGCCGACTTGCCCCTTTCAAAACCTTTTCAGAAAAAGGGGGGTTGCACTTTTTTTGGATCTGTGCGGTTAAACAGAGAAATAGGATATTTAGTTTATGGGATGGGGAATGTTCGTGTGCATAAGATGTACCCTATATTACGAAATGTATAAATAAAGCTGGCTATCCCACAATTAAAAATATCAGGATAGGGTTTGGTAACCTGGCAGTAAGCGTGAAGAATGCCGCCATTCTTGTCATCTCAGTCTCAAAACTGTGAGTCAGATTTTTTGGGTAGGGGAAATTAAAATGATTATGATGTTTGATTTACGCAGAAGAGTCACTACTCGAAATATGTGTTTTAGTAAACCCTAAGCAATACTGTCCTTACATCTTACTTTTATTCAATAAATAGGTTACAGAAGGTCAAAAAATGAACGTAGACACAGAATAAGAATATATTGATAGCTATAGAAAATGCTCATTAGTAGGAACCTGTTCAAAGTTTTATTTTCAATCTATAGTGATCATTCATCCATGAAGAATATAAGAAACACATTGATACTTTAATGGCACTTGTTCACTATAGATATACTACACAGAAAATTGGAATTTCTAAGGTATTTATATTGGTTGGAAAACTCTATAGGCAGACCCCACTAGAAGTGTTTTTCCATTGGGAAAGCTTAGTCTATGAAAGATAATTCAAATTACAATAATCCATCTATTGCAGGGTTTGGATAGACTACTGCTGGGTTGTCTCAATGCACCAGTCTCAAGTCTTGACAATATTTAAATAGCCATTTATTCTACCATAACAGGATCATTGTACATGCCTCCCTGGTATCTCGTGATTGACTGTAAAACAACCATACACAGGTAAAAGTTAACAGGCTTGTACATGCCCGTTTTTTCAACAGGCCTGTAACGGGCCTGTTACAGGCATGTCACATGCACGTTACCAGCCCGTTGATATAACGGGCCCGTTTAAACGAGCCTGTTATATCAACGGGCTGGTAACGTGCATGTTGTAACAGGCCTTCTACAGGCATGTAGCGGGCCCGTTAATACATGATTTTTAAAACAAAGTCAGAAGTGTTTATTTTGCATTATGTGACTTTCTTGTGGTAACGGGCCCGTTACTTTGACGGAAATGTAACAGGCCTGTTGAGACAGGCCCGTTACATGCCCGTTGGGAAGTTTTGGGGGTCCCAATAAGTTTCAGGTTTGCAACAGGCCTGCAATGGTCCCACCCCATGGGCCCATAGAGGATGTGCCCAAACAGGACCGTAGTAGGGCCAGAACTTTAATCTTTTAACGATGCTGTAACGTAGTCAGGGAGCCAAACTGAAAAAAGGGCCTTAAATTTAGAGTTGGTGGCACCCGAGAGGGTAAAAGCAATGGACCCTTCCAACATTTAGTACATCCCTCCAGTATTAAAAAACACCTGTCTGCCGGACTGAAAAAGTGACGGTATATGATTTAGAGGTCATTTGAAGGTCAAACTCTAAAAAAAATAGGCTTTTTTCTCAGTAAATGTACTAAGATTCAATGTTTCTTTGCTGCATTCACAAACATTCTTATTTCATATGTATAGAAATATCAATATTGACCCTGTGGTTACATATTCTTATGTTTGTGTGATATTCAAGGTCATCTCAAGGTCAAATAGTGGTCAAATTATTGAAAAATGGGCTTTTTCTGAGTAAAAGTACTACATTTCTAATCTATTTCTATGACAATTCTATGCATTCTTCATTTTTTGGTATTGGACTATTAGTATTGATCTTGTAGTAGTTTGGTTTCTCTTTTGGGAGATGTTCAAGGTCATTTCAAGGTCAAAAATAGGTCAAAACGATGAAAAATTTCTGAGCATAAGTACTAAGATTTTAACATATTTTTAGAGCAATCACATGCATCAGAAATTCTTCTTATGGTATTGGACTATTGAAATCGATCTTGTAGTTATTTGATTTCTATTTTGGTTGATATTCAAGGTCATCTCAAGGTCAATAAGGGCAAAAAAAGTTGAAAAAAATGGGCTTTTTCTGGGTAAAAGTACTAGTTTTTCAATCGTATTTATAGTAATCACATGCATTCTTCTTTCTTATGGTATTGGACTATTGATAATGATCCGAGATGTTAAATGCAATGGAACCTTCCAACATTTGGTATATCCCTCCAGTATTAAAAAGCACTTGTCTGCCGGACTGAAAAAGTGACGGTGTATGATTAAAGGTCATTTGAAGGTCAAACACTTAAAAATAGGCTTTTTTCTTAGTAAATGTACTTAGATTCAATGTTTCTTTGCTGCAATCACAGATGTTCTTATTTCATATGTATAAAAATATCAATACTGACCTTGTGGTAAAGTACTTTTTTGTTTGTGTGATATTCAGGATCATCTCAAGGACAAATAGGGGTTAAATAATTGAAAAATGGGCTTTTTCTGAGTAAAGTACCAAATTTCTCATCTATTTCTATGAGAATCATATGCATACTTCTTTTCTTTGGTATTGGACTATTGGTATTGATCTTCCAATATCATGATTTCCATTTTGTGTCATACTCAAGGTCATTTTCAAGGTCAAAAAAGATCCAAAATTTGAAAAATGGGCTTTTTTTAAGTAAAAGTACTAAGTTTATAACATATTTCTATAGCAATCACTTGCATTCTTTTTTTTTCAGTACTAGACAAATGATGTTGGTCTTGTAGTAATCTACTTTGTGGGGTATTCAAAGTTATTTGAAGGTGCTGAAAGGGGTCCAAAAGTTGAAATATGAGCTTTTTTCTAAGTAAAAGTACTAGGTTTTTGATATATATCTTATGACAATCACAAACATTCTTCTTTTATCGGTATTGGGCAATTAGTTTTGGTCTTGTAGTAATCTGCTATCTATTTTGTGAGATACTCAAGGTCATTTCAAGGATGAAAAGGGTTCGAAAAGTTGAAAATATGCTTTTTCTGTACTAAGTTCTTAATATATTTCTAATAGCAATCACATGCATTCTTCTTTTATTGGTATTGGACTATTGAAAGTGATTTTTCAGTTATCTGATTTCTGTTTTTTGTGGAATTCAAGGTCATTTCATGGTCAAAAAGTTAATTTTTTTTTGCTTTTTCTAAGTAAAAGTAATCATTTTTTCTATGGCGATCACATGCTTTCCTTCCTATTCTATTTTGATAGAAATAGCGCTTTATGAGTGACAATTTTGATAATAACTCTGGTGCTGAATTGGTACTTGTACTCAGAAAAAGCCCATTTTTCAGTTATTTGACCCCTATTTGACCTTGAGATGACATTGAATATCACACAAACATAAAAATATGTAACCACAAAGTAAGTATTGTTATTTCTATACATATGAAATACGAATGTCTGTGATTGCGGCAAAGAAACATTGAATCAAAGTACATTTACTAAGAAAAAAGCCTATTTTTAAGTGTTTGACCTTCAAATGACCTTAAATCATATACCGTCACTTTTTCAGTCCGGCAGACAAGTGCTTTTTAATACTGGAGGGATGTAGTAAATGTTGGAAGGTTCCATTGCATTTACCCTCTCGGATCATTATCAATAGTCCAATACCATAAGAAAGAAGAATGCATGTGATTGCTATAAATAAGATTGAAAAACTAGTACTTTTACCCAGAAAAAGCCCATTTTTTCAACTTTTTTTTGCGCTTATTGACCCTGAGATGACCTTAAATATCAACCAAAATAGAAATCAAATAACTACAAGATCGATTTCAATAGTCCAATACCATAAGAAGAAGAATGCATGTGATTGCCTTAAAAATATGTTAAAAACTTAGTACTTATGCTCAGAAAAGAGTTCATTTTTCATCGTTTTGACCTATTTTTGACCTTGAAATGACCTTGAACATCTCCCAAAAGAGAAACCAAACTACTACAAGATCAATACTAATAGTCCAATACCAAAAAATGAAGAATGCATAGAATTGTCATAGAAATAGATTAGAAATGTAGTACTTTTACTCAGAAAAAGCCCATTTTTCAATAATTTGACCCCTATTTGACCTTGAGATGACCTTGAATATCACACAAACATAAAAATATGTAACCACAAGGTCAATATTGATATTTCTATACATATGAAATAAGAATGTTTCTGATTGCAGCAAAGAAACATTGAATTTAAGTACATTTACTGAGAAAAAAGCCTATTTTTTTAGAGTTTGACCTTCAAATGACCTCTAAATCATATACCGTCACTTTTTCAGTCCGGCAGACAGGTGTTTTTTAATACTGGAGGGATGTACTAAATGTTGGAAGGGTCCATTGCTTTTACCCTCCCGGGTGCCACGGAATTTAAAAAAATGGGGTTTGGCTCCCTGACTAACGGGCCCGTTACAAGTTCAGAGAGACATCTGGTGGCCATATCATAAAAAGCCACAAATTAAGATACTTATATTTTTTTCTTCTGAGATAAAACTTTGAAAATGTTTTAAAAGATATGTTTTATATATTCAATATCTCCGAAATGATCAATTGAACAGAATCTTTATATTGCAAGCATTGTCTTATAACAATGCTGTAATGGGCCCGTTACAGGTTCACACAGACATCTGGTGGCAACATTTTTAGTCATAGAAAGCCACATAATTTTTAATTGATATTTTTCTCTTCTAAAATAAAACTTTGAAAATGTTTAAAAAAATGTGTTTTATATATTAAATACCTCCAAAATGAGCAAATGGGCAGAATCTTCTTAAGAAAGTCATAATTCTTTTTGCATTGATACTGACAAGGCATGGGATTGTGATGCGTGAAAATGGTATTTATATAAGAGGTCGGAGATCAGTCAGTAGTATCTGAGAAGCATTGGACTCTTGTCAGTGCTTGAGCCAATTACTCGGCGAGGCATTATGTGGTGAGATCTTAAGGGTATGTATTAACTTAAATTTATTCCTGATTGCTGATTTGACATTCTGAAGTAATAATAAATAACTTTGGTTGCATTGGGACCTCCTGAAGACCAGCAACATAGCATGTTGCTTGACCTAACTGCCCTAAAAGTAAATAATAATAATAATAATTGGATTGCCTGGATCAATTGGCATCGGAAGCCACTTGGAACATTTTCTTTTGGAAATGTTGATATATCAAAGCCTTACTTTCCATCAGTTTATGAATTTTCAAAATTTGGAATTTGCAGGCCCGTAACGGGCATGTAACGGCCACGAAACGGCCCGTTCAAACAGCCCGGTTACATTGCTGTGCATCATTATGCATGTAACGGGCATGTTTGAACGGGCATGTATCAGGCTTGTAACGGGCATGTACAGGCCTGTTAATTTTTACCTGTGTACAAGACAAATCTCTATACCAGGCAGAAAAACCAAACTACAGAATTTATTCCATCAAGGAATACTATAACAAAACCATTCTTTTAAGTTTAAGGGTTCGCCATTTCTTCTTTAAAGAATGGCTCAGACATTTAAGGAGAGATCTTTTGGTATATGCAGACGACATCGATTTAGCATGAACGACAATATGGAATCTCTCCCTATTATTGGGCGACGGACAATAAAGAGTGAGAAATGAAGGTTCCAGGCAATTGCATTCGTTTATATAGGAACTGAACTGCTACTAGGCCCAGCATGGGTTTGAACTCATGATCTCTAAAATATAGACCTTAAGTGCCCCTAATGAAAGAATGAAACAGGTCCCCGTGCATATACAGGTGTCTCAAGTTCATATCCCCCCCCCCTTCCCCCCCCCCCCCCCCCCATATCCACACTGCCATGCTCATTAATGTTGCGAACTTCAAAAGTTGGCACCACCAATACCTGGGGTACTGACAATAGATGGCGCCAACAATGTGCAGATATTGCAAAGTTGAGTACCTCTGACAGCAGATGGCGCCAATAGCGTAGCTGCAGACGGTTGCTATTGGTGACATTTTTTTTTACATAAAATGTATAGACTTAAAATGCCCCAAATTAAAAAATTAAAATGCTTGTAACAATCATCAAGCAGCAAGCAAGCTCTGTGAACAGACAGAGTATAAAGAGTGAAAATTCTCAAACTATTCCAGTTCCAGTACTTGCATGTTAGAATATCTATGTAAATTTGGTAATATATTGCTTTCTTGCAAATACTTTTGCAAGACCGTAATTCGCCAGTCAAGATCTCTTTCAGGCCTTCCGGTTTCCAACCAATCAACCATCAATGACATGTTGATAAACAAGCTTCTCTTGAATGCTTACAACGCAGGGATTCCCTACGACAAATACAGGTAACCACGCTTACTTTGGACTTGCCTACCTTGCCTATCTCTGGACAAACTTAACAAGGGACCTTTTCCTAAGAGTACAACGTATCATTTGTCTAACTGACACTAAACCTGAGGTACACAGTACACACATTTGAATTACCTCGGACACATTTTCTTCATTCCTTTTCGTTTAAGGTATGCAAGGTTACCTGTATGTCTTAGTGTTAGTTCCCTGGTGATAATATCAATCGTTGCACAATTAAATCATGGGAATTCCTCCTAGCATTTAAGAGAGAATAATTATTCTCACTTGATTGATGTTTTACAGCACAAGTGACGACGACTACATTCAAATAGAAAATGATGGAAGCCTTGATACGCAGCAATCTCTAACCATACTTTTATGGTTCTTTGCTGAGGACGAAGAGACTGCACCACTGATCGAAAATGGTGCCGATGAAGGACTTGCCTTGTACTATGAATTAGGACCTGAACTGTATGTAAGTAATTTAAGAAAACGTTTAAAATTGTTTTGATAATGGAAAACTAATCTTCCTCAAACAAATCTACCGTAATTTAGCGTAAGACGCACCCCTTATTCAGGCCTACAAAATGATATATAGACCTTAGCTTAATGTATAGTTCGCACCCCCTTTTCGCAATTATCGTGGATAATCAACTCCTCATGAATAATGCTAGAAAACCAGTAAAACGCAATTCGAAATGCGTGAAATGCGACATCAATGTGACATCAATGCTTATCACTCTGTGTCAGTGCCCGGCATGATCCTAGGCATGATACCGATTGTAATCAAGAAATATTATCGGAGAGTGATACTGTTATTACAATTCGCAAATGCTGCGGCAAACATTGTCTTTGCCGCATTACAATTATAAATAGGCGGATTAACCCGCCTGTTTGGATGAATCAAGGTAGGATTGAAGTCAGGTAATAAACTTACCACTTACTATGTAAAACACCCTAGATTTCTAGCTTTGCGGATAAGACGCACCCCCGATTTGAGTATTAAAGATTGAGTAAAAAAAGTGTGTCTTATACACGCGAAATTACGGTATTTACTATTTATGAGGTTGTATTATGTATTACAATCAATTAAAAGTTTCCTGTTTCCATGTCATGAGTGGTTACGAATCAATTAAGAGTTTTGAAGAAAGGATGTGATTCTTGTATAGCCTTTGTCTTTCTTTTGAGGTTTAAAAGAGACATCCTTTAATAGTGTTTATAGGAGAAATCAATCAAGAGCTCCAGAAATGTTAATATTCTAGTTTTGCAAATTAGTCTGGATTTTATGTGTTATTTATCTCAACTAAGGAATGTACTGATGTCTTGTAGAAAATGATTATGGTCACTGCCTTTGTGAGTTTTGCGTAGAAATGTTCTTCAATCTTGCAGCATCTAAACATTTGTAATTCTGGTAGACCTCCGTTTATTATTACCGGTATGTGCAAGTTAGGCAATAGTGGATAAAGGTGCAAGCAGCCAGCATTGTTAGACTTTTCCTAAGCCAAAGTATCTTTTCTAGGCCTGCAATGCATTTGTATTTCCTCTATTATAAGATCATTGGTAATTTAACGCACTGAAGCTCATTGGTGCAGTGCCCAGTGAGTGCTGGGAGAGGTCGGGTATAGACCAGGTAATAGGGGCTGGATTCCCTCTATTAATGCACTCAGGCTCATTGGTGCAGTGCCCAGTGAGTGCTGGGAGAGGTCGGGTATAGACCAGGTAATAGGGGCTGGATTCCCTCTATTAATGCACTGAGGCTCATTGGTGCAGTGCCCAGTGAGTGCTGGGAGAGGTCGGGTATAGACCAGGTAATAGGGGCTGGATTCCCTCTATTAATGCACTGAGGCTCATTGGTGCAGTGCCCAGTGAGTGCTGGGTGAGGTCGGGTATAGACTGGGTAGTAGGGGCCGGATTCCCTCTATTAATGCACTGAGGCTCATTGGTGCAGTGCCCAGTGAGTGCTGGGTGAGGTTGGGTATAGACTGGGTAATAGGGGCCGGATTCTCTCTATTAATGCACTCAGGCTCATTGGTGCAGTGCCCAGTGAGTGCTGGGTGAGGTTGGGTATAGACTGGGTAATAGGGGCCGGATTCTCTCTATTAATGCACTCAGGCTCATTGGCGCAGTGCCCAGTGAGTGCTGGGAGAGGTCGGGTATAGACCAGGTAGTACGGGCTGGATTCCCTCTATTAACGCCCTCAGGCTCATTGGCGCAGTGCCCAATTAGTACTGGGAGAGGTCAGGTATAGACTGGTGTTGGATTTCCTCTGAGAACAGCAGCTTGTTCCTTGAGATCAGTCTCCAAATAGGATGAAATTCTTTTGGAGATATTAGGTTTAACTATTAAGGCGAAAGAGATGTTATGTGTATTACGTCAGTGAGGAGCAAACCCTCCTGAAATAATCGAGGTCTGACTCTTAGAAATATCGAAACCATTTACGTTAAAAAAGTATTTTTTTATCTTTTATCTTTTATCTTTTAATCCAACTGTTACAGCAGGAGGGCAGGAAACAGCACAAAACACCGGCTTCGTAGTCACATACAGAAACTTTTATTTGCACCAGCAAACATACGCAGTTGTTCCGTGAAAACTACAAATACAATTAGATACAAAAACTCAGTTTCACAGTATAAAGTATCATAACTCTCAGATACATTAAGTATCTAAATTCACACTATTTCAACACAGTAAATATCTCAAATACAGCATATCAAATACAGCATATAAAGTTACATTAAGAAATTGAGGAAGAAATATCAAGTAACAAAGAAAGACACTTTACCTTCTTGAAACCTCTAAGTAGATAACCCTTAGAACCCTCTTGCTGCAAGGCTGTACATGTGCTGAGTGAGTCAGTGACACAGCACCCTGTCAATATACCCAGAGGAGATCATGTGACTCCTCTAAGTGAATCTCCACTACTGGAGAAGACACTTAAAATAGATACTAAACCTGTCTAGGTGAAACCACATATAGATGGCAGCACTAGTAACTGGTCATACCAGTAACTAGTCCTGCCAGTCCAAATAACAATAAAATATAGGAAACCGAAATGAAATACTCTTTCATAACATGGCTCCCTAAAATTTAACAAAATTTTCAATACAAATATTTAAGTCATTTCAAGTATAATATAATACAACGCCAATCCTAGTCACGGCACCAAAGTTAATCTGGTACTTTAACTCACATATTTAATATACCCTGGCTCCTTGTTGGGGATGAAACCCTAATCAGTTATTTATTCTGATTTAGATCCCTCTACTAGTAGAACCAATTTATGTATAGGACGCTTCAGAAATGTCATCTGAGCCAAAGGTTTGCCTGATTTGTCCAAGTTCGCATTGGCAATAGCTACCTTGACCGAACGTACATAACCATCCCTGCTCGGGTAGGTCTCGTCAATTCGGCCAAGTTGCCATTGACTTCGAGGCAAACCCTCATCTCTGACGATGACCACGTCACCGACTTCTAGGTTACGTCTGGCATGTACCCATTTCTTTCTAGTTTGTAAGCTGTTTAGGTACTCTTTCTTCCAACGTGACCAAAATTCATTCAAAATATGCTGGACACGTCTCCAACGCTTACGAGAATACAAATCAGAATTCTCAAATCTGCTGGGTGGGGGAAGAAGAACATTAGTTTTCATAGTTAGAAGTTGGTTAGGCGTTAGTGGTGAAAGCGACAGAGGATCATTCAAGTTGTCAGTTGTTAGTGGTCTGCTGTTAACAATTGCAGCTGCCTCGTACATAAAAGTATGAAGTGAATCATCATCTAAAAGTCCACTTGACTGAACCAGCAATGAACTAAGAACACTTCTCATGGTTCTTATCTGCCGTTCCCAAGCACCACCCATGTGGCTTGCTGAGGGAACGTTCAGTTTGTACTCAATAAAATCACATCCTTTGGACAAGAGAAAATTCTTGGTCAATCTCTGATAGTGCTTGTTTCTGTTCTGAGATGGCTCCCACAAAAATTGTTCCACAATCCGATCTCAATAACTGAATCGGGCCACGTATGGAGAGAAACCTCAAAACATTCATGAAAGAGTCTGTGCTCAGAGCAGTCGCAATTTCTATGTGAATTGCTCGCGAAACTAAGCAAGTGAATTAAGCCCCATATCGTTTCACCTCTTTCCTTCCTTCCTTTACAAGCCATGGGCCAAAGAAATCAACCCCGACATAGGTAAAGGGGGGACAAGGCTCAACTCTATCACTGGGTAAATCAGACATCTTTTGGTCTTGTTGCCGACCTCGCAACTTCCGACAAATGACACACTTGTGTATATGACTTGCTACCATACTACTGCATCCGACTATCCAGAAACCATGGCTTCTGATTTCATTGATAGTTATGCCACGTGCTTGATGACCTGTTTTCTCATGAAAATGAGCAACAATAAGGTCTGAGATGTGTCCCTTTCTTGGCAAGATAACTGGATGTTTGATACTATTCAAAGGTTTTGTTTGCCTCAAGCGACCACCAACTCTCAGGACTCCTTCATCATCAATAAAGGGGTCAAGACGAAGTTAAGGACTAGTCCGCTTCATTGACCTACTTGTGTTTTCTTGTGAATTACCTTTCAGAGCATTGAGGAAGTTTAATTCCTCCTGAAATGCATCTGCTTGCACCAGTTTAATAATTACCGTTTCAGCCTGGTTTAACTCTTCTACCATTGGCGATTTTAACTGGGAGTAATCCACAGGTGTCGTAAACGAGGGGGGTCTTTTCGCCAACCTTTGTTGAAGGCGAGTTTTGAATTTGATGCATGTTGCGACTGCTCGTTTGGCTTTGAACCAGTTTGAAAAATAGTTTAATCTACTCAGTTCAAAATCCAAAGGCAAAGTTTGAGTCGCCATGCACCTTTCTAAGCTCAGGGTCCTGGGACTGGACCTTTGTGGTAGGGACTTCTTGATAATTAGAGATATCACTCTCCCACAAAAAACGAGGACCGCTTATCCACTTGGAATCCTGTAAGAACTCGTCTGCAGACATGCCTCTCGAGGCTTCATCAGCAGGATTATCCTCAGATTTGACATGAAACCATTGCGATGGATCAGTATGGTTTCTAATCTGTTGAACACGGTTCGCTACGAAAACCTGAAATCTGCGAGATTCGTTAGCAATAAAGCCTAGAACGACTGTACTGTCACTCCAGAAGATCTCTTTGACATTCTCATACTCAAGCTCTTCTTGCAAAAACGAGCTTATTCTCACAGAAACCAGAGCTGCCGTCATCATTTTCAAGGGCGCAACCCTTGATTTGCCCATGACAAATGAGCAATGTACCTCATCTTTGTCATTCATGACACGTAAGTATGAACATTGACCATAGCCAGATGTACTGGCATCGGAAAAATGGTGAAGTTCTACTTGTTTCACTTGGCCAAAATTGTTGGGCTTATAACACCTGGAGATACGTAAAGCATCCAATACAAGTAAACTACTTCGCCATTTCTCCCACTGAGGTCTGAGAGATTCTGGCAGGTCACTGTCCCAGTCATACTGATTCTTACAAAGTTCTTGAAGAATCAATTTTCCAGCAAGGATGACTGGGGCCAAAAACCCAAGGGGATCGTAAACTGAGTTTACCGTAGATAGAATACCCCTTCTAGTTAATGGCTGATCCTTGAGGGTAATACGGAACGAGAATTGGTCTAGTTCAATACACCATTGCACTCCTGAGGCTTGTTCAACTGGTATGCTTGTCTTAACTAAGTTAAGATCTTGCACTCCGGTTGCGAGCTCTTCAGGGGCAACTGATTGCATAACCTCCTTTGAATTGGAGACAAACTTATGCAAATGAACGCCACCTTCGGCACAAATATCCTGTGACTTTTTGATCAAGTCAATAGCTTCACTAGGACTAGACACAGATTTGAGGCCATCGTCAACGTAAAAATTCCGATGAACAAATCTGACAACTGTTGACCCATATTTGGCTTCATTGTCTGAGGCTATCCTCTTCAAGCCAAAGTTAGCACACCCAGGGGAGGACAACGCCCCAAAAAGATGAACATTCATCCTATACTCAGTAGGTCTAGCTTCACTATCTCCGTTTTCCCACCAGAGGAAGCGTAAAAAGTTACGATGAGCCACATCAACTTTAAACTGAGAACATCTGCTCTATGTCACAAAGAAACGCTACTTGCTCCTGGCGGAAATGACAAAAAACTCCCAATAAAGTGTTAGTAAGGGAGGGACCTGGTAATAAATGATCATTCAACGATCTCCCATTGTAACGGGTGCTACAGTTGAAAACAACTCTTATCTTTTTCTTCATTTGGTGATATACACCATGGTGAGGAATATAATAGACCTGTCCATCATCTAGACTAATCTCCGAGATCGGTACCTTCTCTGCGTAACCTTGATCAATTACATTTTGCATAAATTTTGTATAGTCTTGACGATATTTGTCGTCATTTCTGAAACGCTTTTGAAGCGGTTTCAAACGACTAAGTGCCAAATTCTGGTTGTTAGGAAGCTTTGTCTCATAATGTTTCTCATATTTGTTTCATAATGTTTGTCACTACGCTGATGAATGCAATCCTCTAAAATGGAAAGAAACTTCCTGTCCTCATGAGAGTAAGTATTCAATGACTTGAGTTCATTGAAATCTATCTCCATCATGTTCATAACGTCTTGAGGCGTAATCACCTCTTTGATTGAAGTTTTACACGAAAAGTGTACCGGTCTCCCAGCCTCATTGGTTTTGTTAACATTGAGGGGGTCACCAATAATAGGGGGCACCTCATAAGTGAGTACCCTGTGACTTATACCTATTGGGTCACAGTCATTCTCTAAAAATTGGTCTGAATCAATGGTGCCTATCACACTCCACCCCAGTGCTGTTTTTTGTGCATAGGGACCCTCAGAATCAGGTAGAATAACTTCCTGTGGTGCGAGTGCTTTAGAACAATTGTACCCCAATAGAAGACCAACTTCACATTCGTTGATCAGCATAAGACTATGTGCTATACGCTGTAGGTGGGGCCACTTATTGGCAGTTTCTGGCGTAGGTATATGGTCACGGTTTACAGGTATAATACTACGTGAGAACACAGGGGGTAAAGAAATATACTCTGTACTATCATGGCCACGTACCCTTAAACCACCTAAGCGAGCACACTCGATCAACTGATTGTTGGCGGACACTGTTGATAAATGAAGTTTTGTAGGAATACCCTGAACACCCAAGGCATCTTGAGTGCTGTCGAGAATGAAAGAGACATCCGACTGTGTATCCAACATTGCATACACTAGTTTTTTAGTCTCAGGTCTATTCTCGTGGGAGACCCAAACAGGAACAATCATTGAACTTTTGAGACCACCATTTGACTCGGTAAAATGAGTCACTCTAGTACTGACATTGATGAATGGTACATCGAAATGAGTGTTTCATTTGCATTTTCAGATTTAGGGTTCTTTGTTGTGGTGTCAGCTGAATTTTCTACCTTGCGAAAATCACCATGCAACGGTGTAGTATGCGGTTTTGAGCATATCTTACACCTTGCCTTCTTTTTACAGAATGGTACTCTATGCCCAGGTTTTAGACAACCAAAACAAAGTTTGTTTTCCCTAATAAACACCTTTCTGTCATCAAGAGATTTAGAAATGAGAATGTTGCAAGAATCCAGATTGTGACTCTCCTTGCATAAAATGTAAGATACTGGGTTATTGCTACCTTGCTCTCCACTAGTGGAAGCATCAGTGCTAGTAGCGAAAGAGACAGAACCTGTTGTTTGTTTAGGTTTAGTAGCAACCGTGCTCTTTTTTGAATCATACGATTGAGATTGTTTGAGGGCCTGAAATGAGGTTATCGGGTCACAAGGTATCTCGGCTTCTTTGACCACATACCTCTGAAACTCACTGAATGGCGGTGTAATTCTTGGAAGATTGCCTGTAGCCTCAATAGCACTACTGACTGGATGTGTATACACAAGAGTACTCTTAGTTTGAACCTCTGAGCAAGTGTTCACAGGAAGACACCTAGGGGCAAAATCGGTAACTAAAGGGTTAAGGCCACTAGTCACAACTGTAGGTGTCGCCACTGTCTCGGCTTGCTTATGTTCAAAATCTACACTATTAACATTTGAGTGTTTCTCAAGATAACTCTCTAAGTACTCTTGCATACCATCAGGTGCTATTTCCTCCTTATCAATATCTGAACCTTGTTCAAATTTTGAAATTGCATGTAGTTTTGCTTCTACAACATCTAATTTCTTTTGAGTCTGCAAGTTATCCAGTTCTGCTTGTTTCTTAACCAATTCAGCCTGTTTCTTAACCAATTCGGCCTGTTTCGTAGTCTCAATATTTACATATCTAAGCTTGGCTCTTAGACCAGCAGCTTCGGTGGCATAGTCAGACTCTTTTGAAACATTTGAACCACCAGACGAATGAGACCTACGCGATTTTTGACTATGTGCAGATTTGGATGACTTTGCAGACTTCACGCTTTTTTGAAAGTCAATTTCCCTTAAAACCTCACTTATTTTCCTCACGAGGGAGTAATGATCACTTTGAGCATTTTCAAATTTCACATAGTCCTGACTTTCAATATCAACAGGTAATAACTCATTTAAATACTCATAGGCATTTGAAACAATATTCATCTCAACCTCTAAAGAGTCACGTTCTTTCTTAAGTAAAGCAGTGTCACTTGTGTCTGTCCACAATGTTTCTATTTTAGTAGCATGACGACACCAGGTACCAACAGCGGATCTGAGGAATTTACGCTTCTCAGTAATTTGCCATAGTAGGCCCTTTTCAGTGAATGTTTTCACCCTTTTACCTGTTTGTACCTCAGACTCATCGCTATCCTGACCTTCAATAGATAAAGGAATATTCTCTTTCGGTTCGGTATTCATTGTGCATGTAAAAACAAAATCTAGCTCTACAAACCATTCAGTGCTCACAGGCAAAGCCAGTAAAACTGCTAGGAAAATTATCAACTAATACATGAATAAAGCTGTACACAAGAATATGAGATATGCTGTTCGCATATAACAGACGCTCCTAATGTCTTGGCAGGTGCTCGATTAGTCAGGCCTAAAGCAAATGTCGGAAATTTAAAATGGCGGAAATTGCCGCTTCAGAACTTCTTTCTAAGATTATAAAACACTTCAGCCATTGTCACCTGCCGACTTAGGGCATATATATAGTCAAACATGTACATGATTCATTGGTTTAAGTCTGGCCGTGACACTCGCCTTATCACGCGAGAAATTCACTACGGTGAATTCACCGTAGTGGGTGGCAGATTTTTACAATGGAGTGGGACCGTGTCTCTGAAGGCCATATAGATGTCAGTATTAAGAAAAGCTGGCCTGGATAGAGACACAAACCGGGTCTAGGATAAATGAAACAAACACTTTTTACTGCTAATAGAATATGACAAGCTAAACTCAAAAGTCATACTATACTTAATGAAATGTGCGACTGTTCAAAATGTTAGCGTGCATTGATTGGCTAAGTTTATCTTTGTCCCCTTTATAGTGGCCTGAAAGGTAAAGTATCCAGCCTTATGATCTATGACATCGCTCTGTCTTAGGATGAAATCAAGGAAACTATGAAAGAAAGCAGTCGTAAGTGCCGTTCATTGGATCATATCATGCAATGGTATAATTACTGTTTAATAAAGCCCTGGCTTTAAGCTGGACACCAAGCCTTATATGTCGATTATTTCAATGTTTTAATCACTGTTCAATAACAAAGTGTGTTCCGATTGGTCACCAAGCTTCAGTAGTTGACTATTCTAGATTTTAAAGACTGTTCATTAAAGATATACGTTTCAGTGGGGCACTTAGTGGAAGAACAATAAGGTATCCTAAGTCCCTACCATACGTAATTAATTGGTTGATATGTCTACAAGTGAACGTATATGATGTCTTGTTTCAGGCAATGGCTTGGTGGGATTCTGGCCGATGTATTCTGATTCTGGATTGACCGATGAAAATGGTAATGGTAATGATGGAACCCTGGGTGGAGACGTGCAACGTACAGCAGGAATAAATGGTGAGGAAAATGGAGCGTATCAGTTCCTTGGGTGAGTTGTTATTTACCACGAATTTAGTCTACAAGAAAGCACAGTTTAATTGAGAAATTGGCCAAGATGCATCCATTAAATAGCATGTTCTGTGAAATGTCAGCAGCTGTTGATAAAATTTGTAAGAACAGTAATTTAAACATATTTCTCCATTACCGTTTGAGACATATCCAAGTCACAATGGCAATAAAGGGGGTATATGTTATAAAGGTAGTACACAACTGCGCATAGTGAACATAACTAAACTTCCCCATTTCAAATAGTATCTGGATAGTGCTTTTTGTATAATCACATGTTGTGTACTTTACGACAGCACAACAATGTAGCTTCATTCCTAATGTGTGCCGATGTGCCTTTAAGCATTCATTCATTCATTCCAATCACTTTGTTACCAAGTAAAGCGGAAAGGGGGAACCCGTCACGTATAGAGAGTTTGGGGTCATCCTTAGACATTCCGTTATATCAGTATTAAAGGGAATTTGTATTGTCGTTTGTTTGAATAAACAAGTGTATGAAATCAGTGGTTTGCCAATCGTGCAATGGCAGTATTTTATGTCAGTGATCACTCATTTCCGTCATTTTTACAATCATCTTAACTATAAGTAGGAGTCTAAAACTAAAATGCGATTCATAAACAATCAAGGAAAAGTTATAATTTTTTGGAAATGATAAAGATCGTTTATCAATTCTCTGCAAGAAGATGTATTGCCTCCTCCGCTCACATACTAATTGTAAACTGTGTATACTTACTGACTCAGTATTACAATACAAACGTGTTTCATAAATAACACACTTCCACAGATGCTACATATCACTATAGGTGGATTATGCCAGTCATATCACCAATGTAAAAGCCTATGCATAGAAAAAGAAATAAACTGATATTTTCAAGTACGTAAATCAAATTCAATAACTTGCCATCGTACAAATTGAGTATTACGAGTTGAAAACCTTCCTCACTTGGTTTTAAAGTTTGTCTCCTACTTGTAAGAAGTGGATGGCACTACCAGGAGATCTATCCAGGCCACATACTGTTCTAATACATTTTTGCACGGATCTTTGATGCAAGTAATACTCCTGAATGAATATCCAGGAGAAGCGACATATATCAGTGTGTAGTATAATAGCAGTTCAATCCATAGCTGTAGTAATTAGAAGCTCCTCAAGGTATTCTCTATCATTTAGAGAGTTGCGAACATAAGTTCCAAACTCGTACCTTTTCAAAAGTGATATGTTGGATAATAAAATTTGTGATGGTAAAAGTGGAATGTTTCAATTAGAAAAAGAGAAATGTTCAATTCATTAGCAACTCCTAATTTCATGATTAGAGAAAAATGCTATTTGATATTACCTTTAAAACGCCTATGATTATTCCCCCATAATAGTTCATAAAAATGTTAACCAGTATATTCTAACAAAAATTTGGCCAAAACTTACTACTTTTCCTTTCTGTATACCCTTATGAAAATTTATCAACCTTTTTTTGTACTTTATTTATATCTATCAAGAGAGAATAGGTGTCCATAAAAAGATTATTCCAGACGAAGACAGACTTAAACTGAGTTCAGATCAGTATATGGAACTTTTGTTATTCAAAAACAAAATTCAAGTAGGATGTGAGTAAATATTAAATAGAGAGATTTTCAATTATAAGTTAAAAGGCAACTTCCTTGGTCCTTGGAGTTCACATTGTAATCAACA